>VYXB01000903.1:74909-93512 GCA_013397135.1 Pachyramphus minor | reverse complement strand
TGTCTACCAGCCCAGGAAGCCAGTTGTCCTGAAGACAACCTGTCTTCTTGTTGAAATCTGAGGTAAAGAAGATGTTAAGTACCCCAGCCTTTTCTCATCTTTGGTAACTATGTTCCCCTTCATGCCCAACAACGAATGGAGGTTTTCCTTCCCCCTCCTTTTGCTATTGCTGTAGTTATTAAAAATAACAGTCATGGTTGTGGTACAGAGACAAGAGGTTTTGATTCAGACTCAAAATATTTCTCCTGATCTAGTTTTGCAATAGCACCAGAGTTAGTAAATCCTTTACTCTGGATTAGGAAGGTTCTGGATAACACAACTTTTAGAATCTAGATCCTTCACTACCAGAAAGTCTCTTGCAAAGCTATTCAAGGAGCTTGGTGGGAGAGTACGTAGCCTGGACTGCATTATGTAGTGACTCGTCTTCATGTTTTCTTTGCAAACTTCCATATAGTACCTAAATTGGTCAATGTGCCCTTTTAAAAAACTGTGTTGAATGTGCTGTGTGTGAAAACTACCCATCGTTCTGATTTCCACACAATGGAATAAATTGTTCTGCTATGAGTTTTTAAAAAATAGGAGAAAGCAAAGAACATTTCCCTTATTTGTAAGGAACTGCTTCTAAAATTTTTAGAGCATTTATGTGCTAAAGGACATAGGTGAAGGTACTCTCCAAACCTACATTAATTGCTTCCTAATGTCTTCTTATTTAACCCATCTTCAAACTCTATAATAAAGATTCCATTCTTACATACTGTCCCCCAGAAAGCCTCTATAATTTGCTGTTTGGTACACAGCAGTAGATGTTTTCCACAGACACAGCTGTAGATTAACTAAGTTAATTCCCCTGGTGGTATTCAGATGATTCAATTGCTTATAAATCCACAATTCTTTATTCCTAAGAAAATATCTAAAAACAGTGCCTTTTAAAATTAATGAATGCAATGAATTCACGTGTATCAAGGATTATAGGAAGAATATACTCCCTATAATGTTTAGCCTGATTTCATTTCTTGCTGTTTATCCTGGGGATGATTCAAAGTAACAAAAGTTAATGAAAGGTATCTATAGGGATACTAGTTAAAACAACAACAACAACAAAAAAATCACTTTGCCTATGATAATGAGTGGAGGCATCATCTCTCTTTGCCTCAGCTAGAGGAGCACTGACAAGATAAGCACTGACAAGATAAGAAAAGTTGCATTTTTAATACCCAGAAAATGTTATGTCAGCCAGGTCACAACTCTGCCTTTAATTAGGTGAAATGCCTTCAATTGGAAGCCACCTGCATACAGGTTTGCATATATATGCAGCCTGCTCTGTTCCCAGCAGGCAATCTATTCTGTGAAAAGTACATTTCTGTTATAAAGAAAAGGCCCTACAATGCCTCTATTGTGAAGTGTAGCTAATGCGTCATTCATATACAACCATAAACAGTTTTAAAAGCACATTGATTCTGTTTATTTTCATTTGAATGATACTTGTATATTTGAAGATATAGTTATTTCTTGAAATAACTGGGAAACAACAATCAAGAGAAAGCAGTTGATTAGCAATTTAAAGCAAAGCAAAATAGAAAAATTTTTCATATACTTTCAAGATTTATTCTCAGTGCCTCTTCTGTTAAAACAGTATTGCTTACAGTAGCAGGCTGCAGTGATTCACTGCCATATTTATATGCATTGCTGAGTACAAGTGAAATCTATATTCAGTTACATAAGATTACAGTGTTTTATTGTTGATGGCCTTTTCTTTGAACATAAGCTTTTTGCTGCACATGACATCATAGCCCATTAAACATGAAACTTCTTGGATCAATGTCAAAAATAATTNTATATATATATAGAGAGAGAGAGATAAATATAGACACAGGTGAGAGTGGAGCAAAAACGAAATATATAGAAATTTACCTATTTACCAGGTTCTGTCATAAGAAATTTGTGGGTGACCATTGCAGAGTTTGAGATTTATTTGTTGAATAAATGGCAATTTTTGAAAATGGTGATTTTTTTTAAATCTAGAAATTCTATAATATTTCTGTAATACATATGGGCCCTTATAAGAAGAAAGATAATTGAAAATATATTTATTGTGTAATAAATTAGTTTCGTTTTTGAAATTAATGGTTATTTTTCAGGCACAACCTCTAGTCAAACTATCTTCAGATGTGTGTCAGCTCTCACGAGCCAGTTTAAAATCTGTGTTGCATTTTCTCAAAATCTGGTGTGTACTGCAAAAAGTGACATTTAGGATGATTTAGGAAGCACCATTCTCAAATCATAACAGATAATTACACTCCGAGGACAGTGTGATATTTTCAATTTCATGAGTGACATATGAAACCAAGGCTTTGATATGTTTGTTGATTAAATATTCTTCAGAATAAATTGAAGACATCTCAGTATATTGTTAGATAAATATCTTTTTACTATCCATACTTTATGTTGATAAATGCCTTTATTCCTTAGAAAGAAGTTCATTTCTATCCTAATTGTAGCCATCTTTCTCTTTTGGAAAGGATTACCACAGTAATGGTCAATGGATCTTGGTCAATGGATCTTCACATAAAATTGTTATATCAGCTAGAATCTAGATCCTTTATAAGCTCATAAATATTTGTAATTCTAAATATACACAGTTCCACTTGCTTTCATGCTTGGAGTGGCAGAATAGTCAAAGCTTCACCATGTGGGACTTTTTTATGATCCTAACATGCTTTTTGTCATCTGAAATAATAAGGCAGAATTATCTGTACAGCATTATGGTAGATGATCAAAAAAATAAGTGCCAGAAACACTAAGTATCAAAGAGCTGAATACTGTACTGGTGTATGTCACTGGTTGTATCAAATTAAAAATGAACAAACAAACCAACAAAAAAACCCACCTCAGTGAAATAATCCCCTCAAAACCACCAGTGAAATTATAAATACTTATTCTGTGCATTTATGTAGAAATTATTTGCACTATAAGTGAAGAACACCAAACCCAATTGTGTCAAATACCCAAGCTCACATTCTTCATTATTATATGGGGTTAGAAACACATACCTCACTCTCTAAAATTAATTAAATACTGAAACAAGTAATAACAGAACTTACTAGAACTAATTAGCATGTTTTGAGTCTGGTTTTTGACTGGTCCTCCTCAGTTTTCAGAGAAGACATATAAATATCTGGTCATAGTCTCTCTGACCAAAATGAAGTCATGACGAAGCTGATAGTGTCTGAAACTGGCACTGAAATGTGATCCTGAGTGACTAACTGTAAAACTCTTTGTTGGTCTGTCAGATTTTGTGTATTGTAGACTATCAAGCAACTAGAGGAAGGTCATCTTGTCAAATAGGTAGCATTCATTCTTTTATGCTATCAAAGTAAAAGAGATAATGGGCCTGAGAAGTTTAAAATAGAAAGTGACAAAAATATGATTCCACTGAAGTGGTTTATGTATGTATAGCAACAAAGAGGTATGAAAACTTATTTACCTTTCCTCTGTGCTAGAGGAGGGGACATAATTTTTGCTGACACACGCTGGTATAAGGATACCTACTTGTATTGATACAAACACCATTTTCTTGAGAAGATACATTTACACACAAGAAAAAGAAGAAATCCTAGAAAAAGGTATGCAGGTGGTTTCACTCAAGGGAATCTAACGTGGGCTCAAAGCATCTGTTCTGAGAAAACAACTGCTGTAGAGAATGGGATTATATGGGATTTGGCCTGTTGCCATAGGTGACACACTGATTCGGGTTACTGCAAAACATAAATGTGATATCTCTGGAACACTGAGGATGCCTCTGGAGCCTACAATCAGTGCAGCTTTCTGGAGAGACTGGAAAAAAATCTTGAAAAATCTGGAATATAGAGAGCTAAAGTCTCCACCAGTACAAACAAGTTTATTTGGTTTTGTATCTTTTAATTTTGTCTGATAAAGTTTACAGCCTGGGTTTGGTCCATATTTTAAAGGAACTGAGTAGTTTGCGTGAGCTTGTGACTTTTTCCATCTCTAAGGCTGATTTCAGGCAACACTAAGTTTGATAATTTGGTCTGTCACCCATGGATACATGAAGCTCCAGGATTAGGGTGTCAGCATCCTTTCAAGAAATTGATCAAGTAGAGATTTAATTTTTAACCCTCTTTTCCAAATACAGACAGGCTTCTGACTGCTAACATTGCTGCCTACAGGTCAAAGGCCAAAACTCAAAATTGAGACTGAGAAATAATAAATGCTGAAAAAAAAGTAAATGGGAGTGTCAAATTATCATGGACCTTATGATTTTAAATAGAACAAGAGGTATGAAGCCGAGTTTGGTTGGTTGGTTGGCTTGTTGGTTGTTTGTTGGGGTTTTTTGCAGTGTACCTGTTCATCCTGTTCCTTCCCTCAGCTGTACAGATACCCAATTATCTTCTTTTGCATCAGTACAAAGTTTATATATCGAACTTCCATTAAATTTTGCCACATCTTCTCTTTTCAGCAGCACCAAATTATTCATTTCTGCATTGTAGTTCAATTCTAAGGAAAAATTATAAAGAACCAGGAGGACAAATGCTCTACTGGAATGCACTAGTTTTAGAGTATGTGAAATTTTGTTTCTAAACAACTTTGCAGTGTCCTTATTTTCCACCTCAGTGATCTTCCTTAATCACTCCTTCCATTTGTGTATCTAATTTTTGAGTTTGGTTTTTTCCCCCTTTCCTCCTCTTTTCCCTCCTTTAGCTTGTAGCTATGGTACAGAATGCTGATGAGAAAGACTCACCTCCAGCCAGGTAACCATTTTGGCTGGCAAACACTGAATGTGCTTCTAAAGAAAATTTGCAGTCTAAACAAACTTTAAAGTACAGTAAAAGTATTTGATATGCACTCATTGCAGGTGCATCCACTGAAAACTGTTCAGACAAGGACTTGCTGCAGCGCTGATTGCACCAAAATGTGATATCCTACAGTCTTTCTCTGTTCTAGCCAGTATTTTTACCACATCAGTGGCACATTATAGTAATAAAGCAGGCTTTAATGTACATGTGGAATGGCACAGAGGTGATATGCAATGCTGAACAAAGAGCACTATTATTCCCATATAACTTAAATCTTTGCACAACCAGTCACAGGGCAAAATTCTCAGCTGGAGCACATGCATATAACTCCTGGGAGATCAAGGGATCTCATGCTAGTGGGAGTTCAAACTCAAAATTACTTATGAAGAATGACCCTTGGTTGGCATTTGCTTTCACAAAAAAAAAAACAACAAACACAAAACAACAAAACAAAAAACACATGCAAGAGTAAATGTTTGAAGAGGCTGGGTCTTGAAATCCTTTTGGCATTTAAAGTATGATTTAGGTGAACAGCTGATTATTCAAATCCCCAACTACCAGCTTACTTCTTGCAGTCAAGTATTTAGAATTGTTAGCTTAGATTGCAACTCAAGTGTGGGTGTAAACTGAACCCACAATGGAGAAGCTCCTGTACAAAACATATCCCTAAGTGAGATATGTGAGCCTGTCCTTGTTTTAGAGACTAGAAATATTATTTTATTCTGACTTTCAATGTTACTGTTCAAGAATCATACCGACAAAAATTGGATGTTTTGTCTGTCGAAGGTAGTTTAGTTTTTGTATGACAGGAGCATTTGCTCATGTTGGGAAAAATAAAAGATGGAACTTAATTTATGCCTTTGCAGAAACATATGAATCCTTTCACCACTGGTAATTTTCCACTTTCCTAAATCTTATTATTTTATTTGTGTTTACTACCACAACACAAGGGTTACTTTATATTAATCATTTCATCTTTTGTAGTTATTTTATATTAATCATTTCACTTTTTGTCTCACAAGTATAAACATAATTTTGTTTTAGTAATGTGTTGCAATGGAAAATCAATCGTAAGGAAGAAGATTGTCAATATGATAAAGGGAGTGCTGAGACAAATTTGACAGAGGTGATCTGTATTTTGCTTTCAACCTGCTTGCATTAAGAATGAGGCACACAATGATTTAGAATTGGAATCTGCACCCGACAGAGGCTTCTAGTCTTAAGATCTTGCTGATTGTCTCTTAGACTATCACTTACACCCAATAAATCAATATTATTCTTTCTTCTTTACCATCTTACTAAATAGTTCAGGAGAATGCATTTCAATTATGGGTCCCTTCCAACTTGAGGTAACCTGTGATTCATGAACAGATACTCTTCTGAACCTTGAAGTTTCCTTAACTACTGTTAGTTTCCTTAACTACAGACTGATGACAGTGTATATATTCATACTAATTTTATAGTCAGACCCATATAATGATGGGGGCTCTGGAACTATATTTCAAGACTTAGAGATGGTGCCAGATAAGAACACTGTTTTGGATATAAACATGGAGTACAGATATAATATATATATATAATTCTTCATCCTTATGAAATGAAATTATATTTTTGTTTAGGAATGATCTGAAAGAAAATAAATACTGTTTATTTAAAACGTTCAATACCATAACTTATTTTCCCAGATTGACAGCCTCTAATAGCATTACTCTTGAAAAAGAGATTCTTATTGAATAATGTTTTTAATAGTGGTCATGGGAAAAAAAAGATAGCTTTTGAATCATGGGGAAATGCAGATCCATTATGCTACTTTGTAGTCCTATTATTTACAAACTACTACCGTGGTAGGGGGTGAGCTGGGGAGCACAGGATTCTCCAAGTAAGAGAAAAGAAATGTGCAAAATGTGCTAAGAGTGTGAACAAGGAAACTGAGCCTGTAAGTCTGCTTGCCGAAGGAATTGCATGTAGTCAAGTAAGGTATGTACACAATAAGCTGAATTCAAATTGAAGTAAATATACTGTTTGGAAATTTGTTCTGTATTTTCAGCGTTGAGACACAAGAAAATGGGTTAGTTTTAGGGTTACAGTTAGGGTTAGGGTTATAACACCTTGCTGAGACAGAAAAAAATGTTACATTAGAGGAAAATACCAAAAGAACATTCATCATTCCTTCCTTCATTGCTTCCTTCATTCCTTCCTTCCTCCCTCCCTCCCTCCCTTCCTTGTGACTTTGTGTTCTAATGTTCTCCATCAGTAAATATATCTCAAAAACACATTGACACTGTCTCAAACTTCCAACAAATTTAGAAAGTATCAGGAAAGTATCTCTTTTTGTCTGGTGATAAGCGTGCAGGGACGTTCACAATCAGAGTGTGCAGCAATTACTCAGTGTGGCATTTCCAGCTTCTGAGGGGAGACAAAATGCCTGCCTGGAATGCAGGAAATACAAGAGCCCCATATAATTGTATTGTGTTATCTGCTGCAGTTGGTTATTATGAAATAAGTCAAATCTAGCTAAGTGTGCAATTCTAACTTGAACATCTGATTCTTCCATTTGGTCTCACCTCATGGGTAGAAACTGCTGGGTTTTTTCTTATTCTGCAGCTTCAGTATAGCAGAAACCTTCAGTGTGACCTGGTAGAGAAAGCTGGAGCAGATCTCCCTCCCTCATGTCATCTTCTGTCAGATCTTACAGCACTAATCAGACATGGCCATTCCTTGTACCAGGAAAAGCCTTACAGAACTTGGTGCTGCTGGTGAGAGATTATTGACCTATGAGCAAGTGAGATCCCAGTGCTAGAGTGTGTTTATTTGTTGCTGTTCTTTGTCAGTCTTGACCTCTTCCAAGTTATATGTTCGCATTGCCCCTTGTGTTCTCTCAGGACACACAGAAAGTTGTTTTCCTCCAGCACAATTTTCCTGATTACTCAGACAAAAGCACACTTCTTTGCCATAACATACATCTCTCCTCTTATAGTCCTTTTATGGACTGGTAAGAGCCTTTCGGTCTTTTGTTGGTTGTAACTTCAACTTTTGTCACTTGGCTTCATTTTATCATTTGCTGGATTCTTGATAGGAATACGGATTCTGTGTATTTTAGTACTTCTAATCGCAAATGGAATTTTACTTTGCTTGAATCTGATAATTTTACATGAGTTCTTGTCATCAGGTTCCTTTCCAATTTGATGTTATTTTTATCATATTATAAGCTGCTATTTCAACAATCCTTCCTAAATTTCCAGTATTCTCTTGTTGAAATATTTTACTAGCTGGCGTAATTTCAAAATGGGAAATTTAAGGGTTTGGTTTGCTTTTTGTTTTGTTTTGTTTTGTTCTTTGGGGTTTTTTTCCCCCACAGTGAATTATATACTCTATGAATATTTCTTCCCTTCCTCTGATTTGCTGGGATTTTCTTCTCATCTAAACGAGTCAACATGTTTTCATCAGCTAGTCACTTTTAAATATTCCTTAGTCATCTACATACATCCACTAAATATAGATGAGGTTAATTCTGTCACTTATATCTTCAGATTTGATCAGATTAATCACCCAAGCAGCAGAAAACCTCAAGTGTGTTCAAGCTTAGCACCAGTTCTGACAGTTATGTAGCTGTAGCTAAGTGTGATAGATGACTGATGTAGAGTGCTTTACTTGTTGTTTTTTTTGTCTCTGGAGGTGCCTGCAAGTACTGTGCCTTTAGAACTGTTTTAGCACAATGTGCCTTAGCATACACTGTGCCTCTTTTACTTCTCTAGTTTCATAATTGATATTGTGAAACATTTCCTTCAATACCAGCTTTCAGATTGAGCTTTTTGAAAGAGCGCAGACTGTGAAGACTCTGACGAGCATGGTAGATAGTTTCTGTTATCCTTCAATACTGCCCAAATCAATCATGCTATTTCAGCAAGGAATTCATGATTTTTCGTGTTGCTGTTGGATAGGCTTGGTCACTTTATACATAGAATAACAGTGTTTTCATTTTCTGGACATTTGGCTCTTCCTTCAATTTTGGCAGATCCTAGATGAAGGTCTACTATCACAGAACAGGTACAGTCTTTCTGGCTAAACTATTGTCAGATTTTTTTCCTCAGGTCTTCTGAAAACTTTTGGTCTATGGCATGCATATTATCTCTGTTTGGGAAGCAAATGTCTTTTACTTTCCCGAAAGCCCAAATCAATATTCTATGGCGGCCTTTTGTTTAGTTTTGTATCATCAACATTAAACATAGTTTGCCTCTATTTGAATATTCCTCAGTATTGCAAAAAATGATGGATATGATTTTTTGCCTCAGATCTGTAATATACATATTTTCTCTCCAGATATAAATGACGGCAAAATATAGCATTCAAATATAGTGTTACTTTTTTAACATTACATTATTTCCTTAGCATTGTTAAGACTAAATCTGTTTTCAGTTAGCTACATTATAAATATTCCAGAGTCTCCTTTCCCACAGTGCATAAATAATTATTTTTGAGCACTTTCTTTTTTATCCTCTCCTAAGACTCTTGTATAACTGTGAAAGTGTTGCTTCCACTATCAGTTTTCAGCAGTATTGCTAAGATAAAATAGAGTTTTGTTGCAGCCTTCCATGTGTAAGAAAAATTGTTCTCTTGCTTGGTTGCTTTACATTGGCCTCATTTTCCTGTACTTCATGTACTCATATGTCACAAAAAACAATCATTCCTTGCTTCACACAGACAGTGGATAGAGCCAGTATCATGTTATGTTTTCTACCTTGTTCTACTTTCACTTTGTTGGGAAACTAGAACAAGACCAACCACGAAAAGGTTGAAACAGAGGTCAATATCAGACACAAGACAACAGCAGCTCTTATGAAAAGTTTGACATTTGCAGACTTCAAATGAGTTGGAGACAACTTCCAAAAAGTACACAACTGATTTTAAGAAGATAATGACACATTAATGACTTTGGACCCTTTTTGACTTACACACCTCTAGATCAAGTGATGTCTAGATTACCATGTAAAAAAATATGTACCTGCTTTTTCTCTACTGTCTCCAGCATACTGCCTGTATTCTACAGACCACAGCTTGACCGTTAAAGAAGGAAGCTTTTTTTCACTCATGAGCTGATTTTCCAGATCTTTTGACTCCATGGGAAGACATCCATATTATAACATTCCGTTAAATGTTACTTCCCTAAAATGCTGTATAGAGAAACCTTCCCTCCACACTCCAGAAATGTCCAGTTGCCAGTCCACAGCAAAACAGCTATGTAAACAGAATGACTCATATAATCTGATAGTGGAGTAGAGCAATCTATCTGCAGGCGTGTTGCAATACAGCTGCTGATAGCAGGACTATATGATTACATCTAATCTTGAAGACAAAGGAGTATTTTCAAACTCCCAGGTGCAGGTGTATTCTAGTTACACCCCAACTGTCCTTTTGGCATACACATGTATGAACCTGCCCCCTTTAAGCCTTGGCTTGCCTGAAGAAAAGATGCTCTACGTGCAGATGGCATGTAGCTTCTGGTGTTCTTTAAGATGTTCTTGATTTTATGGAGACATGTTCCCAAGGTCTACCATTGGCTGGGACTCACAGAGAAGCTTAAAGGCCTTCTTGAGGTTTTGCGATACAATTTGACCAAAGTATAGGACAAAACCCCTGAAACATGAGCTGATTGAGACAAACTCGTGTATTTAGCATATTTACATACGAGAGCAAACAAAAAATAACATTTCAAAATGTTATTCTGCGCTCAAAATTTATACTCTTCCCTAACACGCTCACAATGAAAGGAAAAACAAGATATCTCACTAGAGGCAGACAAAGCAAATATAATAACAAGAGTATGCTTTTTCCCTATAACAATTAGAGTTGTTTAATTTTTGTAACAAAGTATTGTCTATAATTGATGACTGCAACTCTGATTATTGACTATGAGGGAATATTTCACTGAATATTTTTCAAGGGGAAAGTGCCTATGAAGATTTTTTTCTGAAAAGCAGTGGCAATACCTCCCTTTTGTTATTCTTCTGGATATTTTATACTTTATAATACATTTAACCCATCTTTGACTGCTGAAGAAGAGAAAAAAATATCTTCAGGAGCTTGATATAAATTTCCAGATGAATGCCCAGTTGAGCTACAAACTTTATGAGTCTTTGAAATTTCCAGTTGGTTTTATAGTACAGAGCTGTTTTTAAGTCTCCCTCATGATTTCTTTCAGATAGTATGATAAACTTTGGTGTGCAATGGTTTTTTTTCTTTTGTTGAGTTTTTTTCCTTCACTTGAGCAGTCATCCAGAAATAAAAACTTTCTTCAGAAATAATCAAAATATTCAGCTGATCGTGTTCAGAAAGAGTCTCATTCTTCTATGATATGCAATTATGGAGTGTTTTGAATGATTGTCACTTAAAAGGGTTGTAACTTTCCTGGTTTATTAGAAACAGCTGGCAGATAACATCAGCGGCGTCAATGGAATTATTACTTTGAAGCAGATGTTAAGCAGAAAGGGGCAATAACAGCTGTTGCAATTAGAGGCATTGTAGGCACATTTTGGCACATCTCTGGCTCGACATGACAATGATCCAACCAAAGACCAGTTAGTAAAATGTTGGTTTTTTCTATATATTAAAAAAAAATTACTTCTACATAAACACTGCAAAGAATGTGCTTTTCTTATGGCTTGTGTAATTTCTGAGGTAACTCAGGTAACAGAAAAGGTTGAATGAGATCTTGAGTGCCAGCTGTTTGGGTTTTGTTTGTTGGTTTTTTTACTTTAGGTTTGAAAAAATGTCACCCATAAAAATAATCATATTTTTGAGTGGTTTGGGGTGAGGACAGAAGTCTTGTTTAGGTAAAACAACTGGCTCACTCAGCCTTGCAAGAGGAAGATTGAGAGATGATAGTTCCCAGCTGCATGGGAACAATGTTCCCATATGTTACACCTAGTTCCCAAAGTGGATGTGCCACTAAATGAAACTGTCCAAAAAATTCATACAAATCCACTAATATTGCAGCATCAGGACACATATTTTCTCATTATTCAGCAACATTTCAAATTCACAGAGTCTTATTACCAAGTCACAGTTAGGAAATGAAGGTAGATGACAAGTTTTGTTCTCCAGAAGCTCTGTGGTCTCTTGAATAAAGGAGATGCTGAAAACCAGCTAGACTCTGACCAACACAGACTCAAAAAATTATGGGTTTAGCCACTAACCAAACACACAATGGAAGTCCCACCGATTGACAAAAAGACCAGGAAGTAGACATGAAAGAGGCAGAAATAAGGAAAATCTATATCATAATTTCACTTCTCTGTGCCCTTTTTACCCTAAGGACTTAGAAGTCCTTCACTAGCTCTGAGATTTCAATTCACATGTACCCCAGATTCTCCTGAGTTGAGTGTGTTTCAGACAGCTGCAGATATTTCAGACAGGTTGCAGATATTTCATTTGACCAAATCGATGGCTATGTCAGCCTTTTTGAGGTGAATAAAGAGTTTAGATGCTGAGGGAGGGATTAGGTCAACTTTACACCCAGAGGCATTCTCCTTGAACTAAACACCCTCACACAGAATTGTATGAAAGTACATAAGAGAATGGTAGTTGCCATGACAAATTACTTGTGTCCCTCACTAGGTGTGAAGCTCAGAGCCCACTATTCCAAATCAAACTTTGTGACTGCCAGATTATCTCTTATTTCTTTTTTATTTCCTTAATTTTTGTTTAGCTTCTGAATCAAGTTGGTGGGAGAAAGGAGGATATGAGACAAAGGGGAAAGAAAGAAGATGGAGGTCAAAACACAAATTATTTTTCTTAATTTTTCTGTTTCATAGACAGACTAGGGTGACACAGAAAAGGTTGAAGCACTTGACCTTTCTTGCTTCCATCTGTAGAAACAAAGTTTGATCTCAAATCTCTCAGTCACCAACATGTCGTGGGAGGAAAGGCAACCAGAAACTGGTAAGCACCAGGTTTGGGAATATTTAGAGAAACTGGATATAATCTAATTTATGGAGACAAAAGGAGTCAGCAGAGGTTCTCTAAGTGTTGGAGTGATAGCAAGGGAAAAGTTAAAGTGTCTGTGGAAAAACCATAAGGTGAATGGGGAAGGTCACTGGCAGCCTGGAAACAGGCTAGGTTTTCACCTATCTTTAAGAAAGAAAAGAAGGAAGACACAGGTTAACCAGCCATAGGTTGGTCAGCCTTCTCTCACTCCCTAGAAAGATTATAAAGTCCTTTCTTTGAGAATACATTCAAAGGCTCATAAGGAAAAGAAGATTATTTGGGCAGTACACCTTCACAGAGTCAGCCTTCGTGGCTGACCATCTTGATGTATTCTACGTATTTTCTCTGTCACACACTTCAAAAAGCTGCAAAAAGTAGGGTTTGGTGAAAAAGCAAAAGCTAATGTTATTGTTGTGCAGCTTCGCAGCTCTTCCCTCAAACCCCAGAAAGACTCACTTTGGAAACTCCTTGGCTGATGTCTCAGTTCAGATCAGGTGCTCTCTGCCCTTATGCCTGAGGGCTGATGTGACTGTTTCAGACAGCTGTACTTTGGAGATATTAGGGTTAGCTGCTTAAATGACTATATTAGTCTATCCAAGGCTAAACAAGGTGTAACAGTGATGGGGGAATTGGTGTGCAACTTTGGCAGCCGGAGGGCATTCTGCCTTTGTTGGACTGGGGTACAGACAATGTTTCTACAAGTAGAGAAAATGGTACATACAAAGCAAAAGAGATCAGCTGGCTAGAAAATTCCAATTTCCTTGACCTTGATACTGAGTCTCACAACCTCTGTCTCTCTTGACCCATGATTTTCTAGATGTGCTGGAGGTTCCTCAGCTTCGCCAGATAATGTAAAAATCCATTCCTTGTTAAAAAGTTAAAATTTATTTAAAATAAACAAAATAAACATACATATTCTGTATATCCTTAATATTCCAGAAGTATTAGAGTGGATTCCCACCCTTCCAGTGAGGTTTACACTGAGGTCAGCCAAAGAAACTGTTTAGATTTCTTGGGGATTGTGGAGAAATGTGAAACAAGCCATTTTGACTAGAAAAACAACACTTTTAATGGTCTATTTACAATGACTGAAATACTAAATAATAAATGTGTTTCTGATCTATTGAACAGGAATGGCTGTCACTTTTTTTATTTATTCATTGTTTCTTTTGGAGGAATAGATAATTAAATGAAGATAACGAGATGAAAAGAGATAATGGGACAAAAAGTCAACTTTTATTTGCTTCTTCCTTAGATAATGTTGTTCTCAACACTGCTGCATAATATTTACTGAAGATGTGCTGTTGCTATTGAGATAGGTTTATTGGTTTTTTTCATTGCGTGGACATGAGAGAGAAAAAAACACATATGTTTAATCTATAGTCATACTGTGATCATCCCTGGAAAATTTGGGGAAAATTAGGACCTTTTTTTTTTTTTTTTTTTTTTAGAGCATGAAATGATCTTACTTTAAGCAACTCTTTTTACTCCATGAGTAAAACTCCTGATCTTGCTGTCACTTCATCTGCATGGGCTCTGGATAAAGTATTTTTTTGTCTGCCCTGGGTGTTTTTCATCTCCCTTGCACCTCACCAACTAAGTAGCGGTCAGAGAGTCATCCTTTGGTTACTGTGTGAGGGCTGGCACATGTTGGTCCCTGACAGTGCTCTGGGACAGATGACCTCAGTCACCAGGCTGCTCTGTAGAGGCAACCAGGACACATCTTGTACCTGATGCTCTCTGGTTGTCCTGATGATGATTTTTTTCATGAATCTCTTGAAAAAAAACAAAACCAAAACAGGATGAGCAAATTTTTAAAATTTGGGCATCAAAAAAGAGCTTCTCCTGAGGGAAAACTGGTGACTCCACACTTTTTTGATAACCTTCCAGCATTACCTGACAGAGCAACAGTCCTGCAATATACTCCTGTATCACCATATCCCTTCATTCTCCCACACACTTGACAGCATTACCCAAGGACTACTGCTTTGCTACTGATCATGTCAACAGTTATTAATGATATTATGCAATCTTCCTAAATACATATGAATTGCTGCCATTCAACAAACATTTTACTGTTATTATCAGCTATAAATTGCTTCCACAGTTCACATAATTCATGCCTTGCAGACCACAACTGACCAGTAAAAAAGTATATCTGGGTCATGTCTGTCGCAGATCATTATATATTAGAGAATACAGGTATTTTTAGGGACAGGAGTGCCCAGTTCAACTGCCATTTGACTCTGAAAATCAGCTTGTTCATCCCTCACCAGTAACTTGTGCTCAAGCTCTGTCTTGAAGCACTTCTCTGTGGGCAGTGAACTGCACAGCAGGATAGATACCACCTAAAGTAAAAATAAGCCTATAAATGCACAATCTTATATGCATATCTGCAGCATGAATAAGGAACAGTATTTCACCAAAAGCCACTTTCTGATCTTGCTTTTCTATACAAGATACATGTGACAACACAGAGTTTCTATCTTCATTTCAAGTGAACTGTGTGCTCACAAACTATTTCTAACCCAAGAGAAAGGAGGCCTATCTTTATTGCCAGAACAGTCAAATCCAATTCAAGTTTCACATATTACACTTTCAGCAGCCTGAAGTTCCTGGTGAAGTAACCTTCATATATGAGAGGGTACATTTTCTTTTATATGGTTTTCTTCTCTCCAGATTGTAGTCTTTTCACTAGGAATACAGGGGGAGGCCAATTACTGACAATTGCAGTACCCTCTTTTGCTATGCTAGCAAATCCTCACAGTAGTAAATCTGTCCAGAGAATAGATACACTTTGTTTTTGTACCTACTATCCTCATTTCCAGTCTGTCTTAAAGAATACACTTATTCTTTCAGTTGTCTTTGCTTTCATTGCAACCTTTGTTATTATACCCTGGAAATAAGATCTTCCCTGTGTTGCTTTGACAGCACATTACCTTGTTATTTAGAATGTATTGAATATACAGAAAAGTTGGTGATACCATAAGCACACTTTTAGGACAACAAATGTAAAATAAATGGGAAAATGAGGCAAATTGTGTTCCTTGTCAAGATAACACTATTAGCAGGAACGGGAAATAACGTGCAGCCAGCTTTGCTGACATCATAAGATTTTCTAGCTCTTTTTTTTAATGTTCTTCAAAGTTAGTTTCAACTGATATAGTTACAAAAATTAATTTATAAACTCAGTTGCAGTTTTTCCAAACATCAGAGCTATCCATATATGTTGATCAGTAATTACTTCAGAAATAATTAAATGTTCCAATGATAAATATTTGTATATTTAAAAAATAACCTCACAGAGGTCTGTCTAGAAAAAGATAACACTTCCAAATTTTTAATTCAGTTTCTGACTTAAATACCACCTAAAATACAGAGACTTGTATGTCCACTGCTAAGGGCAAACCTTATGTGTTGCTTTTCTTATTTCTATTTCTGAGCCTTATGGTGGGCCACTGACCTGCTTCTGCTCCTACTCCCACATGACGCTGTAGCATTGTACACAACCCATGACAAATTGTCCTATTGGCAGGAGAAAGAGAAGGTCAGTGCAAACCTTAGACATTGGAAATACCTCTTTGGCATAAATCCATGCAGTTATGTAATGAGGAAGATGTATTTAAAAGTACATGACTTGCTCTCAAGATTCATCCAAGGATCATACAGTTGCTTAATTATTAAGCAGTAAGGGTACTCTCATTGATGTCAATATGGCAATTTATAATGCAGAAATTCAAGAACAACGTAATTCTTCAGGACAAAGGTTATTATGTTAAAATGATCGTAGGGAAAGGTAACTTTGTGTCCAGCTGTGTTTATTTAGGTGTTCATTTTCAAATATTGCTGTAGTTTAACAAGTTAATAGACCCTTAAAGGACAATTTTAACTCTGACTTTCCTCTTCTATAACACTTGGGGTCTGGGGTTAAACACTCCTTGTAACGCATTTTATCTTAAATTATTGATGTACATTCTCAACCTTAGTTCTATCATCTAATGTGGTGTCACATCTGCATAATTATGTAAGTTAATGAAACTCACAAACAGGTATTCTGGACATTTAAATTAATTTATATGTGTTTTACGTGTAGAGGAAGATATTGTATGGATAATTGAAAAGTTATAGCAATTCATATAGAAGTTCAAATATGCTTTTTATTAGAAGGATATTAAAACAGTAGAATGAGATTAACATAAAATTCAAAATTTTTAAGCCACTGGTTAGATATTCAAAAGAACTGTTATTTTTGTGTCCCATTCTATGTACTACATAGATATATAAGCTTGAAAGATGGGCTCAGTAGCCTCTCAGGATAATTAAAGAGCATTACCAAAAATATAGATAATTCAGTTCCTTTCAGCAAATACATTATTTTTGTTAGGGTTTCATGGGTACTTTCTTGAGAAAAAATTCTCCTGATTCCCCTTCTGGTTTGTTCCCTTTTTCCCTGCTTAACAGGAAAAAGAATATTGTCAGCAATTTGAACAATTTCAGCCAGTTCCAAAAAAGCGTATATTTTTTTGAACAAACATCTTTCAACTTGATTTGAGTTACAGCAATTATAATTTATCATTTTCTCCACAAAGAATTCCTACAGAATGCCAATTGACTTTTCTGCTCTGCAGTGTTGGTAGAGTGATACAGTAATGCATTGAGTCAAAAGACTTTGCAGAGTTGCCTAAAGGACTTTGGCATCATGGGCACGGGATAACTGCAAGGGATGGCGCAGTCAACTCAAACAGATCTAAGTGAGGCTGGAAATAGGAAGACTATACCTGTTGCAGACTTTCTCTTGGAAAAATGCCAGACATGAGGCAGAAACACCCAGTTGCTAAAGGCTGTAAGCCACAGCCAGAACTACAATAGCAGAAAATCTCTGTAAGACAACTAGCTATTAGCACCTGACAACCTTTAAAAAGTTAGCTACTAGTGGGTGGCTTTTGTTTTCTGTTGTTTTTTTTCCTTCCAGAATAGAAATTAAAAAGGATTTCTGAGTGCATTCTACAGATTCCTGCTTTCAAGTCACTAAGTCATAGTAACTGAGATTGGTGAGGCCTCCCAAACAAGGTGCTGAACTTACAACTGGTCATCACTTGCACTCTGTAGTTCACATGTTGTTAATTAGTACCAAGAGTTTCTCTGTAGACATTCTGGTTAAAAGATGATTTTAAAGTGTTGCATTGCTATATAATTTATCTCTTTGTCTTTTTGTAGTCTGAACTCTGAAAAAATAAAGTGCATGATGTCTGGGACACATATGAAAATCATGAAACACTTTTTCTGTTAGATGATCACAAAGACTGGACATTTTTTGATGAGGCAGTTAAAACTTCTACTGCAGACTGATATATTGCAAGTTTTTGTCAGTAAAATTTCCTAGGTTTATACTGACAAAGAAGCTCTGCTTAGAGAATGATCAAATCCAAAGTCTTTGATCAGAGCAGCTAATACAGCAACTGAATCTGCCCTACCTCTAATTTATATTTTGAATAACCAAATTTGGTGGAAACTCCCAACACTCAGGATGTGTTCTACATACAACGTCAGGTCTTTTCATGTGTGCAAGATAATTAACAGAGACAGATCCACTTAATAACCAAATAATGCTTCACGTTTCATTTTCCCTGTGATTTGCAGCTGAAGATTTTGCCTTAAGTATATGACTTTTTTCCTAGTTTCTCCTGAACCACAAAACCTACCTGAACTTTTTCACAGAGCAAAACTATGATGTTACAATAATAGAGGCAGCATTAATAATCTCCTGAAATTATTTGATAAATTTTTGCTTTTTTTTTTTTTTTTT
>VYXB01000903.1:0-66123 GCA_013397135.1 Pachyramphus minor | reverse complement strand
TTTTTTTTTTTTTTGCTATTACAGAGTCACTGGAAAGAATGTGAATGCTGCTGATTCCTTGAGACTGATATTTTTGTAACGTTTGTGTGTGAAATGAACTTTGACATAAAATTACATGAAAAGCAGATAAGAGTATGTAGAAAGAGTTTGTGTACCAAAACATCTTTCTCATCAATTTAGATGCTGGAATGATGGTTCTGAAAGGTAGCAGAAGAACCCTCAGAAGAGGTTTTCATGAATGTTTAATGCAGACGTTACACTAGTAAAGAGAAAATGAGTAGAAAAATAATAGAGAAATCACAAAGGATGTTAGTAGAAGCCCATCAATAATGCACAGGTCTTTAAAACAGACTTTTTTTAAAAATAAAACATGACATGGAAATAATAGAAGACAATGTGTTACATTTATGAGTATTGTTTTGTAACTCTACTTTTGAGGTAGCTTTTATCAGTGCAGAGAAGCATGGAATATTCTCAACTGAATAAATGTTTTATACTGATTAACAACATATTTCTAAAGGTATAGGAAGGGGGAAAATAGAAACAAATACAGGAGTTACAGAGAAAAACGAGGAGATAGATTTTTGCTGATTTTACTGTGTTCAGCTCAACTGATGTAAAATTTTCCAAGTATGCCTGACAACATGTATAGCCTCAGCTTTGTTAAATGTTAAAAGACAAGATTCAAAGTTGTGAGACAAATTCTGTTTGATTTAATGTTATTCGAGTAGCTCCAAACATGAATTGATAGATCTGCTTTTAGGCAGTTGTTTTGGATTAGGCATTTTCTTGACTGAAGTTGAAGCAAAATACTAAAACAAAAATTTATATCATGTGTTTAAAGTTAGTGACTTCCATTTTTGTTGAAAAAGTCCATTTGACTACAAATGGAAGGCGAAGATAAAAATACATTAAGAATTTGCTGATGTTATTATGGTTGATCTTCTGTGAAAGGTGGAGGTAAAAAAAAAAAGTTTAATGTTAGATTATCACTGTAATGGGTAAATGGCAGGAGTACAAAAGTTTCTTTTCCAAAATCTGAGCGAAGGAATTATGGAAATACACTTAATACAGCTGATGAACTAACAAACAGAAATCAGCCAGGGCCTGTCCATGGGAAAGCACAGCTCTCCACACACCTTGACTTGTTGCTTTTGGAACAACTCTCTCTTTCTCTGAAGTGGTACCTATGCATCCATGGATGTTTATCCAAACTGGTGTGTTGAGGAAGAGACCCTGTGCATATACCTGTTGTCACTCAGCCTTCTGGTGAGATGCTGTGGCAACAGATGTACATTGAAATTCAGTTTTGTTTTATTTCCACCTACGGACACCTTCGGCTTATGTGAGTACAGAGGTTTACAGATGTAAGTCCCCTCTACTCTGCTCTGGTGAGGCCACACCTCAAATCATCTGTTCAGTTTTGAGCCCCTCACTACAAACAAGACATTGAGGTGCTGGACCATGTCCAGAAAAGTGAATGAAGCTGGTGAAGGGCATGGAGCACAAGTGTTACGAGGAACAGCTGGGGTTGTTTAGCTTGGAGAAAAGGAGGTTCAAGGGAGACCTTTTTACTCTTTACAACCACCAAGGAGGTTGTAGCCAGGAGGTAGTTGGTCTCTTCTCCCAGATAACAAGTGACGAGAGGAAATGTGCTGAAAGTGTGCCAGGGCAGGTTTAGATTGGATATTTGGAAAATTTTCTTCACTGGAAAACTGATCAAGCATCAGAACAGGCTGCTCAGGGAAGTGGTTGAGTCCCTGGAGGTACTTAAAAGATGTGTGGATGTGGCACCTGGGGACATGGTTTAGTGGTGGGTTTGGTAGTGCAAGGTTGGGGGCGGGACTTGATGATCTTAGAGTTTTTTCCAACCTAAATATTCCTATAAGTCTATGATTTTACAGAATTGAGTAATAACAATTTTAAAAAAAGTTTTATTTTATTTTACGCAAAAATGAAGCTGAACTTCACATCTAATAATGTGGTCCTAGGAATCAGGCCTAAGTTTGTTACCAAAGTCCTCTTTGGAGGCCTCTGAAGGACCACTCTGTCTCATTTCATAGATGCTGGAACAGACATGTCATGAACAGCTTAACATCTGGCCAAAATTAACTTTCAGCTGTTCTATTTGTTCAGGCCTCGCTCCACACCAACTGCACATCTACAGTCTTACTGTCTTTTTTAAAATCTGGAATACCTATCAGCTTAAATAAAAAAAGTTAGTTGAACTTAGTTTGCACAGTGAAGGGAAGAACACTCATTTGATTCCTGGAGTCCAAAAGGCTGTTTGTGAAGTACTGCAATATCCACATGTTGTTACAGTAATAATAAATATTCCTTGTGCAGTAGTGTTCCATCTACCCCAAGAGCAGAGCTCAGTGACAGCTAGACAGGCAGCTAGTGAGGGGACAAAATCTATATTATAATGGAAAAAGTAATGTCCAGTTTTGTTCAAAGTTAAATTCCAGGATGCCTAAACCTGTCTAGATTTAAACATATTTGAAAAGTCATCCTCATCAAGCAGACAGTCTCTATAGGTCACACTATTATTTATTGAAGGTAGAAACAATGGTGAGTGCATGGCAATAGAATGATGACAACGTTTTAAAATTATATAGCACTTTATATCCATGAATATCAAGATGCTTTTGGACATTAGTTATTCATGTCTCTTGACCCCAAATGAAACTTGCTGAATTATTATTTCACTTCCTAGACACAAGCTTATGTTGTCTACCTTCCCATATCATTTAGATTGGTAGTGAGTGTTGAAGTAAGGCTTCTGATCATCCCTTTTTACCATTATTGTTCACAGAGCAGCTCTGGAGCATCCAAGCTGGATTGCACTGAGAAGTAGTGTTCCAGGAACATATTTAATCTGCTCTCATAGCAGAGAGACATTCAGTCCTTGTATCTAGTATACCAAAGCAACTCCCCAACACATGAACCAAATCTTTGTGCTGGGTCCTGAGTAATCTTTGGTCCACTAAGCACAGCTCTGCAGACCCCTTCTGGCACATTGCATCACTTGCTCATTCATATGTAGTTCACACAGCTGACCAAGCTCACTAGTCCCAACTCATTGCTTTGAAACTTCTTTGCCTCAGGAAGGACACTGCTTGTCTACATTTGATGCCAAAGAGACGCAAGCTGTTACTCATTATTTTCTTTTTTTTTCCTGTCATATTTTTCCATGAATATACTACCAAAAGGACAAACAATTACGAGGAAGGAAACAGCTCATCTTTTTACTGTTTAAAATACCATTTCCTCTGTGTCACTTTAATTTTAAAACATGAGGTGTAAGGTTATAGAGAACATTGGTGTTTGTCTTGAATCTCTGCCTTTGTTTTGGATCAAAAATACAACACCCAGGCCAAACACAATACTAAACATTTACCGCTGAGGTCACTGATCTGCAATTTGTTGCAGTGACAGATCCAATATTGTGCTTGGGGAACAGACTGGATCACTGTTAATGCACTATTATAGGCACAGTTGGGAAATTGGCTGAGCACCAGGTAACTGGAAGAACTGGAGCTTATTGCACAAGTCCGAGAGTGTTTTAACTTGTCATTTGATTGGTAACATGGGGAGAGCTTTTAAAATGCTAATTGATTTTTTTTTTGTAATAACATAAACCATCTGTAACTTTGAACTTAAATTTAACTTCTCTAATTAATTCTAATCCTTCCACTACAAGAACTGTCTGTCACATGTCAATCTCTTCATTCTAATTTTGGTTCCATTTGTCACATCATTTAAAGCCCTGACCGCACCATAGCCAGGTTTTAATTAAAAGTAAAATAGTTCTAGAGGAAACTGTATGAGTCATTAGGAATTGAGTTCAGACCTTCCAGATAACATAGGAAGACCTGACATACCATCTTGTGTTTTACAAACGTTCTTGTGGAAGACAAGTTATTGCATTTATCTGTGGATTATCTATGATTAATTTTTAAGCCATGGCTTACACTCCTGTTTTTCTGTGGAAAGTTCTCCTCCTGGCCACACATTGTACTGTGTGTCAGATTCTGAGAACTGTCAAGACACTGACAAACAATGCAAAAAACAGATAAAAATTACTGGGAGGCATAGAGTGGGACAAATAAATACAAGGTGTAGAAGAAATCCATTGACAGAATGATAAATCATTTAGCTCTGAAACAGAAGCAGACTTGCCAGAGGAGGAGGATTGTCAAGGGCAAGAAATCAAAGATAGGTTGTGAACAAAGCTGTTACTGTGATCATTATCATATTACTACATGTGGGCAGAGAATGTCTGTAGGGCTAATGACTGCTATGTAGAAAAGAGATCAAGTAAAACTTCAAGGGATACTGCTGGTTGAACCCCTTAGCTACTTTATTAGAGCCATTCTAATTGTTAGGCTGGTACAATGCTGCATGTTTGATATTAATATTAATTTGTAAAATTAATCTCACCCCATCATATAGAAAGAAAATAATTATCTGTTCTTACAGAAAAAGAAAAAAAGTTAATGCCAGTCTCTTGGATGAATTGTTTACATAGTTATTAAAGTTACCTTCTGAGATTTCACCCTCGGGGAAAAAAAAAATTGATGAACTTTTACACTCTGTTAAAGGAGGATGTCAAATTAGTCAAAACGTGATGGAATATCATTTTTAGAAAGACATGTGCTGGAGATATTTCTACTTCATGTAACATGAAACATAGTTTGCAAAAAACTCACACCACGTATCATCTCTCTTTACATTGCTTACAAAGGTCTGTTCTAAAAATGCAAAAAGGAGTGGTGTGTTAAAGTTGTCCCTGAATCCCATGTGAGATCTGTAGTTCCAAGCACAGTCTGAAGATCTGAGTTATCATGTTGAAAATTATATTCAGATGGAAGAACAATGTATAGCAGACTGCAGAGTGAAAGAGCTAGATCATACACTTTTAAAGAGTTGAGACTTCTCCAAATCCAAGAGGAACAAGGACCAAGAAATGCTTTAAACCCTGTTACAGGCACTTTTTAATCCCAGAAGTTTTGATTTTTCAACAGTGTAATATTAAGCAGAAATTACCCTAAAATTGAGAAGGACAGCAAGTCCTCTCAAAATGCTATAAAGTGGAAAAGCAAACTGTAGACATCCAGAAATTGTGCAGCTACTGCTACAGGCGAACAGATACAAAGAGACTTTCATGAAATTACACTAAAATGTGCACATGATCAGCTGTGGTAGTTCCATTCCTGAATGGTATTTCATTAACATAGCATAACTAAATCAAATCCATTCATATGCCAAGGTCAAAAACTGAAACATGAAACAATGAAAGGCAGACCAGCAGATTTGAATCCTGGTCAAAAAAAAAAAAAAGAGATATTAAAATATTCCAGTTTCATCATCAAGACGATGAGGTGATCTCTTCTTTTCTTCCTTTTTTTTTTTTTCCTTCTCTCATTACAAATGAAAGAAGGATTGACACCCTTCCTCACAGCACAGTCAATAACTTGCTTGCCAAGCATGAGGTTGGAATGTGGAGTTTCTGGTTGAAGGTGTTGGCCTGAATTAGGCACACTGAAGAAGTAAGCCTGCATTTTCCATACAAATGCATTATACATACAAATAATTGGTGCTTCTGAGACCACAGTCCTAACCTCTTTTTCTGAACAGAAATTCCTTTCCAGTCCCAGGAAACTTTTCTCGGTTACTGTTTCATGCATTTGGTTTATTGAACCGATATTTCTGACTAAACAAGGAAAGGAGAGTGGTGGGGGAGAATAATTTCTAGCCAGTTCTTCTGTGAGAATGTTGTCTGTCCAAAAACAGGATGTATTCAGAAAAAAAGTGTTCAATGCTCCGTAGAAGACAGTCTTGCTTATATTGAGAGGCTGAAAGACTATATAAAAAGAGATCATTTCAGTAATGATTAAGAGGTGCTAGTTTTACAAGATGTGATGGGTATTAGAACTACATTCAGATGTGTATCATCATCCTGCAAACTAAAAACCAATATGTTTGCTCAGATTATACAATTTCTATGAAGTCTTCCATATCAACACCCTTGGGTGATTGCAGATCATTTTAATTGTATAGGTAGAACTGAAAACCAAATGAAAGCACCCCTCAATATGCAGCTAGGTTAATGAAATTAAAGGGGATCTTCCAGTTTTACAAGGGCTTTAGGTGTTTCATTAAGGATCTGGTCCACGTGCCATGTGTAAAATGAATGATTTGTAAATGGTTATTGTCTAAGCCACAGCTTAGACAAAGTATCTAAAGTAATACCCATGTACCTAAAAACCTAAAGTAATACCCCAGCATCTAAAGTATTACTTATCTAAAGTAATACCGATGAAGAGCTTTTTTAACAGAAAGTGATATTGAACATGTTGGGAAACTGCAACAGAACCATGAGAACTTTGTAATAAGTAAAATGAGACCAAGAAGAGACTATTAAACTCATAAACCGTATATGACCATATGGAATACTCTGAGAATGATTTAGCATTTTTACAACCATTTGATTTAGAGGATAATAAGTAAAGGAGTTTGAGGATCCTTTAAAAGATGGCTGGAGAAATAAAGGTAGCATGAAACTGGAAATTCCTGTTCCTTTGATTTCATAACAGCGTCATCCAAGACTACAAAAATTGTAGAGCTACAGACAGTATGAGTGTTTCCAAAAGCATACATGGAAGAAGTTTTCTTTCCCTGTGTACGAATGCATTATAAAAGAGCATAGAACTAAATAATGTATGCTAAATCTTTATGTCATGAAGTTACTTGTGTTTTCTCATTAAGAACAGCCGAGAGAGATTTGGTTTATCTGTCCAAGAATATGTCTAATTTTGAACTCCACACTGCCCCTGCCCCCAGCAATTTTGCAAGAGGATGATGTTACCATCTTACGACATTAAAGTAAGAATTTGCCAGAAAACAGACAAGGTCACACTTTTTATACCTTGTTGGCGTGTTCTATGGCTGTCAGAAACAGAGGGAAAGCTCAAAATGTTGAGGACTAAGGAATTTTAACCATGGTTATGAGGAATGAATGAGATATTTTTCCTCCCAGCAACTTAATGATGTCCTCCACATTTCTGGTGATTTTAAAATTAACCCGGGCTTGGATTCTGGTCACCATTTCTTTTGCTAATACAACATGTATTTGCATTTTGCTAGCACTTGTTGAACACAGACTTTACCAGTAAAGCCTAAAAGTGGAGTCAGGAATATAACATAGAATACACAGAAAAGGAATTCTATGGAATAAGATGTCAGTGTTTTGAATATTATCTGCAGGTGTTTTCTCTTACTCTTCAAATTTAAAAATAACAAGCCCAGGCAAAACCACGCATTTCCTGTCAGAATTGTTGCTAAAGTATTAGGAATACAGAAGCAAGTAGGTGACAACTACTTACTTCTTAAAAGCCAATAAAATTCAGCAAAGCTAAAGAGAAAACAGAAACAGATAGATAGGGGTGTATCCGTATCTGTGTTGATCTTTGCATAGAAATAACATTGACAGGCATCATCACCTGTGGCACTGGAATGGTTCTTCTGATGTCATTCAAGATACACGTAGTCTGGAAAATACGAAATGTTAGTTTGGAAGGGCAAAAAATTAAATTCTATCCCAAAACATCAATTTTTTTTGTGTGACAAAAATATTGTTTCACAATCAGAAGACACAAAAACCACATCAGTCAACACAATGCATTCCTGATCTTTGATCACTTTTAAACCTTCCACAGCCCAATAACAACCTGATGTGGTTCATGATTGTGGTGGATGCTCACCTGAAGGACTCTACTAATTCTGAGGTGTTTTTCTGCTCGAAAGGTGAATTTGATGTGGCTTGTTTTTAAGGATGGGAAGCTCTGGACAAACTGTGCAATGGAGAAAACTCCATCCAACTTACATATCGGTCATTTGTCAAAAGGAAGAAAATGTCAAACCTGTCACATCCACTCCTTTCTACTCCTCAAAAGAGGACTAGTAGAAAGATTTATTCAGCCTTTCAATCAAGTGTCCTGTGCTATGACTCCAGCAAAAGACATCTCACAACACTAGATTGCAAATTTTGTATTGATCTGTACAATGGCAGACATTGTACATGTTCATAAAAAGGAAAGAAGCTGTGAAAAGGTTATTCACAAATAGAAAACTACAATGGAAGCACGAAGCTATAGAGATAATTCACACAGTTCATTGTAACCTGAAATAACTACATTTAGATAATGTTAGCCAGAAATACCCATTCAGAGAGCAGGTATTTAAAACAGCTTCTGTGCATGTATTCAACTTGATGCACTAGAACAAGTACATATATTGAAGGCAATTAACAGTCTGACATTCAGCCTGAACAAATGATTTGTGAAAACACGCCATTTCTGCTACAAGTGTTCTAAAATTACAGGGCAGAAAAAGTTGCTAACAAAATTACCCTGGAAAGCTTATTCCTTGTTTCAAATATTGGTTTGTTGACTGAAAGCCATCTCAGTAAGAACGATGTCATTAGCATGTCTCACCTTTAATAAGTAGTATTTTGGACATAAGTTATCACAGATTTTGCTGTAAAGTCTTTATATTCTGTTTGCTAATTGATTGTTAAATAGGGAGAAGCAAGTAAGGCCTAGTATTTGAATATCACTCTTAGAATTTCTTCAGTGGGGCTCCCTGCCTTTTCTAGTCACCAAAACAATATCATCCATTAATCCTGACATGCCCAGATATGCCAGGAAGTTGCAGATTATAGCAATCTTCAACCAACCTCCCAGTGACAGCAGCCTTCTCTGAAGTTTTGCAGGTAATTGCCTGCCAGCCTTCTCCCCCATCTCACCAAAAAGTAGTTAGGTTGAAAGCAGATTTTCCTTAAGGACTCCAGTTGGTCCTCACAAGAAGGTAGAGGAATAAGAGCCACTAATTTGTACCCACTCCCTTGAGTTTCCTCCAAGATTGAAGGGCAAAATGAGGAAGAAAAACTGCACTTATTCTTTTGCTGCCTTTACCTACTTTTTGTCCCTAAGTCTGAGTAAGGGAGATGGTGATCTCATGGAGCTGGGGCTAACCCATAGGGGATAGGGTGATAGGCAGCTGTTTGGAGCCATAACTTAATGACTGGGTGAGAGCCTTTCTTTCTTAGGAGGTTCAGAGCAACAGTATAGATGCATCCACCTGCTTACAAACAAGAGGAGTTCAGGGAAATCAAACTAAACTTATGCTGTAATCCTGAAAAAGAAATATAAAAAATAGAACCTAAAAACCCCAAATAAATAAACAAAGAAACCAATCCCAAAATAACAAAACAAAACCTCTCAGATTTTGCAATTTTTCAGATGGTGCTGCAGTTTCTGGAATGGCATGCTTGTCATAGCTAGTACTTCCATCACCTGGAAGGCTCATCTGTCTGGAAATCATCTGTTCAAGTGTGTTTCTTCTTTTGATTTAGCACATTACAGAAAAACAAGCCGTTGGATGGCAATGAAACCAATGAAAATGAGATCAGTGAAATTAAAGGCAATGAGAGAGGTCTAATGTACAAAGGTAAGGACATAAATATCAAACAGCAAAACCAAGCCAAATAGTTAAATCTGATACTGCTAGTCATCTAAGTTCTGTCGCTTTAGTTTGCTGCTTCAAATCCCTGCAATGTTTATCTGAAATAATTTTTGAGAGCTAAAAAATTTCAGTGAAAAAACATTTGCCAGGTTCACTAACTTTTTTTATCTTCTCTGCCTCTTTGGCTGTGACACAAGTCGTGTGCCTTTCAAAAGTGCCTTCAAGGGCTTTTTGCCCTAGTAAATGCTTAGCACTTTCATTTGAAACCATTTAGGGACCTTGTGTATCTCCGTTCAGTATGATTCCACATTTCTTCACACTGTTAAATGCATAGATTTTTTTGCTTGCTATTTAATTTCAGTAATTTATAGAATTTTTCTCTTTGTTCACCAACACTAACCAATCTGAGGAGTAAATACTGCCTTTAGGGAACAGGATGTAACCATACAGTTCTGAGGGTAACTCACTATTTTCTTCCACAACAATAATTTAAATTCTCACATTTTCTTTAAATTCTCATGGATCTAAGCATACTAAAAACAAGACCTATATCTCATGTTAACTTAAACTACATCAAAACTCACAAAATTATATGAGATTATGTTAATTTTAGTTATAAATATTAACTTTCCTCAACAATATATCCTAAATATCATATTTCCCAAAACATGCTAAGCAGATGGGTTTGAGCCTTTCTTTGAAACTATTTTGTTTTCCAAACATACTGACAGAACATTGTGGAGTTAGTATTCCTAAATGTTGCAAAATTTATCCATTGAACTTCTAAAAGTTTTTATTTTCCTTAAATACTTATCCTCTTCCCTCAGACCAAACGGATGACTGGGCTTCCTGCTCTGAAACCGAGCAAGAATTTCATGAGGAAAAATGGAAACAAATGCCTAAATTTAAGATTTTATCTATGCTACTGTGATTATGTTTCTACAGGGATCAAAAGAAGTTACAGCTGTATATAAGCTCTCTTCTAAGAAAACTCTTCCAAAAAAAAAATTCCCACCCTTGCTATTACTGATGTTGCTGAGTTGGCAGTGATAACAGTGAGAAACAGCTTCAACAGCTTGCTTTATTTAAACCTCTGCATCAGTAAAACTTCCTCAGCATGTGATTGATAATTGTTCCCTAGCACTGTTGTGGAGCAGGACTGATTACCAAGGGGATTAAAATTCCAGAAACTCTCTGAAGAGTGTCCCCGAGGCCTTCACTTCAGTCTCTCTGCTGCAAAGCTGATATTAACAGTGATGAGATTTAAATTTAGTTTTCTTTAGGCAAAATTTCCTGGCATGATCAACATCTAAGGCCTTACTGGAACCCTTTCAGAAAAGTGTCTGACTTCTATCCAGGGCATAATTCAGCTGCAATTCAGGAATGTACCTCAGTATAGCAGAGCTTGCTGGCTACAGCTGGAAGGAAAATAGTCACAGAGTAATAGATCACTCTTGTGGACTGAGCATGGGTCTGATTCAACCTTCCCAAATTGCTCCCTCAGCTAAACATTCTGCCTCCAATTTTTTGGGCCAAGTCATTTTACCACCTTATAACTAAGTTGGTTCCTTAATTGATAACCAGGGTTTGTATGAGGACGGGAATGAAACCTAATGGTGAGTCAAATTGGATAGATCACTGAACTTCTTTAAATTTTATTATGTCAAAGAAAATATATAAAAAGCAAATATTATTTTTATCTGGCTATGAATCATGTACCCTGTAGAACTGTCTGTTGAAGAACTGCTTAGACAGCCACACTGGTAAATTAATCAGGCTGGAGACCATTCTTATTACTGTTTAATTTATAAGCGTAGCATAGGCAACTGCTTGGAAAAAAATTAACAAATTACTTAGTCAAGTGGTGACTCAGTGCTTTTCTTATACGTAAAAGCAAGGGGAAAAAATGTGAAAAATTAATACATTTTCTCATGATAACTGATATTCAGCAGAAACACTTCAGTTTTATGCTTTTCTCAAGCTATTTGACGAGAATTGAAGAATGATTCACAATAAGTGGCCCAAGATGGGTATGTTCAGGTGAAATCCCCTACGACCAGGAGATAATTATTTTGTATCTAGTTGCATTTGTTTGCATGTGTGTTCAACCTATCCACACAACAAAGTTACTTAAAGAAATTTGAGCTCTACTATATCCAGTGCAAAAATGGCATAATGCTCATCAGTTAATACTGAACTGGAGGGATTAAAACCAGAAATCATAGTCCTGGAGTACATAATAAGTGTTGAGGAGGTTGGAATAAACTCATCTCTTGATCCCCTGTCTGCTCTCTCACTAATGCAGCCCAGGACATATTTTGCCTTCGCGGCTGCGAGGGTTGGCTTGTGCTCAGTTTAATGCCCTCCACGACTTCCAGGGCTATTCCAGCAAAGCTGCCCCCAGGCACCCAGACCCCAGCAAGTTCAGCTGTTTGGAATTGATCTGTTCCACATACATCTTTGCTACACCTCATGCAGTTCTTTTTGACTTGATATTCCAGCTGCTGATTTTTGTCTGAATGCTGTCTACACCTTCAAGAGTATCTATTTTTCCTCTAGGTATAGTTTTCATCCACCAACTTGGTGAAAGTACATTCAATCCCATCATCTAGGTCTTTTATGAAAGGTGCTGCACAGTACAAGACAAAATATCATCCCCTGAGGAACTTCGCTTGTGCCCAGTTGTAAATTCACCTTTGGGCCAGTAATCACACCCTTGAAGTTCTGCAGTTTATCAGCATTCCACTCACTGGAGAGGTCCACCTCTCCATGTCATATCTTACCATTTTCTCAACAAGAACACTATGGGAGACCATGCCAAATACCTTGCTAAAATCAAGATTCTGTCAAGGTTGTTAGTGTTGCCCCTTTGTTTGAGAGGAGGCAGCAATCTTTTACCCTTGTTAAGGCTGTCTTTTCTGCCAAACCAGCGTCAGTGCTGTCCTGGATCAGTGTCTCCACATGCTGTGCATTGTCTTACCTGTTTTACTGCAATTATAAAGCAAATAAAGCAAAGACAAAAAGAGAGAGGATCCTCACAAATATTTTTAATTCCTTTCAAAAATGTGGTCCTCTAAGATATCCTGTTTTCCCATTGTTTCATTTTTCAGTGAGCAGTCCCAGATGCCCCTGGGGGTCAAGGCCTTGTCTTAGAAGAAAGCTGGAATGAGAGCTGTGAGAAAATTCTCACTTGCAAAGTGAAGTGGAGGATTTGGGCCTTTTGCCATTTCTTTGTGGATATGATGATTTCAAGGCAGCTTGCCACGCATTTCTGTGTAATTTTGTAGCAACAAAAATAGTTTTTGCATTAAAAAAATGAAAAAATGATTTCAAATAGTTTCTCCAAGTCAAGAAAAAAATAAATAAAGCAACACTCAGAAAAGTAAATTTATCCCTACAGATGCTAAATCCCTGAACCCCATCTATTTCATTTGGCTGAGCATCTTGAACTGTGTTTTTCACTGCTAAGTACTCTTCAGATCTTGCTGTTAACATGCTTTATGCTCATAGACATGCTCCAAAAAAAGTAGCAACTATTAGGTCTGGAAGCATAAAGGTAGATCCTGGGTTAGTCCATCTTGAAAATTGCTAATATTTGTAGCTAAAACAGGCAGTCACAGAAAATATCAACAGGTAGTGCGGAATTTTTTTTGCTCCCTTTCTTCCTGTTTTCAAGAATCCCTCCATATTCTCGTATTTTACAACTTTTGTGCATCACAAAGACATGGTTCACTTCAGCTCCACTTCTACATAGGCAAATGCACAATAAAAAGGACACAAACAGTAATGGGTCACATTATCTTTCTAAGGTGCAGGGTAGAATCTTTCAGTCTGTCTTATGTTTATATAAAATTTATGAACATTTTTATTATTTTTTTCCTATCTGTTCTGTTAATAGCCCGCAGCACTGACTACAATACTACACGTGCTCAGATGCAACCAAGTATGATGATCCAACATAGCACAGCTGAAGTAGGATCTGCGTAATAGCACCCTTTCTTATTTCACATGTCAAATTGCTTTAAACATTTGCAGAGAACAGTTAATGGTACAAGCCATGTCACTTCCACTGCACCAGCACATCTTGGCAAATCCATATCTGAGGGCAAAATTTATTCTGTTGTAAAGAATCAAAGCTGTACACCCAGGTTCATCTTTTTAACTAGTCTTATCCAACTAACACCTGTGTCCAATACAAAATCTAGAGTGAACTTTTTAGGGATGGGATCCCCTTTATATTTAATTGAAATTTAAGGTCTATTAAAATTTAATAATTCATTTTCCCTTCACTGCCAACAGTTCCAACAGGGTGTGTATCTTTTGTCTTTGTGCCTTTGTAAGAGAAGGAGGATCAGACGCCTTCAAGTCAGTCATGTGCCAAGAAAGTTATCAGAGCAAGACCGTACTCCACAATAATTCCACCTGTGCATCATCTTCAGTTAAGTGATTTTTAATTACTCTGTCATTTTTCATGTTCAGACAAGAATCCAAGCCTATGAAATTTGCTCTTGAGTATTACCTTAATTTCAGGACAGGCCTATATGTACCTAGGCTACAGAATGAGAAACAAAATGTTCACAGAATAAAACAATGGTTTCCAGTACTTTTTGAAGTACTATTTATTGTCAGGCATATCAGGTTTTCCATTAGTACAGTTTCTGAGGTGTGTTGCAATGGAAATGACATCCTGAGCTTGACACACTCTGCTTCCAAAATGTCAACTGCAGAAGCCAAAACCTATTTCTATTCTGAATATTGTTTATTGCATTTGTTTTCATTGAGTGAAGAATGGGGCATTGTCTTTGCAAGTTGCTAAACTCTGATTTTAATAAGATGCAAGAAAGTGGAATATTCTTGCTCATTACAAAAAGACTACACAAGCAGAGGAATACAATAATATCTGCAGGCTCTAATTCAATTAAAACTCTGTGGATAAAGATATGGAAACATTTTTAATGATGAAAATTGGAATATTTCTCCCAATTTTATTTTGCTTCATAAGGTAAACTCAAGATTTCTGAGTTCCAGAATAGCTAAAGATAGTTCACATAAAATTCCAGGTCACTTCTGGCAGGCTTCTTTTTTATAACAAAATTAATTTGGGAACTAGGAGTAGTGCTCAGAGCCTAACCTTGTATAATCCACACTAAGAAAACCCCTTAACTTTGTTCACTGTTGCTTTTGAGAAATGGAGCTCACCTTGGTAACGCAAACACAGACTCACTTCATGAAGGTGCTGGTGTTCACAAGTCTTTCCTCACAGACCCCCATCCTTACCCTGTAAGCTTAAAAATGGCAGACATATTCTCTCATGTAAGCCTTAAGGACAACTCAATTTACACTAAAGACCACAAAGTGTGTCCACAAAATCCCAGCACCTGGGGCTATGCAGTACACTTTTTGAGGCAGCTCTTGCCCCTTGAAACCTGGGCTAAACTGGGAGAAGCAGCTGAAGTCTTTTCTGTCCAGTTTGGCGACAGAGTGCACCTGTGCCCAGACCCTCACTGTTGGTGCTCTTGCAAGCAGTGGCTGCTGCAGGCAGTCCTCATCCTTGTGAGGAGGATTAGGCCATGAAAAAAATTAAATTCCATCTTAATAGTTTTTAAAATAGCATTTTCTTCCCTAAGCTATGTTTGTTGAAGTTGTTTTTTCCCAAGTTCTGGCTGAGTTGTGTTCTTGTATATCCCCCTGGTAGGAAAACCTGACATTCACCTGTGTGTGTGGTCATTATTAGGCCTTTTCACAGTGCTTGTTCTTCTGACACAAGGTTAAAAAAATCCTTCTTATATATCTGTCAAGTGTATGTTCAACATTTAAGACATTTCAGTATTTCATTATTATTTAATACTCAAATATTTGTGATCAGCGGCAGCAATATATCCAATAATTTCTGTTTCTTCAAATGTAGCAGGATGCCAATAAGGGTGGAGTCTGTGTCCTTGAGCTGCACCTGAGTATTCCTGCAGCAGAGTTGTACAGATTGACTGCAAGTCTTCCTCACGCTCACTTCTTAAGAATTAGCAAAATTTTATAAATAGAAAAAGACTATTTTAAAGATCTTATTAGTTTTGAGTAAATATTTCCAGCATATTTTTGTGCACCCGAGTCTGCTTCTGTTTATGCTTCCCAGAATAGCAGAAAAAATTAAGCCAAGATTTGTTTCTATTGCCTTTTAAAAAACCACTAATGTTTGGTCTAAATTCATGTCTTGGTGTCTATCTAAATGATAGTTTTGAGCGCACTGTAAGTTTTTCTCAACATATTAATAGCCGTTTCATTGCAAATTGCCTGGTGTTCAATGACTCTGTCTGACCAGATATTTAAACACATATAAAGCAGACTCTGAGGAAGGCTGCACTCCCAAAAATATTGGATTAAGACTGTCTTTTCATTATGAGCAGAATTTTGATGACAATGGATGCATCAAAATTCTGCTCAATTTAGATTGCTTAGATATGTGTCAAAATCTAAAAGTCTAAAAAACACTTGCTGGTGAATTCTGCCTTTCTGACTCAAGTTCTCACCATCCCTGACTTTACAAAGACTTATTTTGAGTACCCTGAAGTCAGTGGGTGCTACAGCTGTATTATTTTTCTAAATTAAGAGGGGGGAAAAAAAAAGACAAAACAGTTTCTGTCAAGTATACAGGAGGAGGTGAAAGACACTGTAACCAGGGCCTTTTATTTCTATTTCTTATATTGAAAGAAAATTGAAAGACCTTATTACAGGACAAGGAGACTCAGAAAGACTAGAACAAACAAAGGAGATTGTGAGTGAGAAGCAAAATGGATAAATAATTAATAATAAAAACAGGCTGCTTTTCTCCAGAAGTTGTCTCTTACATGTGTCTTTGACTCAGTAAAGCTATTATTTTGTTCTTTTTTTCTTAAAAAATATTGTTTCACTGCTTTAGAAAAAAAAAATAGCTGACTGTAGGAAGGTAAAAGCTAATTATCTTTCTCTTAGCCAAAAATTTTCTTGAAAACAAAACAAACAAAAAATTGACTCTGAAGAGGACTTTAAAAAAATATCATCAGTGACCTTTTGAAAAAACATGGCTAGATTAGAATAGGATTCCACAGGGACAATGTAGCTGATAATTAAGGTAGTTACCAATAAATATGTATCATTTTTGCAAAAGGAAAATATATTCCAGGTGCCCTCTGCTATAGAAAAACATTTCTGCAAGCCAAGTATGAAAGCAAAGCTGTCAAAATAAATGCAACATTATGTTCCAGGTGCACCTCTCTGAATTTACAGCTCAAACAGTGCATCTGCAGCCTGAACAAGAAGCTGGAATTTTCAGCTCTCTGAAGAATAATGTCACAGTGCCCTTGATCCAGAAGCTGCCCACTTGCCCTTGGGAAATGCTCTCCCTGCAGTTGTTTCAAGCTCTGTACAAATGAAGCTACCAAAAGATACTAGCAAGAGCTCCAGGAAGGATCAGGGGACCCAAATATTGTGGTCATTCCCAGTGTTGCAGACTTGGGCAAAATAACACTTCCTTAGTTTTTCATTGTATTTGTTTTAATCTGGTTTTGTATGTTTGTTTTAATCCTTCTTCCCCAGGCTTACACTGTGGATAAACTACATTAATCAGCTGGTTCCTACAGATTTGGAGCAAATTTCTTTGTGAATCAAGGGGTTCCCAGGCAAACCACAGCCTACCCCTTACAGGGGAAATGACTTCCTAAAAAGAAGAGGAGCAGGTGACCTTCAGTATCTCTGCTAATCTTACTTCTCTCTGTTTGCACGATTGGCATTTTTATGGGACAGAATAACCTAGTCTAGTTTATTAAGTCCTCCTGTCATTCACAAGATTTAAGTTCACATCCTGTTACAAAGCAGAATTGATTGTATTGTTATATTGGTGTCTTTGAAGAAGAATGCTATTAAATTTGGTAGGCTCACAGCTCAAAGACACTGAAGTGGACAAGACAATCAGCTCTTCCATATCAGTATTCTGATTTAAATTATCAGTTTGACAACAATTTAGGCTGCTGCTCTGCTGAGTCCTCTGATCAATACCGTCTCGCTGTTCTCTCTTTCTACTTCCATCTTCTAGTTTCATCTTTTGCTCTTAGTTTTCCACTTGGATTGTAAAGACCTTGAATCACAATCATTGCTTTGTTCTTTGTAAAGCGCCTAGAGCAATTCAGTCCTGGTCTGTAACCAGTGTTCCCAAATGGTGTAATAAATGTGTCACAATTACTACTGATGCTGCAGTTGTTATTGTATCCATGACCATACAGGTGATAAATGAATGGCAGTAAAGTTGTAAGTTTTCCTTTTTATCACACAATGCAACCCAGATATCTGCAGAAGGTATTCTTGCTGACACAGCCATAATTGTTGGAGAGATTCTGGCCCTGGGCAGAGGAGTAATTCAAGCTTAACTGAGCCTGTGGAGTTCTAGTGAGGCTGTCAGAAAGCTTTCCAGTAATTATATGATGATAAAGAAAGTCCCTGATTAACTTGAATTTTCAATAAAGCACCAAAATAGCTACCTACGTCCACTGAAATTTTTTAACATCCTAAAACAAGCTGAATACAGCCCAGAAAGCCAGGGTGTAAAAGGCAGTGATAACACAAAGGACTGTGCCATAAGTCCGTTTGCTTCCCCCAAAGGAAGATATATAAGTTGAGTATATTTGAATACATATTATGAACCAAAATTTTATCAGATTGGATTAATGTAATACATATCCACCCACATACTCTGTAACAACGTCTTTAGAAATGTTCATAAGATCCTACCATATCAAAATTACTAATGCCCACGTGTCAACTGGCTCCTCCAATCTGACCCAAATCTAACCAAGCTCCCACTATCCCCAGCATCCATTCCCTGATTTCCCAGGCTGGCCATTGTTATTTTCCCTGCTTCAACAAAGTGGGAGCAGGAGGTTCTGAAGGGACCAGCTATATGGACTCTAACAGAAGCTGGTCCCTAATAGTGGGTGGAGAAGGTGGTGCACTTTCCGGGAAAACTAAGGGGGAGAAGAAACACCCTTTGCAGCATCTCAGACTGAGCCTTTGGTGTTTTGTACAGTCCTGTTAGGATCTGCCCTGGCCTGGTTAAGGCAGTGTATGGGGTAGATGAAGTGTGGCTAGCATTATTCCAGGTGAAATGCCTGTGAGTCCTCAGCCCCTCTTGTGAGATTGTCAGAAGTTTATTGGTAAATTTGCACTGACAAAAATACCTTGATGAGCCAAAGAAGCCTTTGGGTCTTGTGGCTCATTGTGGTTCACTTCAAAAGTAACATCAAATAACCACTCTGTCAGCATCAAACAATGAGGTCAGGTAACCTGGGGAGGCTGAAAAGGGGATTTAGCTGGGAGAGAAAGAAAGAACTCACCAATTATCCACACCTTCCAAAATCCTCATGTTCCTTGTTCACAAAATTAATAGCCTGGAGACATCTGATGTTATTCTAGTATTACTTTGGGGTTTTGGTAACTTAATGTAAGGATCACTATGGCCAAGGCACTCTCCGGAAGAATAATTGCCCCAGTATAGTGGTGTTTTTCACATCTTTTCTTTATATATGACTGAAAGTTAAGGTGAATGTTGGTCAACACCTATACTCTTTGAGATACTACACATTCAGTAGCTGTGCTTCTGTTAGCAAGAGTGGGTATGCTTATGTGTTCCTGTGTTTTAAGCCATGTAAAGAGAAACACAGTGTGTCCTCTATTTCCTAAGGAAATCCAGACAAGGTGCTTTATATGGGAAGCTCTTTTGTCATTATAAAATGTACAACAGCTACTAAATGTACCAAAATGAGTTCTTTTATCTCTAATATAAAAGCAATTACTTCTTCATGAAGCAGAATTCCATGGTATTCTTGCAGATGGTTTTGTCACTGGAGTCGTGTCAAACCCTTATTGCCAAATGGCAAAGCCAGCTTGTGAGTTAATGATGCATTTGGGGGTTTAATACTCTAGTGACAGAAGGAACTGTAATGAATCTCACTGAACTTTGTTTCAGGGCATGAACCTCATATTCAATGGGTTGGAAAAAGTCACCTTCAAGGTTGTCAAACTACTACACTATATTTTGTTTCTGTACATTGAGTTTTTTCTTACCTTAGCTTCTCAAGATGCAGTTTCGCTTCAGACTGTACCACTGAAGTGAAGCAGTCTATCAGAAGTGGAACAACAGGAATAGCATTAATTGTTTCCAGATTCTAGCTCAGAATATTAGTCTAAAAATATCCCTGTAGTGGAGGGGTCTTTAATGAGCTAGACATGGTCATGCAATAGATTTCAGAATGCTTTTTTTATTACCTATATTGCAACTGCAGAAAGATTTAGGGGGGAACCAAGGAACATATCCAATTCTGTGATTCAGGTTCATCAGTCTTACTTGTGGATTCATGGAAAAGGTTTAGAAGCAATGAAAGAAAATTCACTGTTTTCGACACCCCTCCCCCTGCCTTTAAGCTACAGAATGCAATTTAAGGATGTATTGGCACAAATGTGTTTTTATTGGTTCCTGTAAGCTATAATGTATACAAGATATGGCTGCAGCAACCTGAAAAACAATTAGCGTCTATAAAGCAGTCTGTGACCATGAGATTATTTCACAAAATGAAGATTTAACATGCAACTTCCCCTGAAATTAGTTGTGTTTCGGTCTTGCTCTTCTGCTGTTTTCTTCCTTTATTGATCCCTTCAGGCAGAAAGAAATGGTGAGTTATCTGATTAAAATGTGTGCAAAACTGTAGGGAAATACTGCACAGCTGTTAATGCCACCTGATTTGATATTAGAAATACATTTAGCTAGGTGTTGGTCAGAGTTTCTGAGTTATTTTAATAGTTAGTTAAATAATTTCAGAAAGGTCCAGGGTAGTGCAAAAACAACAACAGACAGTTCCATTTTTTAAACAGATGGCAAAGTTTAAATTATTTAAATGATAAAGCAAGTAAATATTTATCTAGTTTGCAAAAGTATCATAGTGCACATGCTTCAGGGAATATAGATTTTTTTTTTCCAAAGGTGGAGTTATTTATTATTTGCTAAATACTTGAGGTTTGATAGATGGTTGAAATATTTTACTAACAGCAAGTCAAATTGAGCTGGTGATGTGCTTACAAAGGTTCTGAAAGCACAGGCAAGCACCTCAACACTAATTATTCAGCCCAAAATAAATCTGAAAGCTGTTTAATTTTCCTGGTATATTTTGATCCAGAGAAGGTGACACGGTCTGCAAAAGGCTTGTATAGGCTTGTTTGTATATTTGCCAGTGTATTTGCCAAGTGTGTTTTTCTAACTCTATTATTTTGAATTTGCAGACTTGTGACAGGAAAAATATTGAAAGAGAAAAACAGCTGAAACTACCCAGAGTGTCTTGGTGGGATGAAAGTTCAACTCAACACCATTTCAAAACAGGTTTATAAATTATAATGTATTTGTCTGAAAATTGAGCAAGTTTATAATTTTTCTCACATTCATTTTACAGTGAAACCAATACGAGGTGGAAGGTTAGTATTGTTATAATGTGCACATGGCAGATTGTATCCATAATTCAATAACGTACATGATGCAAATTTGGTTGTTTCTTGTGGCATAGTGAGAGTAGTCCTGAGATGTATTTTGCCTTCTAGTGGTACTACTTAGTATAGAGTAGTTCTCTATAGGGGAAACACAGGAACAACTCAGCCATTTTGGTATTCTAAGCAGGAAAATAAATATTTTTCCTCTGCTGGAATGAGAGATGGAGCATGGAGGGTTATTAGCAGGAATCAAATTATTTTCCTGTCAGCACCAAATGCAAGACATGTGAAAAGAATACCACCATTTTAGCACATTTCAGAGTACTCAAAATCCCCTGTCCCTGCCTTTATGAACGCGCTATTATTTTGCTGAGTGAATACAAAGAGATTTATGGATCACATCTCACTTAATGGTCTCTATAGGATATTTTATTTCAAGGACATATAATGCTTTGCAAAAAGTTAGAATTCTTCAGATACTTCTTCTGTACTGGGCCTAATTTTGCACTGTTTGTCAACAACGGCTCTCCAAAGTCCTCCCATTGTTGATCTAAATGCTCCCAGAGTGTTCATAAAGCCAACAGCAGACATTCATTTTCCAAACCGTTTGCCAGCCAAAAACAAACAGCTCCTTTGCTGTTTGTCTTTGACCTTTTGCCAGAGGTTATCCTCCCAGCACTGCCAGCCAGGAAAGGATCATATGAGGGATCTCTAACCCATTCCAGGCAAAATCAATCTGGGTTGACTTAGTTAAATTGAGTACGATCTAGAGCAGATGACATTGTTCAAGACCGATTTGGAAGTGCTCATACCATACTGTCCAGCAGCAGGACAGAGAGGGTTGTACCTCCATCTGGAGGGCAACAACGGACAGTGGGTGTGAGGTCTCAGCCCAGCATCACTGGACATAGATATTCCACCAAGGCCCCCAGGGAGGCACAGAGGAGTACTGCCTAGGGCCAGTGAATAGTCATAAAATTCTCAGGTATGCCCACACCACAGATTATTTCATTCTTCACATATAGTGATCTCTGAGTTATATTGGCACTGAAATAATATCTTTAAAATGTAACTGCATCATCCCTTCCCAGCTGTCCCATGCTGTAATACAAAAGACAGGCAGTGGGCAATTCTGGGTTTTGTTGTTTTGTTCATAAACACAGTGGCTAGAAGTTCATGAATGATTACCAGATGAAGATTTTCAGACTCCTACAAGCAATTTGAAAGGAGAAATGCATTTATTGCACTTGCGTGTTTGTGAATATTTGCACAAAGGGAATAAGAGAAAAGTGCGTGAATAAATTGCTGATTGTGGGTTATCATTTTGGGTTCCTGATAGATGTTATTAAAATAGAGGGGGGAATGGGTTATAAAAAACTGTACTTGTAAAAGGAAGTTTTAAACGAAACACAAGTCAGCGAGAGGAACATTATTAACAGACGATGAAGTTACATAATTGCTAGAACTTCTGTTTGAAGACAAAGGGCACATGAGGGAAGGTCATTATAAAAAATATTTCTTTTTAGTGCCATCTAGATATTGGCTTCATGGTTATGTTTACATTTGCTATTTCAGATTGAGAGCATATCATAGATGTTCCCAGACAACAAATAAAGAACAAACACAGTGATAGAATGAACAACATCTGTGTAAATAAATACATTTTTCCCATGGTGAGTTTTTACAAAGCACTCCCAACTTCTGCTATTCACCAATTACACTTCCAAGCACAACTCTAAAGGTGAAAACATTTTACGTATTCTAGTACGAGCCAAGTTTGTGACTGTACTGAATTTGTTTAAAAAAATATCACTTCTCTTTTTTCTTTTAAATTCATAAAGCTATTTGAGAGAAATTACTAACACAGAGTAACATTGATATTACATTCCTTTTCAATGCTGAAAAAGACAGAGAGAAAGAAAAAGTTGCTGTCTTTTCAGAAAGATTCATACACGTTCATTTTGTGTTTCTTTTTTCCTTCTTTCCTTCCTTACTATATTCTATGTACTGTTAAAATTTATTCTGTTACAAAGCTTATCTTTTTCATGTCAGCTTATGCTACCTGCTGTATTACAAAATGCAGTCAGCTCTCAGATTGAAATGGAAGTGAATTTAGAAAAAAACACAGCCAATTTACCTAATCTTTGAGGTTCTTAATAACATTAGAAATATATGTGCATCACAGCAAGGTCTTGGAAGAGTGATTTTGTTAAAAGACAATCATCAAATACAGTATGGATTTTTAACAATCAAAGGATAAAAGTCCACTTAACCTTTGCAGTAGCGTTTGCATGTAATGACAAATTTCATCTCAAAGGGCTTGATCTGGCTGCTGCTGAAATCAATGGCAAAACTTCCACGTACTTTGGTGAATAAAAGAACAGGTCAAAAAAGTGACATTTAATTTTCTGCAGATGTATTATAGTATAGGTTTCGTGTCTCTTTAATATTCAGTAGTTGAGTTGGGACAGGAGGAAAAAGCCCATTGCATTCCAGTAAAAGCCCATTGCATTCCAGGAAAAGCCCATTCCCATTAATTCCTCTATGGTTTGTAAACATGAATTGTCCAAAGTTTAATGGATTTATATACATTCCATGATAACTGACCCTTTTTTGTTTAGACATCAAGTTATAATAACATATACTGTTTCTTTGGGGAAAAAATAATAAGAGAAACCACTGGAATAAATAATAGTTTTATGATCAAGTGACAGTAATATTGATGTTGGGGATCATGACCTACAGCACATTTGGGGCCAATGTCTGACTGGTCTTTTGCACCAGACTCCAGCTTGGTTCATGAATTGCAGTCGGGACAGAAAAGCAAGACTGGTAGTAATTCAGAGATGAGCAGGTAGTATGCCTTTCTGATCTTCCCCACCCTGTCTGAAAACAGTTCTCTTTATTTCATGGGGCTGTTGGATGAGAAAAGATTTCTGATCTGGGTATCACTGTTTTCAGAGTTATAAGCTCTATTTTTCAAGAAGCAGGCTAGCAATGGCCAGAAATTTCGACTCCCCAGTTGTACCCAAGGACTTCAAAGCCCTGCGGTACACTTTGGGTAACAACCTATAAGATAAAGGATTAAACATTTGGTAACAGAAATGGGAATCAGAGTTCTGATAACAGCCATTTGAGCTCAGTCCCTGGATGTCAGCTTGGGACTTTCTCCTAAGATGTTTTCCAAGCAATTGGATAGAGACAGACTCAAGCACACATTCCCCTGGCAGAACCGAGCCCTTGTTTCAGATGTTTTTTGTTTTCCTGACTTGTTGGAGTAGCAATTAAGAACAAGTGTAACACATGTTAAATCTCCTTCTTTTATTCTATTCACTCGTTATTGTGGTCAGCAGAAATACAAATGTCACTTTGTTGGGCTTCTTTGGGACACTAAATTCTTTGTCATGTACATTCACCATATCTGATTTGGGTTTCCTGCCTAAAGAGATTTTGTTTCATTTTGCATCTGGATGTTTGACTCTGTCCTTACAGTCTGCAGTTCTAAAATTATTCATGCTAATTTGAATGGGTTTAGCATATGTTGGGAATAAATTATGGCTTGCTGCAGTATTTAGAATATATTAAAAAAAAATCTATACCAACACATTCACTTGTTATTGTTCTTAGTACATTGTTACCATTACACAGTAACTAAAAGTGATACAAAAATGTGACAATAGAGAATGAGATTTCTGAACTGTAGAACCACACCATCTACATCTTTAACTTCATGAGGCTCCACGAGGGTCTTCAGAAGGCATTTCGTACATATGTGTGAGTCTAGCACTACTTTACTACTTTCCTTTTGGTTACGCGTTACTGATGGTGAAAAAACTGAGATAGAAAGACCCTCTTCAGTTTTGCAGATAATTTTTAAGCCTTTTAAGCTGCAGTTTTAAGAGTGCCATTAATGTGATTGCTACACTGGTGAGTGTGCAGAGATGCCTCAAACATCTCAATAACTTCTCACGTTGGTTTTGGAAGGAGCAAAACTTCACACTGGTTTCATTTATCCTGAGTCTGAATAGAAAAAATAACCCACACTAACCCTTCTGATGTTCAGGTACAGAGTCATGTAGACAGCCTTATCTGTTGCAACACTAGCTCAGATTTCTCAGACTTTTCAGGTTGCAGTGTAAGCATAGATGGTATGACAAGGTGGGTACCTAGGCCTACAAATAGCCATTGGGATTTTCAAGTGGCTCGCTCTGTAATATAAGTGCTGACAAGATTGTCATCAAATGACATGTGCTCAACCTCAGCAAGCCAAAATATGAAGTCAACTTCATAAAATAAACTCTGTCAGAGTCTGTAATAACCAAAACTCAAATGGACAAACAGGGTTTATTAATGTTACTGAAGAAACATTTACCTAATATTTACCTTGTATTTACCAGATACTAATTTTCAAGTTGATTTCATTTTGGATCTCCAAAAAAGCCTTTAGAGATCTAAAATGACACCAGACATTTCTAGTTGCCAGCCTGTTAACACTTTTTAAAGCAAAGTAAAAAAAAATTTGAAGCTGGGAAGGGGAGTTCTCTCCAAAAGCATACGCACAGCTTATCAGGGCTGATGTAGATTCATCAATAAGGTGATTCCACCCCTCTATGTCCACTACCACACACACAAATATGCCTCTATGCATGCCTCATTTTTATCCTAACGGTTCAAATAACTTCAAAATTACTAGAGATACTATTGCAATTTAATTTTTGTAGGCTGGAGTGCCCGTAACCACCTTGTGTCTGTCTTGTGCAATGATTTTTATTTCATGTGAGGTGAAAAATGGATGATGTGCAGAATTAATCCTACTTGGTCCTGAAAAAGATACTTAATGTTTCATCCTGTCTTATGATTACTGTCTAGGAAAATTCATTATTAATTTATTACTCAAAGCTTTCCTATTTCTTAGCTGTGTTCTGACATACATTAAGCAGACCTGCTATGCTAAGTTTATTTATTGGGAACTAAAGATGAGTGTTCATATTTTTGAAGAGCCTTGTAGTTGGGTAATATTAAAAACACACTTGGTTTAGATTCAGATGCAATTTCAACTGAATTCCCCACAGGTAGGAAACGAGGGGAGGTAAGTTTTTCAGATTATACCTTAACTCTCCTGGTTGAAAATGACACTGCAGCCTTACAGCACTTCAAATAATTAGAACAGAGGTGAGGATCCAGGGAAAATAGAAAGCTGAGGGAGCCCAAGACAATAGGCTGAGGGTAAATTGAACAGGACAGATAATCAGACTGGACTTGTAGCCCCTGCTGTCCATAAATAAGACTATCAGAGTATGATTCTGTAAAGACATGATGATCAAGGTCACAGATAAGGAGTAAGGTGACATAAATAATTTTTTTTCAACAAATTTAATACACAAAATAGAATAAATTTTACAAGTGCTGTGTTCACAAATTCGATCCAGAATGGATTTTCAATTATTTCAGGGGAAGACTCATTCTAAAACATTTTTAAAACCCACAAAAGCACATATCTTTACCCTGTCTTATAAATTTACTACCTGGTTTTAAGCATTAATATTTTTGTGGTAACACATGTATCTTTTTCACATACTGCTGCTGCGAAATGTTGTATTCCATTCACTATGACCACCAGAATCATGATAAATCAGCAGAAAAGACTGTTCATAAAAAGGACTGTGAAATCACTCAGCACTTACAACACTTCATATTTTCAAAGGGTTGCACTCACATGAATAGACAGATTGCAATTGACCCTAACTTTACTGTAGGCTGAGTGATGAAGATTTATCCCTTTAACAGATAGAAAAAATTGGTTGGAGGCTGAGGATGTGGATATGAAATGAATAGCTTCATCTTCCTTGGTAGAGGGACAACCAGAAGAGAACCTTTGTTATTTCCACAGCTACAGGATTTCAGTATGTCTATTCCTCTCTGTGAAAAATAAAGAATATGAAAGAAAGTGCTAGCATCAGTCATATTTCCAGCCCTAGTAGCCTCGCAGGACGGAATATCCATGTCTGAATCCATAAATTCAAAAATATACTGAAATGAACCAAAGGAATTAGCAGACTTTCTGCCTTACATGTGTAAGTGAACATGTGCAGAGAAGTCCAGTTGTTCCTGTTTTCTGAATAGTCAGGTGGTTCAAAGAGAAAAGAGGGGTAACTGGCAGCTTGTGCTACTTCAGTATATCTGCTCAAAAAAATCTTCACTGCTCCAACCCAGGAAACATGCAGCTAAGAAAAAGAACATTCCAGCATCTAAAAGACAGGTAACACAGTGGTAAAGTAACTGTCAGAGACATTGTAACTCTGTCCCACAGGGCTAAGCACTGAGGAATGTTTTGTTAATTCAGTAGAAAGTTTGCCTATAGGTAGCTTATATGCAGAGGCTGAGCATGCCTGAGTTAGGAAACCATTGGTATAATTCCCAGAAAAGTTACAGGTCTGTGTGTGGTTTTTCCTTGATGTCCTGTTCCCAATGTGCATAGGAAATTTACTCTATCTGGGTGACATTAAAGGATGATAAATGGTCCCCCCAGCACTCACACACCTTGCTAAAGTAGAGTAGGATCAAGGTCACATATTTAAATGTTGCAGTGTGACGGTACCAGCAGGAAGTTATGTTGTATGTCACACCTCTTCTAATCTCATCTCATCTAATACATGACAGTATTAGAGTGAAACTTACACCATGTTAAAGAAAAGACTAGTTTGCCTTCCCCCATCATCCTCTTCCACCATTCCCTGAATGTGTAACTCCTCTTTCATGTAATTCTCATCCTACGCCTGAAATTGAAGCCTGTGGTTAATCCACAACCTAAGCTTTCAAGTACAATTCCTTTTTCTTTTTTAAAGGCCTGTAAGTGGCACATGACACTTAAATAACTGAGTGCTCTGAAGAGCTTCAAGTCCAGGCATCTTCCAAACTCTGCATATTAAGAAATTCAATATTTTTGCTTTAAGCCATGTTCACTGCCCCTAGTTTCTGAGGGAATAAGAGGGGTAGGTAAGGTGACGGTGAAATATGTTTAGTGAAAATTCCTCAGAGTTGAATCTTTATGCTCTGTATAATCAACCCATTTCAAGATATTCAAGTGATTTCACATGTCTTAGAGCAACTCTTCATGCAGTCCTTGAGAAGGAGATTTTTCAGGTGTTCGTAACTTGGATTTTGATACTTCTTTTCATATCTGATACACAGACACTGATCCCAAAAGCTTGTCCATTTTTTTCCAGAAATACCAATAGCTTTAGTACATGATATTACTTCTCTCCACTGCTTTTGACTCCAGCTGCATGAGAACATACACTGTGCCCTGACGACCTGCATGGCTTGCAAAGGTAAAAACTGGTCTTTTACCTGCAGGGGAAATTCTCACCTCTTCTTTTCTGGGCCATCAAGTGATGGTCTCTGGCTGACATCAGACGTGTCCACACCACAGACTTCTCAGGCTCAGGTTTCCAGCACTGCAATCCATTTCACCATTTAGCACAGCCAGACTTATCTATATGGAAGACAGAATGTCTCAAATACCCTACAGAAATTCTTAGAACATATTGCATGAAATAAATGGCCTTGAAGGATAAGGAAACAAAACTCCCAGTATAATATACCAAAAGCAAGGCAGAGGGTGCCTTTTTCGATACACTATTGACTATACAAACATTATATTCTATCATGATCTAGTTAACCACAACCAAAATATTTTGACAGAAGAAGACTATAGTGATTTTTTTTTCTGTTCTGTATCTAGAGTCTCTAATCTGAATTACATATCTTATTCAGTTCCTGGACTGAATAAGATAACATGGTAACCAGACTTGAAATATATTGAGTTTGATGAAAAGTGAGAAGGAAAAAAAAAAAGCTTTTTTTATTTTCTTTTTGATTGAGTTTGATATTACAGAAAGATCTTGGATGTGAATCAGACAGGTAATTTATCTGAATGAAACTCATAGTGTCCTGGTCACAAGAGAGTTGTTCACAAGTAATCAAATACAGCATGTACTTCACTATGCATATGTGTAAATCAATGTCANCTATTAACAATAAAGTATCGATAGAAATGCTTATTAAAAACAATCTCAAAAAAAAATTCAACTCTCCTCTCTGTCCCACTGTCAGTACCTGGTAAAACGTCTTTCGTTGTTGCATTGCTCACTGGCTTCTCCTGGCACTTGTGTACTAACCCTTCCACTAGAATATTCTCTCTCCAGATTAACAGTGTTGTTTTGCTGAACATTGTCAATATTATGTGGTCAGTAGGGGTTCAGAGCCCTGAGCAGAACACAGGGAAATGAGAATGGCCAAGAAGATCAGTTCAGCTGTCACAACCTTCCAGACTTCTGATTCCTAACCCAATCTTACCTACACCGACACTTCAGTCTTATCTGATGTTTACATTACTGGAGAAATACTTAGGTAAATNATACAAACATTATATTCTATCATGATCTAGTTAACCACAACCAAAATATTTTGACAGAAGAAGACTATAGTGATTTTTTTTTCTGTTCTGTATCTAGAGTCTCTAATCTGAATTACATATCTTATTCAGTTCCTGGACTGAATAAGATAACATGGTAACCAGACTTGAAATATATTGAGTTTGATGAAAAGTGAGAAGGAAAAAAAAAAAGCTTTTTTTATTTTCTTTTTGATTGAGTTTGATATTACAGAAAGATCTTGGATGTGAATCAGACAGGTAATTTATCTGAATGAAACTCATAGTGTCCTGGTCACAAGAGAGTTGTTCACAAGTAATCAAATACAGCATGTACTTCACTATGCATATGTGTAAATCAATGTCATCTCCTATCCCATTCCATTGCAACAGACTTGTTTTCTCCAAAGCAGTATAGTAGCTGTCACAGTGTGCCAAAACACATGAGAATGTTATATCTGGACATAGAAATAAATCCCAATGCTTTTGAGAGTTTTATCTTACATGCAGACATCAGAAATTGTGTATCTGGACATGGTAAAAATTCTCTATTGTAGGGGGTGTTAATGTGCTGTTAATTAATAAATTAACTAATTAATAAATTAATAAAATTAATAAAATTAATAAAACAAATATTGGTAATCTATTGCTAGAACTTACTATTAACAATAAAGTATTGATAGAAATGCTTATTAAAAACAATCTCAAAAAAAAATTCAACTCTCCTCTCTGTCCCACTGTCAGTACCTGGTAAAACGTCTTTCGTTGTTGCATTGCTCACTGGCTTCTCCTGGCACTTGTGTACTAACCCTTCCACTAGAATATTCTCTCTCCAGATTACCAGTGTTGTTTTGCTGAACATTGTCAATATTATGTGGTCAGTAGGGGTTCAGAGCCCTGAGCAGAACACAGGGAAATGAGAATGGCCAAGAAGATCAGTTCAGCTGTCACAACCTTCCAGGCTTCTGATTCCTAACCCAATCTTACCTACACCAACACTTCAGTCTTATCTGATGTTTACATTACTGGAGAAATACTTAGGTAAATATTTCCAATACTAGCTTCAAAATGGGTTACTTCAAAATCAAAACCCACTTCAGGATCCAAAAAGCCTTCTAGAAAACTTGAGCATTTTTCTTTAAGAGAAAGCATTTTTTCTGCCACTACAGGTGCAAATACCTCCTGAGCACTGGATAAGAAAGCAAAACACCTCAACATTTCCAGCAAAGCATCTCTTTGCTTTTAGAAAAAACATGCAAAGAAGGTGAATGTGAAAAGCCCTAGAATGAAACCTCTACCTTGGAGAGTTTTGCATGTTACAGGGAGTGAAGAAAAGTAGAATCTGCAAGTCATCTGTGTGAGCTGACAGGAACACCTCCCAACTGTGGACACAGATCTTGCTTGCAATTACTTAAGTAATAGCACAGACATTTCCAAAGTGCAACTGATTTCCAGAAAGTCCCACCATATGTTCATTGCTTCAAACAGGGTGAATTCTGAATTGGATGCCAAAAAGTCATCTGAGTCTGTCCAGAAGAGATTTGGAATTTGACATGATCCTTTTATCTCCTTTGGCAATAGTACAATAATAATTATAAAGATCTTTTCTTCTACAGCTAACAGACGGGCTTCAATACATACTCTGCGATATATCCAGATCAGCATATACAGGTTTCACTCAATACACCTCATCAAATGTGAGTATTTCAGTCTGCAGGTCTGCCCCTTGGATAGCAGAGGTTGATGAAGGGCATCACTGAGAGCAGCACGTCTGCAAACTCAAGAAAATAAAGAATCAATGAAACAATTAGCATATTTTTCAAATGATGCTGTTTAGTTACAAAGATTCAACATTTGATCTGCGTAAAAATGTAATATTGACAGGGATTTCCAAGATGAGGCAGAAGAGTGACTCTTTGGGGCCTGTGGGCAGCCCTAAACAACTCCTCTGTCACAGCTGTTTTGAGGCCGGGAAGACTCAAAGCTGTAGATCTGGAGGAGCTCAGAGTCTCTGGTCAAGGGTTGGGGTTTTTTTGTCAAAACTAGAGTTATCTCTTGGGTGTTGAGGCAGGGAACTCAGTCAGGCTATTTTGCTCAATTGCTTCACTGACCAGAAATGCAAGGTAGTGGCAGAATCAAAACTAGTGTTTTCACTATCTCTTCCCTCTCCTTTCAAAGGTACTGGGCACACCTGCTCCTTTGGACACACCACACACCTTTTAGCCCTCTCACTCTCTTTAAAGACCTCATCTTCTTCCTTGGACAATCTTAGACCATTCTCTCCTCTTTGATCATGCTTCTGTTCATTCTGTATCTCCAAATATCTGCATACTTAGATTCTACTGAGTTAAATGGGCACAATCAGAAAAGCACATCACAGATCAAAGCATTTCTCCTGACAAATACGATAAGACCGTTCGATACAGGGGACACTGACTCTTTTGGGGCATTTTTATAACCCAGTGCAACAGAAAGTTAGATTCCGAAGACACAGCATTTAGTATTACAGAAATAATACTTAATTTTCTCACCCCTTTTTGTTAAAGAATTTTTACTTTTCAGGAAAAAATACTTTAAAAGTAACTTGGAGCACATGAGATCTATGAAAACTGGAAAATGAGAGCTGGTGGTCAATACTGCATGTGTTGTACAGAAATTAGTTTGCATTCAGGGTAGTTTTGGAAAAAAAAAGCTGAATCTTATTTTCCACTTCAATAAACTTTATTGAACAGCAATATTGCTCTGTCTCAATAGGCTTATTTAATGTTCAGGCCCACGCACTACCTCTGCCCATATCCAATGTGTACCTCACCTTACATACACTTTTTCTACAGCTTTTGTATGAGCAGGATGCCTCAAGGGATTATAAATTGCAAAGAAACATGGAGCACAATGCTAATATTTGGTCTCCTTTTGTAATGCACAAGAAAAAAACACCCAGGCTCACTTCGAAATGTTTTTAAGTGACCATTTTCTTTAGTAGAAAGAAACAGTGTAATGAAAAATCTACCCCTCATTAAGAACTCAAACAGCACTGAACTCCAGAATCTAAAGCATGTGCACTGATTATCAATGAATTATCTGAGATTTTTACCCTCCCCAACCCTTGCAGAATTGTGCTTTGCTGATAATGATTACATATATCTCTTCAGATTTTATATGGAGATATATATAGAGAAATGACACTATAAACACAGAAGAGAACACAGCCTTGAAGCAAATATAGTTTCTTGCATTAAACTGTGGGATACTTCTGATGAAGTAAAGTAGTCATTTTGCAATTATTATGTTAGATAGTGCAAGATAAATATGAGTTAACAGAAGGATCCAGCTGCCAGGCTCAAAAACAAGACACACTATCTTCTCATAGAGATCTTCCTGCTGCTTAATTCTCCTGTCTGTTCCTGTGCAAACACTCACCTTTTTAATGAGGAAATGGTCCGTAAAGCTGCAAAAATGAAAAATGAGATATATATTCAATTAGCTGTAGTACTCTTGGCATGTCACTTCAGGTCAGCTGGAAAGCTTTGAAAAGCAAGACATTTGTAACTTAAAGTAGAAAATCTGAATGCAAACTCAGCTGGCTTAACTGTGAAGCTCTTTTGGCAAACCACTGAAAAACATAATTGAATGTAGCCCTCTTGGGAAGGAACCCTAATAAACTGGAGGACAACATGTCTACAAGCATTTTGATTTTGCCTTCACAGTGCTCAGGTCTGTGTGTGATTACAGTAGAAAGTTTCACTTACAGGAATGATTAGCCTATGCAGTCATAGGCAAAGGGCCTGTTTTATCCTTCCCCCTGTAGCTAACATCCATCAAAGAAATGGCTTTCTATACATAGCCTGCTTTCCATGAGTTTGTTTTCAAAGGCTGACCATTGTTTTACGGGCACAGGCGACACCTGAACAATTTACTCAGGCTTATTTTTGTGCTTACAACCCATACCAGGATAACAAATGAGATGAGCTGCACACCCGACCAAGTGGCTGCTGTGCAGGCAGAAAACAGAGACAAATTTTAGCTGCCAGCCTGTGCTGCACCTGCAGGAACACTAGTTATGCCAGTGACATTATGTATCTACACGGGAATAAAAGATGAGGGACATTACTGTAGGGGAACTGTAAGGGAACACATGGTCTCAATTCACTACCCATGCCAATCTACAACCCGAATAATCCCTCTGCAGTCAATATCATTACAGACACCTTATAAATACTAATTTTTTGAGCCATTTGTTAGCCAGATCCTAGGATATTTGTGCCAGCAACATCAACTCAGAAAAATACTGCTACCTGTGATATGATTCATAACAAATCCCATCTTTGCACAGATCTTCCCAGTTAAGGGAGATAATTGTACTAATGCACTGAGTAAGGCTCCTGATATTCTGTGCCATGTTTTTAATTTGGGTTCTCCCATTGCCCCTGACATGGCCACAATCTTCACCCCTCAAAACAATAGGCCCAACATGAGGGGCCTTTCCATGAATTCCCCTTCCATGTTTAATGATGCTTATAGCTCAGGAGATGACAGCATGGCAGAGCAATTGCACCAGGGTCAGGCTATAAGAAGCACAAGTATAGGCAAGACCTGAAAGATGACACAGATCTTTTATCTTTGAATTTGTTTCTATGATCAGTTTAAATGAACCATGCACAGTCACTTAGCTACAAGGAAGCAAACTTCAAATTCCGATTCCAGCTTGCCTGCAGATTCATGTGGTGATAACCTGCCATGAAGGATTGCTAGAATCAGCTTGGACTTCTGCTGGATTGTGTCTGAAAATCCAGCTCCTGGAAGGTACTCTGTGTCATTTGATTCAAGAAAAGTCTCCAACACCTTGATTTAAAGCAAGAATCGTAAGACTAAACAAATTCCTTCTTGCATAAAGTGGTGGTAGAAGGTAACTTCTGGTTTAGCCTATGACATAGTTTATCACATAGGTAATAATTACTGACTGTATGTCAGAATGACACAGCCACATTTAATTCAGGTTCAGTTGGGACCAGGCCCTTGGATTCAATAAAACCTTTGCTGGCACAGACCCAAGCTAAGGAAAAAAACATAGTGACTCAGTCATCTTTCCTGTCTTAAGGGTAGCTGCAGGTCAGTGTAACCCCAGCAAACCAAGGGGTTTAGACAAGGGTTATTAAGAACAATGCACCTAAAAACCTAAGTCAAGGCATGACTGAGCAGCATGAGATGAGAATCAAGCCTACTTTCTTTCTTCCCCTTCTCTTACCTTTTTGTCTCTCCCAAACCATATCCAAGGCATTAGTCTTCTCCGAACCGCAGCAACCTTCACTTTTCTTTGCCCTATTGAAATCCCTTACCTTTACTCTGGTTTTTAACACATTAGTTCTTACAATACTTATGAAGAATTAATCCAGTTATTTTAGCATTCTTCCCTATTTCATCTGTCCCAATTATGTTAAAGAACATTCCAAAAAAATTAAAAAAAAGATACATCTGAAGTGCTTCAGACAGTCTGACACAGTAGTCCCTGGAGATGGTTTTAGATATTACAGATTGGGTGCACATTTTCCTCCCATGGTGCAGCACTAAGAAAAACAAAATCCCAGCTGGCACAGACAACTCTGTTAGAGAACTGAAATTACCTTGTGCTTTCTCAGGTAGTGCTATAGCTGGATCTGACAGTGACTGTTATATTCAGGGTTAATTTATATGCATTTCTTTCATAAACAGAGACATTAGGACTGTATTCTATCTTGACTACAAACCAAAGAAGTCACAGCCATCTATATGTCCTTGCTTTGTTTTTCATCTAGTCCTATTCTATACCCAGTCCTAGGAAACCATTTAACAGTGCCAGACTTCCTGCACTGACCACGTCTCCATTTACTGAGCATGCAACCAGAAATGCAGAGCACTGCATAACTGTACTTATTAAGAAAGGTATTTTAAGTGTATTTAATCAGAAATTTAAAATATAAAGAAGTGGTTATTTATAATGTTTAGGAAAATGTTTAGTAAATTGCTAAGAGTCAGATCTTTGAAGGCACTGTCAAACAGGTTTACTTATCATTTAATAAGCCTCTGTGAGGATTATGATGATTGTTAATACTCAAGTCATCATGTGGAAGATAGAATGGCTGGAACAAATCAGTAATAGGCAGTAAACTTTCATATACCATCTTCAAGAGAATGACAAGAACTCAGGAGAATGAGATCAGCAGGAGCATGACAAAAGAAATATTATCATGGAAGAGAATATGCTAAATAGCACTGAGCCAGCAATAAAGATATGAAGTGACCAAACACAAGGCTGAAATCACTATTCAGAAATTCCCCAATCATAATATGAGATAAACCTCTCACTCACACACTTGATATTTCCAGAGCGAGCAACTGTTCAGGAGTGCTCTTGATTTTGAGTATAAGGCAACTGGAAAGCGGACCACAGATGGAATAGGTCAACTCTAGCTATAAGCCCAGCTGCATTCCGCTGAAACCTCTATAAACTCTTTGTTGTAATAAGTGGATCTCTGCCAGTTTGTGGCAGCTGAAGGCCTGTCTTTGCCATTTTATACATCTTGAACATTAAGATCAAGCCAGGTTTCATCATATATAAAGACAAAAGCATTGACAAATAATTTAATGAATTAAGTTCATATTCAAAGGGAAGTAAGGGTATGAAATCAACCTTTCATTTGGCAACTGGTCAGCTAGAGAAAAGCACAAGCAAGCCACTGAGTAGAAACAGTAACAATCACCAAAAATGTTTTTAGTTGGCTTCAATGAAACTAAAAAATTGAACCAAACATGTTTAGTTAATTTACTAGCAACATTCATAGTGTGCCATCTGTCTTATTCATAGAATCCACTCCAAGGTATACAGCCTAACTTAGCCTGAAAATGTTTGTCTCTCTCTTGCAGTCACCTTCTATACAATTGGGGGAGAGTGTTGTTCTGCTTTTGTGGTTTGTTTGGTTGGTTTTGGGTTTTTTTCAGTTCAAGAAAACACTAATTATTTTAGGGTTTCCTCACAAGTATGAAAGTTGAATCACATTCCCCAGAGTTTACTGAAATCAATGAATGTTTTAGTAAATACAGGTAGATTTATTGTTTCTAATGGAGCAATATAAAAGTTGGCTTGGTTCTTCAGTTTCATGTAACTTAAACAGTCATAGGCCAAAACACAAAGACTATTTCCTTTGGGTAACAGTTTCTCTAAATCTTAAATGCAAAAGTTAAGAAACTCCTTCGTCTTTTTTTTTCATTTGCTCAGTTACTCTTGGGATGATGCTCGGTTGAAAACAGTCCAAGCCAAAATAAACCACATATATTTTACAAAAAAAAAAGATGTTCTATACTATGATGCAACAAACTGCAGTACTGTCTCCCATTTCCACCACTCCTCACGTTAAGAAAAGTAACAAGTGCATTTTGCAGAGTAACCTGTCTGAATGGTACCACAGGGAAGGCAGTATTTTTGAACCTGGGAGAGGAAAGAAAAATCTAAAGTCAAATATCTTCCCCTTTGGATGTTCTAAGTAATGCCACATTAGGCCTAGGCTAATTATGGTTTCAGATATTGTTGCTTAGGAGTTATAACTTTATGCTACATAATATCTGTTCTATTACTCATACAAAAATGCACTGTGTTTCTAAAAACAATTTTGGATCAATGGTCAATAAAGACTATCAGAAGGATGCAAAGGTGTATAATCAGGCTTTTATCTTGCTTTAATAACTTCTAGGCAATTAATATTTCATTACATATATTAAGAGGGTTGGTTTTTTTCTGAGTTTGTGCCTAATGCAGAATTCTCTAAAGTGAAATATTTGCCAGTGGCAATCTCTTTCATACAATATTAGCATATCCAATTCTTCCCTTGTGGGATGTTTCAGCATATAATATTAATTCACAATTAGGTAATGTACTCGTTTTAGCAATCTCCTGTGTTCTCATTAATTAAAAACCTGGTACAGTCACTTGTAGCCTATTCAATTTACTTGGTTTGTTTTGACTTTTTTAGTTTTTCCTTTCCCCCCACCCCCCAACCTTGTTTCTAGTGTGATGCTGTTTTTCAGTAGAAAACCTCTATCAATGCCTGCCCCATATTCAGCAGTCACTCCTATATATGGATCCAACAGCTTCAGGCAGTATGGTATTCTTTTAACAATATTAATATAAATATAACTCTAATGTAAGAATAACTTTCCTTTGCTGTAGGATTTGTTCTATTGTCCTCTTTTTAAAAATCCTTTTTAAATTAATTTTTTTAAATGTCCTTTTTTTACTTCCAAGAACCAGTCATGAAATTTCTATGAAACCATATTCTCACTAAAATTCTCAGGTGAGTTTTACAAATTATGATCTGCTCACTTCCCCATTATATAGATAATTCTGAGTTGTTACTTAAATCTTCAAACACTTTGATTGAGGAGATGAAATAATCAAGACATGAAATATTTGAGAATCATCCTTCAATACATTCCATTATATGTTCAACTCTCATCAAAAAAGAAGGGAGTTGTTGTAACAATTGTTAGCTATATAAAGTAGTGGGTGAACAGACATACAAAACTTATGTCAGCTCTCAGTTTACAAACTCCTATCTCATAGTTACTGTGCGCTAGGGCAGATACTGGTATTAAACCTCAAAGTTGGATCAGAAATTTCTTTTTAAAAGGTCAAAAGATTCTGGAGCATTTTACTAAAGGCTGTTTTTTTCTTTTTCTGAAAACTAATGCTAACAACTCTAATCATAAAAACTTGAGGCAATAAGACCTTCAGCAAAAGAAATCCTACAGGTAAGCCATTAAATGTAGAAAGGAATAAACTTTATATCAGTGGTTAAAGGATGGAACAAACTATTTTAAATCTGAAGTTTAGTAAAATAAAATGCAATTTTTTATAAAGGAAAGTAATTATCAGGGTAATATTTAACTTACACCCTACCAAGCCCAAATGCAAACCCCTTCAAAGAAAATTTTATTTGTTGAAATATTTGTGCTTATTGTGGCAGCACTTTTTTTATTTTATTTTTTTTTTCCTTTCAGGATGCTTTTAAAACCAGATTCTGGTGAAGTAATACCAATCAGGTTGTTCCTATTTATTATAAAAGGAATCTTGAATATTACATATTCATAACATAAAGGTAGACAGGTTGGCTTGTTTTTCTGAGAAAAAAAAAATGTGGTAAAGCAAAACGTACAATGAGAGACACAGAAAATTACAGTGGCAAAATTGATTTGTCAGCTGAAAGAAAACAAGGTGAGAGACCAGATAAGAGGCAGATGGAGAGTGAAAGAAGACAAAAGAATGTGGCAGCAGATATTGTAAAAATAGTTGAGCCTGGAAACTCCGATACCCAGAGTCTGTATGCTTCTGATAAAGCAGATGAGACTCTAGAAGAAAAGAAATAATATGTGAGTGGGTTAAAGAGAAAACAGAAATATGCAGACTGAGGGGCCCACCAAAATCAGATTCATCTTTAAAAATTGCAAGCCAGAAAATCTCTGCAAAATTGATGAGAAACACAGGCATACAACAATGAGATTAAAACCAGGGAAGAAGTAATAGCAGTGTGTACTTTGGAGAAACTGTGGGCAACTCACTAGCCATGAATTTGCAACGTAATATGGCAGAGGGGGGACATAAAATCTAAGTGGAAAAACACAGGCAGCTAATCACAAAGTAGAGAGAAAACAGATCCTTATCTACATGGCTCTGCTACAGCTGTACCTGGAGTAATTCATTAATTAAGGGTACCTTATGACCAAAAATATATACATGCTCTGAATGGAGAAATGGGGAAAAGCAAAAATATAAGACGCATTACTGGGTTAATTGGGGCTGGTTTATGGGACTAAGTGGGACAGACTTATGAAGGAAGATTAAGTAAATACAGTAGGGTTTAGACATGGCTGGGGGAACTAAAGTAACCAGGTACAAACTGACATAAACACTAGAAGCAGAAAGTACAGTCCTTATAAAACCACTGGAGAAGATTCCAGATATCTAAATGTCTTTTTAGAAAACTACTTGACTCCTATGTTATTGTACAGCCAGCAGCACAAATTTTATGTTCAAAGCCCTCAATCTGGTTCTTATTTCAGTCACATTAAAAGCATTAAACTCTCCATGATCTCTCTTGGCAAGCAGTTCTTCCCCACCATCAGTAATTTGGAGATATTTAAAAACAACCCAACAACATATTTTCCAAGGAAAGGAGGAAGTTTAGGGTGGAGGTGGACCATAGACACAAACAGACAAAAAAACAGTTCAGCATTTATATTCATGAACATTGAGTCAGTAAGGTATTTGCTGAACCCCCTCAGGCAGTGTCCCACAGGAGGTGGTCCCACCCACCTCTTCATGAACTGCTCAGCTTTACGCAGACATATCTCTGAGAGCTTGAATGAGGATGCACAGAATCAGCTCTCCATCAGTATTCTCTATCTGCATGCCTCAGCCTCTAGCCCAAAGCCCAAAGGTTCCCATTTGGACTCAAGTGAAGCCCTGCAAAGCAGCCAGCCTACACCAGACTGTGATGAAGGGGAGGCATTTCAGTTCAGTCTTATTTTCCTGGGATTCAGCTTTGCATAAGGACATGCTGCAGGTTATCTTCCTCTGACTCTCTGGGGCTGAATGTGTCTCCACTGTAGCTTGGCTGCTGCCATGGCATCATCAGCTCTGCATACAATAGTCCACTGAACCGGCTCCTGAAGGCTCTACAAGAGGTGGAAGCAGAGCATGTGAGCAACTGAAAAGCAAGACTGTGGCTGACTGTATTGTCTGATGAACACAGAAGAAGAGACAGCTTCAGGAAACTTCAGCTTCATACCAAACCCGCCAAAAAACCCCAACAGCACATTTTCAATACACACCAGAATTTTCCAAAGCTCCCTTGTCATGCAGGTTTTGCTTACCTCCATAGTCTCAAATAGTTTGTACTTAGCCCTGAAAGTAAAGACAATGGTCTTTACATGCCACTTACAATGATGCTTAACATCTAACAGTGAGAACTACTAAATTCCCTCAGAAGGTCTGCTGCTGGGGGTTGCAAACAGTGCTTCTCCATCTTGGGGGGGGGGGGCGGGAGGCAGAACAAAACAAAAAAAAAAAAAAAAAAATGGAAGGAAGATTACTCTGTATCCACGGCTACATGATTACACACCATATCATCAATACCATGTCCCTGAGCACCTGAGAGTGACTGATATATTTTGGAATTTTAATGAAACCCATCAGGGAATATTTGATAGGTAAAACATCTGGAAATCAAAAATCCACAAAGTGTAATACTCAAGTGGGCTTCAATTCTCATTTTTGTCGCACCTTTATGTATTTTTAAGCACATTTCTACCTTTAAAGTTAGCTCTGGCAAATCTGCTGTCAGTGCAGTTTGGTTATTACCCATTCCCAGCTGATGTTATCAAGCTGACCTGTGGTGAGGCAGGGCTGTCAGAGTAAGCGGATTCCAGTGTACAATAGTTGAAATAATAAATGATAGGCGTTATACACCAGAGAAAACTGTGATTATATCATCACTCCAGTGCCCATTAAGCTCAGCAATTTCTAGCTATTTGAAAAACTGAGATGTCATTTCTACAACATGAAAGTTTTTTCTTGAGTGTAATAAAATCCACCATTTTAATTGCTTCTCAGGATCTGCTTACTAAAGTCTTATGTAAATAAACATTTCAGGAGATTACTTACCTCTATCAGACTTTTAATTCATAATGTTAAGCTATATTGTTTTGGAAATGACAAGCACCCAGTGACTCCTTTCTGTGTCTGCCAATAACCATGGCATTGAGATTTATGCTGGAGACTGCCCAAAGCCAATGAAGTGCCCAGGCTTCTGAATCTCTCAGTTTTGGAAATCTTACTAGGGTTGGCTCCATACTCTCCTTCCACTCTTTGGACTAGCATAGAAGTACAGCAAAACTGCACTTTTAGCACTTCTACTCTTCTTCTGCAACTGGAGAGCGTAGTTAACTGAATTATCTGAACCTTACATAGCTTTACATTTCATTTGAAGATATTTTTTGCAGTCTTATTATTTTTCCTGGACTAGTTCTTCAACCATGAAGTCCTAAAACATATGTAAACTGTAAAAGTGAATTTCACCATCTATCTGTACCAGATTGTGCCACACAATCATGGTAGAACTCAATAGGAAACTGCTGGGAGGCTCCCTGTGGATAACACTGGGCTTTCCATTAGATCCTTAAAAAGTCCAAGCACCTCTTTTTCTTTTTAACCAACTTACACTTCTAGTTTTGCATCAGCCAAGTAATGAAAAGAGAACTCAGCCCTCCTGAAGGGAGTCCTGAAGTAAGAGAACCCAGGAAAAGCAGCCAGGGAAGAGATCTTAATACATAAATGCTCTTGGGGAGCAAATATAAAACAACTCTTTCATCTTTGACCCAGAGGCACTTAATGAACCTAGAGGGAGGGAAAGTAATGTTTCTAATTCAAGAAATATGTGCTCGAGAACTATCTGAATGTTCATGTATAAGCTATGACTGCGAATTAACTGGAAAGCTGGCTCAATGTAATGAAAAACAGTAATAACAAAATCCAGAGTAGGAAACAAATGTAAACTAGTCTTACCAAGATACAGATGATACAAATGCTATACAACAGAACAGAATGAAAGGACAGACTGCAGAGGCAAAATACGTTTAAACCTTTTTAAAATTAAATGGACAACAGAAATTATTCAATCAATACCTGTAAGTTACAAAGAAAGGATGTATATAAAAATGTTTGCTAGTGTTTGTGGGAGAGTAATTTTGCAAGTAGTGTCTCCTTGGTGGCATCAGTTTTTATCAGAAAATAATGCATGGTAAACCAAGCTTGAGCAATTTTAGATTTGAATCAAGATTTAGAGATAAGAAGCTGACTATTTGCTAGTTGAGACTTCACTATCCCAAATATATTAATAAGGGAAGATAATAGATTGTAGAAACAGATTAAAAAATATTTTGGTCTCTTTCTTTCTAATGTTACTAACTTCATCAAAGTTCTTCCTAATCTATTCACTGTTAGTGAGAAAGCAGAAGGAAGCATCTTCTAGTTAGTTGCTGAAGAAATGTTTTTCACAAAAAAAAGAAAAAAGGTGATATGTTTCTATTACTTGAGATTAATTTTATTGTGACCTGTTCATCCTCACTGGATTATGGGGTTCTTTGTTTATGTTCTTCTGTACTTTGTTGTAATTTTCATGGATTGAGCCCTGAAGTGCCACTGGTTCTAAAAAACTGATATTTAAAGGAAAATGTTTTTGTACCTTGCAAAGGCTCTGCTTTCCCCCAGTTTTTCTGTGGTGAACACTGAAATATGATATGCATTCTAGACTGCATGGGAAAAAGAAGCCCCAACCTTTTCTTCTCCAATTTTTTGAGTTAATATGGTAGCCCAGAAAAAGATAGAAAGGTAACATCAGCAACCAGAAGATAGCCTCTTTTCTATGCTATTTGATGTTTATCTTCCAGGTGATCCCACAAGCATAACCAAAAAGGTTCACACTGCTCTTCTTAGCCCAGATCTCCAAGTTATTTGCAGATACTAAGCAACCTAAGAGTCATTGTGGAGACTTTCTACTTCCCTTTTTTGTCAAGATCTAATTTAATTTTTAACCTTAGGAGATGTTAGTACACAGCTTCCAGTGTAAATCTCCCGCAGTCACTACCCAGGAGATTCTGGTGCCCTAAAAATGGTGAAGCTTTGAACAAACCATTGTGTAAGAGAATCCTAAGATACCCCATGCCACCCTTGAGATGGAGTTAGTCCCATATTTCTTTGCTTTTTTTCCAGACTTGTTTCTATTTTATCATCTTCCTCTTCTTCACTAAAACTGTCAGTCTCCCTACTTAGAGTCCCTCAAATAGCTGAACGTATTTTGAAATCTGAAATACTGTATTTCTCAGTTTTACTGCAAACGGTAATGATCCAAAGTTCACATTTTATAAAAACCCAAGATGAACAGCTTCAAGGTATAGCAGATTTGATCCTTCTTCAGGCCTGATTTAGAACAAGGCTTACACTGAGACATACGGACAAGCAATAGTGAAGTCTAGATGATGAAATCTTCAATGACTCATTCCTCTAGTAAAATAGTCTCCTACAAGTGCTATACATTTTTTTAAATCAATAATTTGTAGCAGTAGAAAGTTAAGGAAAGCCACATTTATGTGGGATGGAGATGATCTGGATCTAAAATGAAAGATGTGACTCATAATAAATGACAGTTATGTATTAGATTGCATTTTTTCTTCCCCTTTCAACAGCCAAAAATTATTACCATGTTATTACTCTATTTTTCTGAAGAGATATCTCACTTCCTCCCCCTCTCCTATCCTCTCCTGCTTCAGTTTTCAAGTCAGAATATTGATAAATGTTTAAAATATATTTTAGCATTTACAAACAAATACACTTGATTAGAAGAGCAATGGTGTCAAACTGTAGCACATCTATTCTATCACTAGAAACACATACACACACACAGGGATCACAACAAATAATCCTGTTCCTTACTTGGGCAATCTGTCTGGCCCCATCAAAATGACTCCATGTGTTCTAAGCTTCCAGGAGAACTACTGCAGCCCACCTTTCTGTCCATGACATATGATTGAGCAGAGGAGTTCTGACAGAGGAAAAGGGAACACATCAGCTCAAGATCTGCAAGCTCTTAGCAAGGATGTGGGCATTACTTTCAGAAACCCCAGTAGCTTAATAATCTAAGCATGGCTAAGAACATTAGCCATGCAAGCACATGAGGTTTATTGATAAATTCAATGGGATATATGACAATGAGGAAATTGGATCCCCTAAAAGACTTTGAAAAGGAAAATCAATCAAATTCAGTTATGTTTTACAAAATACCCAGAGTTAGACATAGTTCTAAAAAGACTTGACCTCTTTCTTCACTGCTTGAAAAACCCATTTGGGCTGACGGCAGCGATCTGTAGAAGCCCAAAGAGTCACGCCTCTGCCCAGACACCCTTTCTTCATGATCCAAATTGCATTTCTCTGCCTGTACTTTTAAATAGGACTCTCTGTAATATTAACCATCTTTAAGCAGTTACTCACCTTTTCCTCCCAAGTCTGCAGCTGGTATTAACCTCTTTCCCTTGCTCTGACTCTTCCCTTGCTCTTGCTTTGCTTGCTGCCTCACAACCTTTTGTATCATTTGGAGAAGACAAGCCCCCCTATGACATTATCAGGTTTTCATCCTCCCAAGACAAAGGTCTAGGCACTCTATTATTGTTCCTAACTATTAATTGAAAGACACATCAATGACATTCCCATGTCCTTCATACCAGGGACATGGAGAGAGCCCCTGTGTAAGAAGATAAATGATTTGTGAAATGAAATCAGAGTCTTCAAATTTTGTGAACCAGTGTCCAAAGCTTACACCCCAGAGTCTCTCAATGTATTTTCCACCCTTAATATTTACTTGACTTTAGATTTGAGGAAAATATTTGCTCTTTAAAACATGGCATCTGTGTTCAGACATGAGCATTCATTAACTTCACAGCCAGAGCAGGCAAAAGGAACAGAGAGACTAATCCTCAGCTAATGGAAGATGTCATATCTCCACAAAATCAATTTGCTGAGGTGACAGCCTTTCTGCTGCTTATGGTAAAAGCCACAATACCATGGCAAATAGTTTCTCAGAGCTGAAGTACTCTGTTATATACGGAAATGAATCACACACCATAACTGAAGGCATTTTAAATCTAGTATTCGAGGCCTTCAGTCCTTGGCCACATGAAGTAGTGTTTCCTTGTGAGTTCTGGGACATAAGCTGCAAGAAACAATGCACAGACCATGTATCTCAATGATCTTTCTGTCGTAAGACCTATTTGAGACTAATTCTGTTTTCTGAAATAAATCTAGACTGACATCTTCTGTCAAGTTAATTACAGCCTCCTAAAAAAAATAAGCATAACAAAACCCTTTCTTTCTTACCTTTAATCTGATTTCAATAACACTTTTGAAGTATTTGTGGAATGGCAGAGATCCTGAAATGCAGCATGCAAAAAGCTAATAAGGACTACAATTTCTAGACTCTGTAAACTTACTTGTAGCAGGTAGAAACTTCAATAAATTAAGTGGTTTATGTATACTAAAACTGGTTTAATATGTGTGTCGAAGCTTTAAAAGAGTATGGCAAAAGAATCAATTAATGGGAGTCTATTCAAAGGTGTAAATTAAGATAGTTAACCTTAGTTCCTTCATGTAGCTTCTTGACAGGTAAATTAAGTTACATGCAGATTCCATTTCACACTAGTAGGGATTACTGGTGTTACAAGATCTAAATGAATCAAATTACTTAAAAATGTAAAACTTATGAAAAGGTCAATGTATAACTTGTACATGAACTCTGCCTTTGTCTCAGAACTGAATATTTTTAGTCAAGAAATTCAGAAACTAATAATAAGTATGCTTCTTGATTCTTTATTTGTTCTTGTATTGTTTTGTGAAAATTTTTTCCTTTAATATTTCAGATTCTGTATTCCTCTACTCAGAGGTGGGAAGAGCTGCTGTTTGGTCAGGTGGGAAACACAGCTGTATGGCCACTCTTCCACAGCATGGCACAGCAGGGAAGCTGGAGGAGGATAGTCTCCTGAGCTTTCTAATATAGCTGCCTCCCAAAAGCACATTTGAAATAAAAGAGCAGATGTAGAAGGCAGACATTGCACTTTTGATGCACATAAGTACAAGAAAAAAAACCCTTCCCCATCTATCAGATTTATGGCTCAGATTTTATTTACTTGCAGCCTCTGACCTCTTAAATCAGAGCTGTGTTAGTTGAATACATCTCATTCCAAGACAATTTCTGAGAGCAGGAATGTGATGCTATCCCTCTATTTTGCATAACATATTACTGCCTTAATCTGGGACTAGGAAAGAGAATAGCAAATAATAAATAAAACATCTTGAATGAAGACATCCTTAGAAAAATTCTGGAAAGCACTATGGAGTGAGGAATCCTTGGTTTTTCCACAGGCTCCTCAGGAGATGAGCAGAAGTCAAAGAATTCTTTTTTTGCTTCCCAGGGTAGTACACAGTACTTCTCTGTGCTGGGTCAACAGAGAGCTGGTGCCTGCAAATAGCCAGCAGTACACACTTGGAGAAGAGTTTAAGAACAAGATACAAGGGAAGTCACTGTTCTCTTAACCTTCTTCACAGGGTGTCAAGGATTTCTTGAGGTAGGTTAGCAGCTTCACTTTCAGTACCTTTCTTCTGGGGGCATAATTACTCCAATCAACAATTAAATGCTCATGAAACACCTAGACTTCCCAAGTATTGCCTGGGAAGGAAACAGCTGGAGCTTGTTTAGTCAGAAATTTCTTTCCCCTCTCATGCTGGTTCATCGAAACCAATGCTTTAAGATTTCTTTTTGCTCTCTAGAAAATTATAAAAATATTTCCCAGAAAGAGGGGAGGGAGATTGTTTTGCACTTAAAAACAAAGTTTTGGGGTTTTATTGTTATTGTTTGATTAAGCTGCCTACTGCTGCAATTATTTTTAATGTTAAAAGTATTAAAAGTTAAAAGTATTAAAGTTAAACGTATTTCAATAGATAAACAACACATTTCTGATATTTCATTTATTTTTTTAAACAATTCTCTGTCTTTATATGATTTATTTCATGTGCAAAAATGTTTCAAAAGATAGAAATTGTTTTTTTCTTCAGTATCTATAATTCGGCAGCAACTTACATACATCTTTGTGTAATGGTTCTTTCCCTTATTTTTCTTTTAATCTATTCCTCTCTGTCCTAAAGTCAGATCTTATCTATGTAGTATAGTTGAGTTCTAAAAAAAAAAAAGAGAAAGAATGTGTTTCAAGTTTTTAAAGCTAAAAGTGGGTGATTTAGTCATGCAGGCAGTCAGTTTGTTTAGCCTGTCTGCAAACAAGCCTGGTCTAAGCAAGTTTTTTTAGGCTGTTACTTTAGTTAATGGAAAATTAATGTCAGCCATACAGGGCGTTGGTTCAAGAACAGCATCTAAGATAGATGGGATTAATTATCTTGAAGACTTGCCTACAGGCTGACCATAGAGCAAGGCAGGTAAATAGCTCAGACTAGATGAACATCTTTGAGATATCTAAAGTTATAAGATAACTTTTTCCTCTCCTTCCCAGTGAAATTAATGAAAACATGGAGGATTTATTAACCATATTTTAGTTAGTCTTTTTAAACTCCTAAATAATTTTAAGTGGGATTTTTTTCCTGCCTTATATCTTTAACAATGTTTCTCAGTAACAAACCCAAGCTTTTGTTTTCCTAAGTAATTTGATTCTATTGTTTGAACTTGACATCACCAAGCAAACCTGACTGAGCTGTCACAGTGTCATCACAGGACCGTATGGGAAAAAAAGAGCAGAATATTGTTGTTACCACTTTACGGCAGATGACACATCAAGATGGCACAAGGGCATATAAAGATGAAATNTAGCAAAAATAGTGCATTACATATTATTTTATGTTCATCTTCCACGCCTAAGCTGTCAACCTTTCAGTCTCTGTTCTTCAAAAGGGAGAACAAGAACTGTCATTTAATAGTCAAGAGATATTAGCACTGAAAGAACTACCATTTAAATAAAAATAAGAGTTATGAAACTGATGTTGCAGCTGTATGATCTCCAGTTAAATTTTGTCTTATGTGTCAGGCAATGATATTTCATTCACCAACTCTAAAGCAGATACGAATTATAAAATTCAACACACCTTGCATTTAGACCTCTGGCAAGAAACACAGACTGAGTGGGTATGTAGCGGGCTGCCCTATACTACTGATACAAGGCAAATGCTAGATTTAACATGCCTTCATTTGATGGCTGACCCAGCACCTCAGTGGGCTGACAGTCTTTTTTATATCCCCTCTCTCTCGATTATAACTTCACATCCCATTTAGCACTCCAAATTCACAGGCATTTACAGACACAACCCAAGCAGAGGCAGTCAGCTAAAAGGATCTTGTTGTTATTTTTAGCCATCAAAGTTCTGAAACATTGTCATCTTGTGGCAGGTTGAGGACATAACAAGGGAAATAGACGCTCCTCCGGGGCATTGCCCTAGCCCTGGAAACAAAAGGAGTGCCTAGGTAGATTTCAGCTGCAAGACATATGCAGAAATTGCTGCAGGGGAGTTTTCTTAGTGCCATAGGGTCGGCAGACTGGGCAAACTAAATCACAGCAGGCTTACATCACAGGATCAGGTCTTTAACTTGTAGCACTATGTTTTCATTCCAGGTGTAGCAATAATCAATTCAGCAATTAATTATTTAGTCACAGACCCACTTGCTTTTTCACCAACCTGAGGAAATACCAGCAGTTTGTATATTGATATCTGCCTACATACATAACTAAATATAACTAACTTATAAAAATTAGCCCTGACAGAGCTTAAAAGGTGAGTGATAAAAACCTAATGCTAATAACTGCTGTACCACCCCATGCTCTCTTGCTTGGTTTTAGGAGAGATCCTATAGGAAGAGCTTTTTTTTTTTTTTTTTTGCTCCCTCTGATTTGTACTGTCACATGCCTTCTTCCAGAGCATCTGAAGGACATGCTAAACTCAGCACAGTTCTTCCCAGAGATTACACTGCATGCACTCATTATCCAAGGGAACACTGTGTCACCTAACCTTGAGTCATCACTGAGTCAGTTTTAGCTCTTCAAGACTCAGTGCCGTAACTTTCTACCCAAAACTCCTGAATCATAGACAGGAAAGGGAAAGGAGAGACACAACAAAACATAAACACTTACTGACATGCCCAGGCTAAGGGCACATCTGGCAGGGTGAATGTAGACACACCTGGACCCATAGAGAAGGAAATATCCAAACAGCCCCAGCAATATACCAATGCAGCTATACAGATCTTAGAGAAAAGGATTCAGTAAAATTGGAAATTTTAAGTGTGGACTTAATAAAAAAGTGTGAACTTATCACAGGATGTCTTCACTGCCTATGAAAATCCACATTTCAGCAATATGTGTGTCTGCCTTCTCCCATCCCCAGCTCTTTGCTAACATATTTGTGGTAGAAAACAGAGCTTGCACAAGGCTCCAAGCTGTTTATATGAAATCAAACTAGTTATTTACATTAAAAATTATCTCACAGTATCACACCTGGATTAAAATAAGTACTTGGAGGTTTACTACTTCTTGAAGAGTCATGCCCAAGGCCATTTGGCTCACCGTGTAACAAAAAAGGTAGAATTTCCATTTTCATATGTTACTTGATGGTGAACAGTGGATGCAAGACTCATGAAAATATAGTCTTTTTATACGTATCAAGTGAATAAATTCCTTATTCTGTCTGAGAAGGAAAAACAACAGCCACCACCAAAAATGCAGGTCAAACCAGGAACTGAGCAATGGCAGTAGGGAGAGTTTCAATAGAGAATGGAAAGCAAATGGATATAGCCGTTTTTTTCCAGTGGAAATATATGCAGGCATGTGTAAGCATAAAGAGAGACACACATAAATATCACAGACAAAAAACACAACAGAAAGTCAAAGGCAGCCAGTTGTTGTATGACCCTGACCAGAAGGATAACCAGTTTTGTGAGGGGAATGCAGAATGGAAAAGAAAAGAAGATGGGCAGGTATCATAAGAGAGAAAGCATTCTGCTCTTTGATTTCTAATGATTCAGGAAGACAAAATTTATATACATTATTAAATACCTTTTATCAATCAATGAAATATGGTCTCCTACCTAAAGATTTCATCCCAATAACAGCAACCTGCAGAAACTTCAGTTTTCACTAAAGGTTAGGACTGCAAAAGGGAGGGGTGAATCATATTTAGAATCATGTCTAAGACTACTTTACTGCCTGTGAGGAGCATAAGGCTGCAGTTCTGCACTAACCAGAGTCAAACTTGAATTTCCTGGGACCACTTTAGTCACATGACCCTGACCTGGATTAGGCAGGTAGGCAAAGCTTGTTTATGCCACTCTCAGTGGAGAAGAAAGTGAGTGACATCAGAATTGAGCAGTCAGATAACACTGAGCTGGCATAAAATCTAGTGCATAATTGCCTACCACAAAAAATCCCTTGAGCACATCGGAACAGTCAGGGTTACTTGCACCAGTTCGGTGCTGTACCATATGGCTGTGACATTTGAAATCCTACACTGCTTTTTCTAAAACCATATTTTCTATTCCTTGCAGCCACAGCCTAAGGAATAAAAGAGTAAGGAGAACTCTGCAAAGATAGCAGCCAGCTGAGAGGCAACATTAAAGCAGACGTATGCCTCAAATCCCATCCCTCCGTGGGGTTTATTGAATATAAATAGAGTAGCAGGAAAAGAACCGAGATGCCCCAAGCACTCCTGTATCATGTTTATTATCTGGCATGATGCACATTTATTTATTCCACATAAAACAGAAGCTTTAACAGAGGGAATGAGAACATCTTCAGTCTGCCCACAGCAGTTAATCCCAAGTTCAAATCACTTCAGAAAGATTATGAAAGTTAAATCCTTCCCATCATCACCATAAGGTCTGAGCTATAATTAGTAGGTGAATGATTAAAACAGGAATGAGATGGAGATGGAGTGAGACATGTCAGCACTTCCAGAGATGCTCCATATGAAGCCCAGTTCAACAAGCAGCACTGGAGCATGCTTAGCAATCAGTCACAGCAAGAAGCTTAATAATTTATGAACCTATCTCAGACCTCAGGCATTTAGGGAGCTCCACTGTGACAGCATTCAGCACTTGTGGCCTTTAGCTACGAACAGGGTGAGGAACCCATAAAGCAAGACTACCAATTCAAATTTTGGAGCTATTAAAATCACTAGTGAGGTAGATCCTCATTTTCAGCCACTTTGGAACAACAGGAACACAATGCCTGGATGATACCATTTAGTATACAGCCACTACCTGCTGCAGTCTTGGAGAGAACAAGCGTTTCCCCTTGACAGTGCAAAAATGTACTGCAGATTCTTTGCTCTCATAGCTACCTTGTAGCATTGAGGTTGTGTGTTTGGTTTTGAGGAGGTGGATGTTTAATTTGCCAGACAAATCTCTGGTGTAAAGTCTGTCACGACCAATACAGTTTCACCATGGAGAAATTTGACCTACTATTACGATTCAAGGAGTTTCAGGACTAAGGGAAAGTCAAGGAGAACGTGTTCGCTGCTTAAAGGACGGTCTATATATTATTTTTGCAAAGACATCCATTAATATTTTTTACACCCGTGAGACTCATACTCCTATAAATGCTGTCTCATATATTTTGAGGCATAAAAGGTGACCGGACCCTACTTAAATGAATGAAAACAATGTTCCTTTCTAATCAGATTTTAAAGGAGATCACTAATCAGCAATTTTTGAATGAGGAACTGTAGCCAGCTAATCCATATCCTGTGATACCTTCACCTTCCCATTTACCTTCTTACTTCCATTGCTCACATGGTTATTTAGCCGATCAGATGCTGAAATGCTGGGTTGGCATTTATTCAAGCAATGTAAGCATTTTTATGCAGACCAAGGGAAAACACCTAAACAGTACTAAAGTAAGGAGCAGATGTCTGCAGATTATCTTCCTTGATTTAATTTCAATAGCATTTACATGAGGTCCTCTTCATATTGAAGTTATCACATTAGGGAGTCTGGGCTTGTGATGAAGAGTGACAGCCATTAGAGAAATTTGTCCAGCATTTGCAGAGGACAAGCTTCCAGATCTGAGCAGAGAAATCAGTGGAGTTCACTCTTCCAGAGCTGGAAAGGACACAATTGATTACTTTTGGGTTAGGTTCAGAGTTGCTATTCTTTTCAAATACCTCATCTGATGCAGAACGTACAATTTCTGCATTAAGTCAAGGTTGTTTAAGGTATTTAGCCTTTAAACTGTCTTAGCTAAATAACTCTGAGGGTCACTATTTTGCTTTATCTTGGAGGGGAATTTTAATGTCATTTAATTAATTTTCTGAACAGCTGTCAGCCATTGCAGTCACAGAGGAAGGACTTAGGACACAAGCTCCACTTCCCTTTCCTAACTCTTCTTGCACTACTTTCTCAAGGCCTTAGAGAAGATAAAACCTTGTCATCTTCACTCATCTCCAACACTGGAAGGGAAGCTGAGAGGTCAGGATTATATGAATAATCCTGTCATTCCTCTGAAAAAAGAGTAATGACAGGATTAAAGTAGTAAAGGAAATGTTCTTCTCCTTTGGAGAATGAGCTGATATTACACACCTGAAAGATGGTTGCTGTCCTGGCTGCTCCAGCAATTATTGAAGTACACTTGATGTCTAGAGTCTTTCAAAGGCAGCCCATCAAATGATATTTCACTTTCCAAGTTAGAAGTTAAGCACATAAATATAAACTAAGCAAGAGCCAAGAGATGACACCTTTGAAGTAGGCAAAATGCCATCTGCCAGTGATGCTCAGCCTCTCCAGGAGACAGTGGTGTCTAGGTCATGCTGAGTTTGGAGTCCCATGGGACTGTAAAGCATCAATATCCCTTCCGTGCTCTGGCCCCGCTCTGAGTGATTCAGTGTGGCAGCCTGCAGTACCAATCCATCATGGGGACAGTCTCCACAGCCGACAGATGTGCACTTCTACAGCCTGATCTTTAAGAGCTGTGTGTGCAGGATAGGGAAGCTTTCCAGTGTAAATCCAGTATGAGCCAAGGCAAGCAAGCCCACCATTATTACAACCATTGCATATTCCTGCAGTGTACTGCTCTCTAGGCCTGTAGAACATACATGCCCTCCTTGATGGGCATGCATTATGATCAATCTGTCCATTTGTTTTTCTGTCAAATGGGCAATTTCTGAAGATCTGGCCTTTGTTTTTAATCTGGCCAGAGTGTTTCTTGTGTGGTATATTAGAGTACCAGCCTCAGAAAAACCAATACCTTTCATATTACTGTGAAAGAAGACACAGAATAAGTGCAGTATCACAATTGCTCTCACTTCAAAGCAATACATGACATCAGATTTCAGACAGGGTATATTGCCTGTTCAGACCGCAGCAAAATTTTCATTTACTCTGGCACTAGCAGGCACTAAAAACACATACTAATTGAGGTTAAAGAAAAAGAATAATTAATCAACTTTTCCATTAAATCTTACTTACCATCTGCCCAGGCCATTGTAATTCAAATGTTTTTGCCTCCTCATGTCAGATAGAGCTTTTGCTCTAGAGTAACTGTTCAGAAAAGAGCTTTTACTTTCATGAATATATATGTATTTATGTGTATATGAACATATGAATATGAAAATACAGAAACATCATCTATACTTAATTAGATTGTACACATTAGTCATCATGCTGCTATCTTCAGTCATGAGTGGTCACTAAAAAAGCCTTTTAGTAGAATCTTTAAGCTTATTAAAAACTGTGTTATAACTCACTTCCTACTGACTAGTCTACAGGTATCCTGATACAGTGGTAATTAAGAATTTCACAGCTGCAGCTAAATTATACACCACTAAGAGAAGACATATACATTTGAGAGTGGACTTTAGACTTCCAGTGACAGACTGGTCCCATCCCCAAAAGCTTAATTCTAGTTGAAAACAGTGACGAGTGGGAGAAAGGAAATATTGTTAAGCACAGTATGTATATGGGGAAAAGCAACACAAAGAAAGGACTTTTTCAAGATCACAAAGGAAGACAGAGACAAAGTTAGTAATTGAACCCAAGTGTTCTAAAACACAGTTCAGTTGTCTTATTAGTATTTTTTTTTATTTTATGTTGTCTTTATTTCTTTTCACTTCATTTAGGTATTAAGGTGACAGCTGACTCACAGAAACTGAAAAAAAAAGATAAAAAGCAGGTGTCAAGAATTTCTTGAACAAAAAAGTAAGCAAAACAGAGGAGACTTTCAGTTTATTCAGGTTGTATACTGATTTGTCTGTTGTCTTCATCATAAGAACACCACTCTACTTTGATAGCTTCCCTAGCTCTTTTATATAGATCATTTGTGTAATTGATAGTGTTGCTGTGCTCAACAATCTGCTGTTGAATTAAAGACTAAACCAAAATTAAGCCCTTAGTCAGTGTGAATGTCTATATTATTCAGGGATCCTGTTTATTATAAAGGCAATTCTACCCTTTAATGCCCTGAAGATTAAAAATCTTCAAAGTCAAAGCAATGAGCTTACTGTAAATTATATTCTCAGAAGGGATGAGTCTCAATTGTCATACTAAAATAGTCTGCCTCAATCATTTTGAGAAAGGAAAAACAGGATGATCTGTGCATATTATAACAACTCAATTTCACCTAATATTTTTCCTTGTAAATTCACAAGCTGGCAATACATATATGTCCCCATACATTCTTCATTAACAGAAGAGAAAAAGAAATCTTTCTTTTTCAACACTCAGTCCAGCTGAAATCAAGCACTCAAGTAGAACGCAGGGAGATGAAAAGAAATAAGCAGCCCAGCAAATTTGCAAAAATGTTTCTGCCTGTTATGTGCAAAACACTAACCTTAAAGCACAGCTGTTAAAGAAACAGCTTATTGTCCTGGCAGCAGGCAGGAAAATTTATCTGAATGTTATTCACTGGCATTCCCAGAAAGTGCACTATTAAAGGCTTCACTGACCTGGAAGAGAGGAAACCCAGTCTCTGGCCACAGACCAATGGGACTGTGTGACCTTCTGTTCTGCACCTGATTCCTCTGACTAAACACTGATACCCACATGTAAGCCACTGCAAACTTAATTGAGAGCAAATGAACTCATCCAAACTAGATGTCTCAAGTATGGCCACAAAAACCCATCCTGAAATTGCTTCTCTCTCTCCATTAAGCAGAAAAGGTCTTTTTGGCAGCTTGCTTAGCTGAGAAGTTGTAAACTCAGTGATGCAAATTAGAGCCCAGCCTTTTCTTCAGACTTTTACAGCAAGTAGTGTGTTAGTCACATGTCACTTCCACTATGTTAATATGTATAGGAAAGGCTGATGTGGACCCGTTAGAGAAGGTTTGGAGGAGGGCCATGAAGATGATCTGAGAGCTGGAGCACCTCTCCTCTGAAGACCAGCTGAGAGATGGGCTTGTTTAGCCTGAAGGGGAGAAGGCTTCTGCCAGACCTTATAGAAGCCTTTCATTACCTACAGGGGGCTAACAAGAATAATATTTTTTTTTTTTTTTACCAGTACCTGTAGTAACAGGACAAGGGGCAATTGTTTTAAAATGAAAGAAGATAGATTAAAGGAGCACATATAAGGAAGAAATTCTTTACAATGAAGGTGGTGAGACACTAGCACAGGTTACCCAGAGAAGTTGTGGATGCCTCACAATTGGAAATGTACAAGGTCATGTTGGATGGGGTTTTGAGACACATCATCTAGAGGAAATGTCCCTGCCCATAGCAGAATGAGTGGAAGTAGATGATCTTTAATGGTCCTTTCTAATCCAAACCTTCCAACGATTCTGTGATTATTGAAAAGAGTGATGTCTTCAAAATACCACAAATTCAATCAAAAGTCATGGTCAAATTAACATTCCTTTGAGGCCTGGGTTTGTGATGTTTGTGATGTTTCATTCCAGTGTGCCTGCCCTCATCAATTCCTCTCTTTCTAGTGTAAATGTGCAGCGTTACTGTAGCATGTGGGAAGGCTATTCATGGCATGGCTTGCTTGCCTTGTTTCGGTTGCTATATATTCACATCTGATTGTCTTGCAACCCTGGTTTTGTTAACACTTCTCTGGTATTGATTTTAACAGTTTGCATCCATACTTAAAGGCTATTTTAGTACAAGGCCATTTAAAGCCTTTCAAGCCAATCAGTGCCTTTGAGAAGTCACAATTTACAGGCACACAGAAGGCATGACAATTTTGCCATCTGGATCTGAAGCACGAAATGGAAACAAGAACATTGTACCTTAATTTAAATTAGGACTGACCCCTGATAATTATTTATAAATCTCAGTCATCTCCTATGAATGAGTTCTCTGTTTTTCAGGGAGCCGGAAATGCAGCTGTGGTACCTTCCATCTGAAAAGGGAATATGGTCCTGATCCACACTCAGAGTCTGAACCCAGCTGCCCCACAAGCATTGCCCTGAGCTGACAAGGCAGAAGCAGGAAAATGTGGACCAAAAAACCTTACAAACACACTACTTACAGAAAACCTGGATCATGTCCCTAGCCTTGCCCCCTCTTCAAACAGAAGCTGTAAAATTTGTACAGCCTTGGAGTAATATTGAGTAAAATGCTTTGGCTGAAGTATCTGTTGGCCAATAAAGTACTGTCAAAACTATCTGAGGTTTCTTTTGAAGACTTTGCATATTTCGGTGGGGAAAAACATTTGTTAAAGGTCAAAACATTTAATCTACCATTTTAAAAACAAAATAATTTTTTGCTTCAGACTGACAGTAGCCGCAGCATTTACCTTTAGTTTTGGGGGCTTTATAAAATTATTTCTCAAATTAACTCCAATGAAATATTTTAAGACTTCAGATTTTGAATAGGATGAGCAACGTCCCTTCTAAAGAAATCATTTCAGGTCAATGTGAATGGAATTTTTTCAGTCAGCGAACTGAAAAATCAATTATTCCAACAGCCAGTGCTGTGTGCAACTCAAGGGCAATGTGAGACCAGGAGACAAATTGGGAAAGAAGAACTGACTGATCCTGACATAATAGTTTTCAATATAGTTCTACCCATCTTTTTCCAACACGTTACCTGTTAAAGTTTCCAGTTGAGTCACATCTCTTGCTCAAACCTTGCTGGAGTTGGTGTTAAAAACAACAAAAACCAGCAAACCAGACATGACCAGAAGGAAAATGAAAGCAACAGTTCCATTTCTATAATGGGAAGCTGAAAAATACATCTTCATGATTTAGTTAAATTAAAAGCCATTTAGAGTAAGCATCCCATTAATGGCCCAGAGTGAGCAGAGGAGGAGTGACAATAAAACACTCTTCATAGGATCATGACACAAATTCTAACACCTGTGCTCTCACACTCATTATTTTCTGTGATTCTTAAGATACTAATTCATTTCCTGAAAAAAATACTATCAATATTTAAATACTTCTTCAGATGCTTAACCTTCTCTTATTTTTTTTTTAATATATCTTATCTACTATAACTAGTGGGAAGCATTGAGAGGATATAACACACAGTTTTAAGACAATTGCTATGTGATTAAACTGATCTATATCACTGAAGAAAACAAGAAGTTTTGTTAATGTGTAAGTTCTCTCAACAGCAAATCTAGTTCTTTTGTTAAAAATATAGGTGAGGATACCAATTCAATTGCAGTTTTCTCCCCTTTCTGCACAAAAGGTCAAACACAAATAATGCAAAGTCCCATCAAACTCAAGATCCAATCTCCCATACAACGGGTCACCTAGTTCTCTGTGCATCTGTTATCAAAACATTTTGATATTTAGGAATGAAAAATCTATTTCTAATTTCATTTTCCACTTATTATTTCCCCATTTCTCTACAGCAAAAGTTAAATTGATTTGAGTGTTGGTGCACTAGCTTGAGAAAGAATCAAGACTGTGTGTCTGTAAAGTGGGGGTGATCACATGAATTTGCCGTCTGGCCCTGGGGCATAAATGTAGAATAGCATTGTATTTGACCACCCATGATTCCCTTGCTTTGATGACTTTACCAGTACCTTAACTTCCTACAACAAGATTTTGAAGTAGTCTTCTTCCATAATCCTGCTAATGATGAAAATTATTAAGGTGCCAAAATTAAGTGACCTAATTCTCATATGGGAACAGTACTTTCTTAGTGCCAACAAGTCTTGTCCAAAATAATTTTTGGCTTCTAATTAAAAAAATCCAAGGTCATTGAACAACCTTTATGAAAGAGTGAAGGAAAAGGATAGTAAATTAATTTTCTTTTAATTGAGGATCAATGCCTTTTGCCTTTAAGCAATGTTACTTAAAAGTCAGTCTGTTGCCTGAAAGTAATGTGCTTTTTATTGTTTGACGTAACTCCAAGGCTTCCTATAAGTACAAATACCTGTTAAAAATGAAAAACTGTTTCTGGTTCCTTCTAGTTTGTTTACTTCTACGTTTGTATGTGCTCTGTGTATCTTCAGTTTCATTATTTTTCATGTTTCTCTTTCACACTGTAGTATCAGAATGAAAATCATGACTGTAAAGTCCCTAAAATTTGCAGAGCAACCACAGAGGAGGAATTTTATCTGATACTACTATTAATGCTTTTTTTTATAAATGAATATATTTCAAGTCGATAGGTCGCTTTAAATCCTTCTACTGTGATAATACGTATTTCTGATTATCTTATGCGTAAGTACCAGCTTGAATTTTTCAAAGCCAAACCTCATTTTGTTATGTTCTGCAAAGCTTTGCAACATGAAGTTTTTGGATTTTCCCACTGATGTTGATATTAGGATTTATATGACATTTTTAAGTTCTGAGTGACTTGATTTTCCTCTTCAAACACCCCAGGTAACTTGTCCTCTTTTAAGCAATCTCTTTCACAGCCCAGTTCAGCAAAAACATTTAAGCACAGGTTTAATCCTCAGTAGAGTAAAGTACATAAATATGTTAATATGAATGCATGCTCTAAAGCTAACACCAAAATGTGTGACCATTCTATCTCCTTTTGACTTCAAAAGGCTAGTAGTCCAGGTATTTTCAGAAAGGTGACATATTTCTTTAAAAAAAAAAAAAAATTATATTTCCTTGATCTTTCAGATTCTGTAAAAGTCAAAACTATTTCCATCCAACTATTGCCTCATCTTATATCAGAATTAAAAAAAAAAAAAAAGCTTTCATGGCTTTGGCAATGAAATCCTTTGCTTTCCATTTCATAAATAGAGCTCCATACTGAAAACTCAAAGGTATCTCTGCTTAATGTATTTAGATTCGTCATCCTTAGTAGTCAGAGCTAGTTAAGAATTTTCCAACAGAATAGTACTCTGCTGGAAAACACTGTTTCATGGATTAAATATGCAGCTTTTGGAAATCCCCTTCTCCCCTGCCTGTCCCATAAAGACCCAGCCCTTTGCTGTCTATGGGACTGTGATGAGAACGAGAAATTTCAAGAGTAGTGTGAAGCACCTGCCAAGTGTGGTGATGGTGAGCAGAACTGAGAGATAAGATTAATGAACATTTTGGGAACCAACTATATTTCTAAGAGCCAGCTGGACTGGGCCACCTGTAGCACTGGTCTGGTTTCAGTGAAGCAGCACTTTATAGTGTTAATCTTCTCATTCTTCTTTACTTACAATGTCAGGATCACAGAAAAGATACTGCACACTAAATTTTTATATGCAAGTTTTATCCTAGAGTTCTTCAAGTCCTGCCAAAATTATTGTCTTATAAAAAGAAAGCTATCAGCTTTCTTTGTTCACTGTAGATCAAATTTAGCAGTTTCACTCTTTAAAGTAACATCTTTATGTCTGAAGCATCACAGAGTCATATAATGGCTTGGGTTGGAAGAGACCTTAAAGATCATCTAGTTCCAATACTTGCCAAGGCCAGGGACACCTCCCACTAGACCAGGTTGCTCAAAGTCCCATCCAGCCTGGCCTTGAACACTGCCAGGGCTGGAGCATCCACAACTTCTCTGGGCAATTTGTTCCAGTGCCTCACCACCCTCACGGTAGCAAATTTCTTCTGTACGTCTAATCTAGACCTGCTCTCTTTCAGTTTGAAGCCATCCCCTTTTGTCTTATCACTACACTTTCTGATGGAGAGTCCCTCTTCAGCTTCCTAGTAGGTTCTCTTGAGACACTAGAAGGAATCTATGTACAGTGATAAAATACATACTTTTATAAGGCTCATTTGTAAATGTATAAACTTTAAATTTTCAACTTCAGGTCCTAGCACTTTCCTTTGATTTCTAGTAGAAGCTCTGCCTTTTTTTTTTTCCCCAAACTTTAGAAGTGGGATATAATCATTGTTTTCAGGGTATTGTTTGGGTGTGGATGGACGTATATTGCTGGATGTGAATGACATTCCTACTTTAGGATGGGGTATTCAATGTTTGTATTTCAGGATCCTTGGACAAGTCCCTACTGTTGTTTATGAAACATTTTTGTAAAGTACATTTGTACGGGGCTAATAGGGTTAAATGTGGTATCACATTCGGAAACACTGCGAGCTCAGAACTTTTCATAATTAATAAGACAAGAAAAAAATAATGGGATGGTTTATGGCAGCATGCATTTACTGTACGTCTATGCTTGTGCTGACTACATTTATGTTACATTAGCATGAAAATCGTGCCACTAATGAGACACAGTTCATCTTAAGAAACACTAACAATGAACTTTGAGAAAACCCAGAATAAAAATTCCATAATCTATTGTCAAAAATAATATTATACTGTTCACATTTTTAAATGCGATGCAAAAGTATCTTGGTTTCTTTTCAGGCCCTGTAAGCATTGTATAAAATAGACTATGTTGTTGAAATTGCCTGTCAATGATGATGTTCCCAGTCATTGTGCCTGCAGTACAGATGAGAATTCACAAATTCAGCATCTGATTAGCCATTTTTAATCATCATGGGCAGCAGTTCTAGGAACATATGCCTAGTCCTGCTAACCCATCTCCACAATAAAAAAGCTTCCCCACCTACAGCCTATATGCTCATAGCTAACTTGATGGTCAACTATCCAATGGACCCTTGCATCACCTCTCCAATGGTGGAGGATTATTTCTCCATCTGCCTCGAAGCAAAGCTGTAACTTTCTCAGACTGGTTTGTGAGTCTGGTTGGTAATGAGATGCCTATTCGTTTTCTAGATATGAATGATTCATTTTAGACCAGAAAGTTTAGTTTACATTACATTACATTGTTCAGCTTACAACGCATTGCTTGCATTGCAGGTTCCCTTGGTATTTTTGTTTCAAAAAAATTCAAAAAATCATTACTTGCTATTTTATTTAAGCCTGCTGTATGCTGGCATGATAAAACAGGTTAGCAGTAAAATTAATTTTCTTTAGGAATTAAGTCTATGGGAAGCTTACAAAATCTGTCTTGTGATGAACATAATTTTAGTAAAAGTATTTTATATCTTCTATAAGTATAAAATTCTTACTGGACCAGGTTTATAAATTACTATTTTTTTCTGGGAAGAAAAGTATATAGAAGGAACTATCATTTTAACATTTATTTTAAAGATGTGATCCAATACTAAAGCGAAAACCCAAATAATTTGAAGTAAAATGCTTTGTTTATATATATATAAAATTATAACTTAATAGAAGTTAAATTTTGTAAGAGTTTTAATTAGAGTTTTAAGCATTTTGAGCAGCTTTTCAGAACGCAATAAAGTGAAAATAGACATTATTATGTCACTGAGACCAGTCTTTTGTTGTGCTTGTTGAACAAGGGTCCACATGGAGAACAGAAGAGCTCCCTTGGTTTGAGATGTAATAATTTGAAATACCATCAGTTTCTTATTACTTTTGTCCCCTGTGATCCAAGTTACGGAAATAGCAATGTGCATATACCTGCTTAGGCATTCAAATATTTACAGGCTGGTTTAGCAGGCAAGCCTAAAGTCTCTACCCTTTACAGCTCTTACTCTCTACCACAGAGACAAACTCTGTGCCTGAATACCTTCACGTGACTACACAGAAACTGCCACTTCTACAGGGAGATGCCTACACGGAATGGACAAGTTCCTTGGCATTTACTTCACTCAACAGAAATTGTCTCTTTCAGGATTTCCTGAAGCTTTCAGTGGACAGGTAGATGCATGATATATACTTTTCCCTTTTTCTGATCTTCCTGGATTTTGGTCAAGGCCAGAGTTAGGATGCTGAAACATAATTTTAGTTTGGCTGACCCTGGCAACAGTTTCATTGCTCAGCTACTTATGATGTCAGAATCACAGAATATTCTGAGTTGGAAGGGACCCACAAGGATCATCAAGCCCAGCTCTTAAATGAATTACCCATACATGAGATTGAACCCATGACCTTGGCATTATAAGCATCAAGTCTTAACCAACTGAGCTAATTGCAAATACTCAACACTTAGTTGAACTGAAGTTTTACTTCTGTATGAAATTTGTTTCCCCTGAGTGTTTGCAGAAACAAGTCTCTTCCGATATAAACAGAATACTTAAAGAACACACTGGTATAGAATCAGAATAGCTGAGATGCACTCAGGCATGATTATAGAGACTAAAATTATGGAACTTCATCATAATGTCTGGACAGAAGAACTCCAGCACCATCCTGCTGTTTCTCTCATACTGACGTTGGACAGTTTGAAACAGAACTGAAGATACATTCTTTAACTCATGGAAAGGTTTATTCTACCCATACTACATCCTCAGAGCCTATGAAAAGAAAACAAACCAACAACCAACAAACAACCAAACAAAAAACCATACCCAAGACCAAAACAAAGCACAAAACCCTTACAACTAGAAAAGTATAGGAAAAAAACCTTCTAACCAGCCACACTGAAGGCTAAAGAAATGTTTTAGTGCCAAAATGTTCCAGTTGAATTTCTGAAAGGTGTCTTTTAAAGCCTTTTGAGGTTTTCTTACTTTCTGTGGTAAACAGCCATCTAAGCAGGGTTCTGAAAGTCTTCTTTAACTTTCAGCTATGAAATCTACCCTATTGTCTGTGCAGCTGTCAATCTCTATTCCATGTCCTAAGTCTGCTAAGGTTTTCTGCTGTCTTTTATGGACATCAGAATTGCTTTAATGCTGCAATGTCCTAAGAAGACGTGCCTTTTTCAGGTAGTCTGGATCCATCAATCTGTCCAAACTAGTGCATCATCCCATAGTCAGTAGTTTATTTTGTGACAGTGATATGCAATAAAATAATGCAGTGAAATATTTTAGTGTGAGGAATCTAGTTCACTATAGGTTAATAAAGTCTAGGTACCTCATCATGGCATATTATTTATCCACAGTAATTGACTAGGTAGATGTGTGAAATTCCATTGCAGTCTCTTGAAATATATGTGCTGTGTGGTCTTTGGCTTTTGCGAGTTTTTAACTACAGTGAACATTTGCTCTCCCTACAGCAGTTGAATAATAATCAGAAGGTCTAAGAACTGCATGATTTCTCATTAAAAAAACAAGATGCTGGTTAATGATGCCCTCTTTTACAATCCAGAGCTGGGAAAAGCTTTTAAACTGCTGCCTTTTAAAAGTAACACAAATCCTGTTGAAAGCAATATAATAGTTAAAAATGTTTTGGGAATTATAACACTTTTGAACACAGACTTGAATGGTTAAAAAAATATGTACTTAAGCAGAAACACTACCTATTACAAATTTTAAAAGAATTTATGCTAAACTACTGTAGCTTATGTGCTAAGGTGAGCCCCGCTAGTTTGAATATGGGAATAGAGCCCTAGCTAATGTAAATTTATGAGAAATGATCACAGAACACTGAAAATTAAAATATTATTAATTAACTGCATGAGAAAACAGCATAATAAAGCACTTGAGGGTGTTTTCTGAAAACTTCATTACTGATGGTAAAGGCTGAAAACTTAAGAAAAGTTTTCTCCTCTCTCTCATAATCAAAGTATCTCCGGTGCTAGCAACACAACGTGAGTGTAGTCTGTGAGCAAAATGCTGTCTCCCTGGAAACCACTAGAATGTGTCACTTCATCTCATCCCAAAATGAGATATAAGGAACAAGTGTGAAATCCTTTGCTGTGGAGGTTAGCATTTTATTCACAAACACCTGCAGTTTTATGTTTAGCAGTGTCTGAAACATGAAATTTCCTAATTGCTGCAAAAGGCACTGAATCTCCTTTACAGTTGCATCTGTCATTATAGAGGTCCTTCCTTTCACTGTTATTTTCCTGCCTGTTTAACAGATCATAGCCTCAAAACAAAATTATAAATACCTCCCTTGCATAATTTCCTAATTAACCCCCTCTCTGCTTCACTAAAAATTACATTAACAGTCTCCTGGAAGCAGTAATATCGTGTTTATTTAATGCCACCATCGTAACTTTATCAAGAAAACTGTTAAGTCTATGCTAGACAAAGACCTAGGACTGCTCAAAATAAAGTAACACCAACAATTTTCATTAGGAGCATCTAAACTAAAGCAGTAGGAAAGGGACATTGATTCAGTAGCAAAACAGACAGTATGCATCACAAACAGCATTTTTTTAATTTTACAACTGTTTTGTATTTTTTCTGATCTGACTAAATATTAAGGCCTGCTTTGGACCTTCTTGCTCTCCATACAAATGATTCTCCAAATTTACACCATGGTGTCTGGTTACAATCAGAGAGAGAGAGAGTAGAAAGAGAAAGAGAGAGAGAGTAGTAGGGCAGCAATAGTCATGTGCAGGCTGATGCCCTTCATTTACATGGTTGTTTCCACACTATGTGATCCAGATCCATACAGGTCAGTACTGGGGGCTAAAGTTAAAGTGTCTTTAGGTTTCTTGAATAGATCAATGTGTGGATAGAAAAAAAGCAAAGTGAAAACCAAGCTCTTGTCTATCACAAGTTTAACACCATATCCATCTTTTCTCTATTTGGAAGGCAGGCTCAAAAGCTCTTAGTTTTCTACTGCTGCAGAGAAATTAATTTCTCTAGATAACGCATGAGGTACAAAACATCTTCACACCCAACCCAATTACTTCATAGAATCATAGAGTCATAGAATGGTTTGGGTTGGAAGAGACTTTAAAGGTCATCTAGTTCCAACATCCCTGCCATGGGCAGGGACACCTTTTTTCACTAGGCCAGGTTGCTAAAAGCTACATCCAGTCATCCCACTTTGTCCTGTCACTGCATATCCTTGTAAATAGTCTCTCTCCATCTCTCTTATAGGCTCTCTTCAGGTACAGGAAGGCTGCAATTAGGTCACCCTGAAGCCTTCTCTGTTTAGTCAGAAACAATCTTTACTGACAGGAACATATTCCCAAAGAGGTCTGTTGGGCAAAAGTAGAACTCTGCAGTGAACAAGGTATTTTTTAGAGTTCGCAGGTGAATGATGAATGAGAATGATGAATGAGGAATCAGTCCTGCAGTGCCTGAGCCCTGCAATTGTGTGCATTTGAGAACTGGAATCTACACCTGTTTTGTCTCACATGATACCAAAGCAGTGTTGGGTAAATATATTTGATTGCAGTGACCATAGCTGCACTAATGATGGCAATTTCTCTATCTATCATCATGTAGGCCTTTGATTTGTAGTTCTGCTCCACAAAAATACTGTAGTAGTCAATGGATGGTCAGATATAGAAATATACATACTACTAAGTACTCGGGAAATAAAGCAAACCATCAATTGAATCTTATTAATTTAACATTAGTAAACTCCCCACTATGAAATATTTCAATCTTAGCTGTCCATGTTTTGATATCTTTATCTGTAACAACCCTTTTTTGTAGCATGTTATTAAAGTCTGTCCATTAATAGCTAAGAAGCCCTCAATTCATATAGAAATTAATGTCTTTTTCTCTAGAGGACAGTCAGAATGACATGTCATACAGAGGGCATGGGCCAAACGTTAAGTAGTGAGGGCAAGAGGGAATGGTAAATCCCTCTTTGTTTAGAGATCATTTACACTGTGATGAATGGGGGACCATTTAAAACAAAAATAGTATGAGATAATGAAATTAAAGGAAGTATTATCTCTATTCCAGACAGCTTTTAACATCATGATAATATAGTACTAATGCTAGAAAATTAATTAGTACTTAATTTCAGTAATCCACTGCTTTCAAAAGGTAAGTTTGTAGTTCCTCCAGTGTTTTATATATATAT
>VYXB01000902.1:50920-64861 GCA_013397135.1 Pachyramphus minor | reverse complement strand
GCGCAAAATAATATTTTTTTTCTCTCTTTCTTTTTTTTTTTTTTTTTTTTTTTTTTTTTTTTTTTAATGTTTTTGCTGTTTCACTGGCTGACATTTCCACTTTTAGTAAACAGGGCATGGTACAAGGGCAAAAACTTTAGACCGCATACATCCATGTTGTGACTTTGGCCCTGTTTCTGTTCCAGGCACAGTCTCATTGGAAGATGACGGCTGGGAGGGAAATGGTTTAGTTATTGCCTTTAACTTCCTATTAAGAGGTTAAATATTTGTATATAATAATTGTCTGTAAAGTAGGTTTATTTCTAACTTGAGGATCCAGGTAAATTTTCATCTCTGTTGTAAGGCATAAGGTCAAATTCCACCCAAACCTCTTTTAGTTCTTGCTTTCAAAATTTTCTTCTGCATATAATATGGGGTTTATAACAGCTGTTCAGCTCTGTTACTGTTTCAACTATTAATAAATGATGTTGTCTCTTTTCAAGGATTACTATGGAATTACATTCTCTGCTCCTGCAACCTTGACAGGCAGAGATGGGAGCCTTGCTAACAACCCGTACTCAGGTGAGTGCTATTTAAAGATGAGGGTGGTAAGCGAGACGTTCTGGTTTCTAAGTGCAGGTCATCTTGCTGTTGCTGGAAGAGGAATTGTTCTTCCCTTCTGTAGGCATGTGGTTGAAGAAACTCTTCTTCATTCCTGCTCTTTCTCTTTAGTCATCATTGTGCAAAGATGACATTAACACTATCCAGGGTTTTCAGCAGTGGTTTTCATCCACTGCCATCTGATTGCAGTTTAAAACTGTAGCCTTGGGCACTGTAGTTCCTATAGTGATGGTGTTAAGTGTTGTCATACTTCCTGGTAGCCAACAAAAAGAAAAAGTTGTTGGGGATGAGGTAGATGTGACTGTGATGCATGACACCTCCTTAAAGAAACCATATGAACATGCTGCTCTGTAGACTGCCAGAAGATGCAGGTGTTTGGGAATTTTCTGCTTCGTAATCCCTTCTCTCAGGAGGCTGCTTTTGGGTTAATAACTGAATTTCCCTTCCTACTTCTCCAATAAGGTGGCCCACGATGCAAGCCTTGCTTTCCTGGCCTTCAGCTACTGTCTTCAGAGCTTTGGTGGTGTGAGGAACTGGACATCTTAACTAGTCATGCTTGAAAAATAAACAGACATTGGCAAAAATATACCCATCACTGCTTGTAAATCCTAACTTGCTTTCAGCCCATGAAGCTTAGCTAATCTGTTTAACCTCCAGAAGAGTGACACTTTAACCTAACAACCATTGGCTCTTTGGCTATTTACCATACTTCTGCTTTTAGCATATTTTATTGCAATGATCTGATATTAATGAATCTGCTCAGACCATGTGAGATAGGTGAGTATCAGTATCTCCATTTTATCAATGGATTATTCATGGCACAGAGTTCTTGTGCCATGAACAGGCAATATCCCTGTGGCTGTCAGGAACAGAGACTGGGAGAGGGCTTACCATGAACAGCTGCAGGCTTTCAGGTGTAGGGTGTGCTCTCTTCTGTCGTTGCCTCCTTTGCATTCAGAGGACTTTAATCCATTGAATTCTTCATCTTTTGAAGTATCATTGATAGCTTTTCTGATCAGTTCGTTCTTTCACAGGTGATGTAACAAAATTTGGACGTGGGGATTCCGCCTCTCCTGCTCCGGCCACCACGCTGGCCCAGCCACAGCAGAACCAGACACAGACTCACCACACGACCCAGCAGCCCTTCCTCAACCCCACCCTGCCCCCGGGATACAGCTACACTGGGCTCCCTTACTACGCTGGGGTGCCTGGTGTTCCCAGTGCATTCCAATATGGGCCAACCATGTTTGTAAGTGACAGCCTAAATTGTAACCCTCCCTGCTTGCCTCTCTGGTTCTGGCTTTCTCCAGCCCAAGTATTCTGCGTCTTGGAATTATAGAATGGGTTGGGGTGGGAAGAGATCATCAAAGACCATGTTGTTCCAGCCTCCCTGCCATGGGCAGGGACACCTTTCACTAGACCAAAGTGCTCAAAGCTCCATCCAGTCTGTCCTGGAACTCTTTCAGGAGCTAGGCATCCACAGTTTCTCTGGGTGGTCTGTACCAGTGCCACACTACCCTCATGGTGATGAATATTTTCATTATATCTAATCTAAATCTACCAACTTTTAGTTTAAAACCACCGCCCCTTGTCTGGTCACTACAGGGACTGGTTGAATGTTTTTTCCATCTTTCCTATAAGCCCCTGTGAAGTATTGAAAGGTCACAGTAAGGTCTCCCCAGGGCCTTCTCTCCTCCAGGCTGAACAACCCCAGCTCTCAGTCTGTCCTCATAGGAGAGGTGCTGATCCCTATGATCATCTTCCTGCCCTCCTCTGGATCTGCTCTGGCAGGTCCATGGCTTTCTCATACTGAGGACCTCAGAGTGGAGTCTCATGAAAATGGAAGAGTCAACTTCCCGAGTCTGCAAGGAATCTCCAAAAACAAGCAATATGAGAAAATAGATGCAGTCCCTTCCAGGAGAACAGAGGAAGTTTAAAAGGCCAGAACTCATGGGCAGTTTTCTCTAAATAGCTGATGGCTGCAGCTCGTGGAGTTGGTATTCCTGAAAGCCCTTACTAGTCTCTGGAGAGGCAAGGGGAGACCCAAAGCTGAGTCAGTGCCTGGAGATCCTTTTAAGGATGGAGGAGACCCCATTAAGTGAGAAGGCAGGGCTGGAAGTTGCAGGAGGAAGAAGGTTATTTGGGAAGAGGTGCTGCTCCAGGCAGAAGGATAGATGAGTCAATTTAGGGCCCTGCCAAGAGAGTGTTTTGTGGAACAGCCTCAGACACAGGACCTGATGTTTAGTTTGATTTTGTGTTTTTTCTGCCTGGGTTTGTACATAAGAATTTGCTGTTTACTTGGGGCATCTGACAGAAGCATGCAGCCTGTTCTGAGGCAGGGTTGCACTGCAATCACTCTAGCAAAAATCCTGGGGTTTGCACAATTCCACTACAGCAAGTTACACTTGTAACATGGCACGAGTGCCATGCCACTCCTCCCAACTCCAGACTGAATTTCCCACGTGAGGCAGAGATGCCTTCCCCACTAGATGGCAGAGGGAGCTTGCATTCCCTCCTTCACGGTGCCTTTTGTTCCTTCCCTTTGTCCAGGTCTCTCCAGCATCTGCCAAGCAGCACGGAGTCAGCCTGAACACGGCGTCGACTCCCTTCCAGCAGGCGAGTGGCTACGGACAGCACAGCTACGGCGCAGGTAAGGGCTCCCCCCGCGCCGCCCGTGCGCCCGCAGCGCTGCTTGCGCCCTGTAACACCTTGTCTTGTACACACCGGCAGGCTACGATGACTTAACGCAGGGAACGGCAGCTGGAGATTACAGCAAAGGAGGATACAGTGGGTCATCTCAAGCACAAAACAAATCTGCTGGCACTGGACCTGGGAAAGGTAACACACGAGTCTTGAGGCTGCTCCGGAGTGGGGTTTAGTAGGGCAAACTCCCAGTGCTGTGCAGTGAGCACAGCAGCCAGCGTTAAACAGGGTCACGATCCAAGCTGTTTCTCCATCTCCCGTGTACAAAATGCTTCTCTAATGGCCCAGAAGTTCCTTCTAAACCTCATGGCTGAACTCTGTGTACGGGGTTTGTTTGGCTGATGTGCAGCTCTGTCCACAGTTATACATGGGAGAGATGGTGAGGTGTTTCCTCTGCCGGAGTTTTCTCTGCTGAAGAACACAGTGGTGCTTCAGCAGTGCCATGTTTATGAAACCTGAGCAGTTGGATGCTGCTGCTGAAATGGTCATCTGGCAAGTGATGGCTAGATTTCAAGTTTCTTGGTAGGCCCCTGAGACAGCCATGTGTTATGGACAAGCAGGGCACCTCACACGTCTCTGGGCTGTCAAGGTGCTGTCTGTACACCCTGTAACTCACATTGTGTCATGCCTCTAAGTATTTCCTCTGTGACCATAAAGGCTGAAGAATTTACACAGCTCATATGAAAGCTTTATTCTGCACATGCTGGTTAGACCTGCAAAGTGTATACTGAACTGCTTAGCACTAACTAGTTCATCCTTGGGCTTAAGCAAATACCAAGCTTTGCTGTGTATTTGAAACACTGGGTGATCGTGTTCTCCTTGGTGGAGAAACAATCCAAAAAAGAGCAATGTTTGGAGGAGGGTTACAGGCTTGAAGTAACCTGTGTCACTAAGGAGTGTACACCTGAGTCCAGTCCTCTGAGTCAGCAGCCAAAGGAACTGCTGGTTTAATTCTGATTCAAGTGAAATGATCAGAACCAGTCCTTATAAAACTGTGAATAAGTGTCTGGTTTGAGAGCCGCCTTGCTGATGAGTGTTTCTGAGCCTGTGGTGCCACCAAACAGCCCACGTGGAAGTCAGTCTGCGTCAGTGATGTCCCTGGTGTCAGGGCACAGCAGCATCACAGGCCTCCCTCTTCTGCAGAGTATGAAAGGACAAGGGCTCAGATGTGTTGGAGATGCTGAGTTTCGTTGCTCAGGGCACCACTGGAAAGCCCTTGAATGCTGCAGAAGAGCCAAATGCACCCCTGATCCTAGGGAAATGTGGCTTTTTGTGAACTGAAACTAGTGTTCAGTGCAACCAGCTGCTGCCTGGAGAAGTGCACTGGAATCCAAGTGGTAACTGCTGGGTTATAGACCTGGGTGATTTATCCCAGTGGGCTGGCTTCCTGGTTTGCAGTGGGAATGAGGAACTGAGCCCTTTTTTCTGTTCTCATGTGGGGTTGCCATGGCTCTGAGATCCTGGAGAACCCTGTGGAGCTGGCCAGCAGCAGCGTCAGGGCAGTGCATCCCCTGAGGCTGCTGGAAGCACTGGGAGCGAAGCACTGGATTGTGCTGGGTACTGGGTGACATTCTCATTGTGGGTGGCATTTTTGTTTTCCAGGTGTTTCTGTGACCTCAAGTAACACGGGTGTGCCTGATATCAACAGCTCAGTCTATAACAAGACTCAGGTAAGCAACACTGCACCCCCCTCCCCCATGGCCCAAGGCCAGGCCTGTGACTCCCCTGCTGTTCCCAGGCTGACCAGTTTTAGGGTCAGCAGGCCATGGCTTCTGTAATGCTGGCTCTGTTTGCTGTTGGACTTGTCCTCTGTCCCACTGTTCCTGCTGTGTCAGCTTCTGACAGCAGCTGCTGGCAGAGGCTCAGCGCTCCCTGTGCTGCACACTGCCCAAGCTACCCATGCCAGCAGTGTCCTGGGTGCAAATGAAATGTGATGGGTGATAAGATTTTTAGTCAAAATAGCTCCCAAGGCACGAGAGTCGAGAGGCCTCTTGCTTTTCACCAGAGGGACCAGGCAGTAGTGCCCATCCCTGTGCCCAGGAATCCCTGTCCCACAGTCTCCTGGGGCCATTGCTCAGCGTGCAACTGCCCGGGCAAAGCAGAAGGTGCCTTGACAAGCTGCTCCTCCCTGTACTCTCAGCCAGGGGAATTGGTGTCTGGCTGTGATCCCTACTTACAGGCCAGCTGTCAGCCACATGCTTAGAGTTAGGGGTCAAGCTTTGGTCAGCAAGAGGAAAATATTCTTGCAAGTTTTTGTGTTTTTATTGGGCTGCCTTGGGTAGGTCAGGTAGTTCCAGGCTGAACCCACTCAGTGTGGGAAGGACTGATCAGGCAGCTGCTGCGATCCCATGTCCCTCTGAATGAAAAGAGGTCAGAGAAAAGAGGAACACAGTGGCTGTGAAAATAAAAATGTCAGAACCATTAGTGCAGCTATATGGGTGAGAACAGGAGCTGAAACTCATCCTCGGGGGTGCTGGCAGGTATTCAGTGTGACCTGGCTTGCTCTTGGTGTAGGTGGAAGGTTCAGGGGGATGTGTATTTGGGCCACTCTGGTTCTCTTCCGGTGGGGGCTGCTCACACCAGTCTGACACTGTGCCCCTTGCTTCCTGTGCAGACGTTTGACAAGCAGGGATTCCATGCTGGCACTCCGCCTCCCTTCAGCCTGCCCTCTGCTCTCGGATCCACTGGGCCCCTGAACCCTGGTGCTGCCCCAGGTTATGCTCCAGCCCCATTTCTCCATATCCTCCCTGCGCATCAGCAGCCTCATTCCCAGATGCTGCATCACCACCTTCAGCAGGATGGGCAGGTGAGTCGGCCCCTTCTGCCTCTGCAGCTGCCCAAGGGCATTGCTCCCCCCATCCCTGCAGGGTCCTGGGGGGGTTGGTTTTTTCTGATGTTTGCTTTGCTCATTGGGAAAGGGCCTTGGCAGCGATTGCAGACTGACAGACTTGATGCTGTTGGACAGCTTGGGGAGGGAACCTCATGAAGTTCAGCAAAGGGAAATGCCAAATCCTGCCTCTGGGGAGAAACAGCCCCATGCACCAACATATATTAGGGACCACCCAGCTGGAATGCAGCTCAGCAGAAATAGCCCTGGAAGTGCTGGTGGGCACCATGTTGATGATGAGCCAGCAAAGTGCCCTTGCAGCAAAAAAGGACAATGGGATCCTGAGCTGCACCAGGCACAGCACTGCCAGCAGGTTGAGGGAACTGATCCTTGCCCTCAGCTCAGCAACTGGTGAGGCCACAGCTGCAGCACTGTGTCCAGTTCTTGGCTTCCCACTATGGGAGGGATGTGGACACACTGGAGAGAGTCCAGTGAAGGACCATAAGGATGATGAAGGGACTGGGTCATGTGTCCTGTGAGGAAAGACTGAGAACTGGGACAGATCAGCCTGGAGAGCACTGAGAGAAGATCTCATAAACGTAACAGATGAGATCCACCCAAAGGGAGGGTGCAAAGAGGAATGGAGCCAGGCTCTTTCCACTGGTGCCCACTGACAGGAACTGGGACACAGGACGTTCTCTCTGAACATCAGAGAACATGTTTTTACTGGGATGGTGAGGAGTCTCCATCCGTGAAGCTGTCTGGTCATGGTGCTGGGCAGCAGGCTCTAGGTGATGCTTGAGCACAGGAGTCAGACAAGATACCTCCAAGGGTCCCTGCCAGCCTCAGCCAGGCTGTGACTGTGTGAAGAGCCCATCCTAATGTGGAGTATGGAGAGATGGGCTGAGGGGTGAGGCTGAGGCAGGCGCTGCTGTGCCCTGCCTGCAGCAGCAGAGCAGGATGTGAACTCTTGGACTGTGATTCTGGGGGAAAATGAAACACCACCCCCTTGTAGGTTACATGTCAGCTCCAATTTGTTTTCACCTGCACACTTGTTTCCTTTCCTCGGTCTAAATATTCCATGGAAGAACAGAGTGTTCAACCTTGGGAGTCCAGAAATAGGACACGCTTTCGCACTCCGAATGTGTGACATCCTTGTCTGGTGCACTGCCTGCGTTCACCTTGGAAGAGCTCCTTTGCTGTCCCCAGTCCTGCTCCTCACATTCCTTGTGCTTGACCCTGTCTTGGGTGGCAGGCAGTGGGTTGGTGCATCCCCAAGCTTGTTGTCCCTGTGGCTGTTCATCCTGGATTGCAGGATGCAGAGATGTTGCAGGGCAGGAACAGATCCCTTTCAGGGATCACTCATCTCTGCGTTGGTGGGTGTCGGAGCTGTCCCTGGTGATGTTCGGGTGGACCTGTCATTCCTGGGAGCTCTGGGGCTATGGCAGCTGATGACCATGTCTCCTTTGCTTCCCATTTCTAGGGTGGATCCGGCCAACGCAGCCAACCCAGCACCATGCAGCAAAAGTCTCAGGCTACCAAAACCGCCTATGGCACTTCTCCATACTGGACAAACTAAATCCGAAATGGGGGAAGGGAGAGAGAATGAAAGGAGAGGAGGAAAAAGAAAAAAAACAAACAAAAAGAAAACAAAAGAGAAAAAGGAAAACAAAAACCGAAGCCCATTCCTGGAATTATTAGGAGAAGTAACTGCTCAGCCAAACGTCTGTGCGGGGAGAACTGCAGCCAGCCAGCCATCCTCTGTGTGACTCGCCTGCTTCCTCTTTGAGTTGCTGTTGTATGTAATATATTTATGTATGTTTTTGTAAATGTAATAGAGCCTAAATGTGGTTTTCTGCATCTCGAAGCCTGGGGGTTTTTTTTCTGTTTGTAGGAAAACTAATTATTCATTTTCCATCTGCACCAGGGCATCCTTCCTTCCTTGTTTTTCTGTTTTTAAGCTCTGTGGGTTTTTTAACTCTGTCAGACAAAAGACAAACTGCGCTTTTTTTTTTTTTTTTTTTTGGAGCTTGATCCCATTTATTTAATGCAGTTCTAGATTCAGGCAAATAAGGAGCCCTGCCCTTCAAAAAAAGTAAATCAAGATGTGTCCTGTTGGATTCATGTATATCCCCAGCCCCCGTTATAGCTGTTATTTTAAAGAGGGGGAAAATAAAAGAAAGAAAAAGAATTTATCGGCCTTCCCCTTTCTTTCATCTCCTCCCTCCCTCCTGCTGTGCAAGACAAACTGTCATGGGCTGTTTTGTTACTGTGGCCTTGAGCTACAGCCTCACCTTTGAATTTTTCAATTTTTTGATAATAAGAAGAATAATAAAAAAGGACAGGGTTTTCTTTTCTGTTTGGGGGGGGTGTGATTTTTTGGTTTTTTTGATTTTTTTTTTTTGTTTGTTTGGTTGTTTGGTTTTTTGTGGGTTTTTGTTTGTTTGTTTGTTTGTTTTGTTTTATTTTTGGGGATTTTTTGTTGTTGTTTTTCTCTAGCAAGAGACTGGATGGCTCCTGGAACCTCCTTTGCATCATTAGAGGCAAAAACTATGTAGCGGTTTCTTAAATAAAAGTATAAACTGTGTCTTGTACCTCTTTGCCCTGAGCCATCCTCCCAGGAAAGCCAGAGCTACTGGATGGAAACTTTCTTTGTCTGTCCCTCCCCACTTTTTTTAAAACAAAGACCCTGGAGGCAATTCCTTGTCCTGCACCAGTGCGGTGAATGTTCTAGGATTTTCATTTCTTTATAGCCCTTCCTCCACCTAATAAAGATCTGAGCATATCACTGGTGTTTGTCTGCATTTTCAAAGGCTCCAGGAGGACTGTGACAGCCTGTCCCATTCTACCTGCTCCTGCAACAGGAGCTGAGCTGGAGGGTGAGAGCAGCAGGTGGTTCTGACCAAGCTGAGTTCAGCTGGGGGCCGAGAGCTCTTAGGCAGCTGCAGCAGGGATGGGATTGGGACAGCACCCTGGCTCCCGCCAGGAGCATGATCTCTGCCCTTGGAGTCTTCTGGGGTGGTGCTGTGAGTCCCTGTGGAGCAGCTGGGATGGGTGGGGAGGGAGCAGAGCTGCAGCACTGCCATCCCTTGCTTTGCCTACGAGGTCCACGGGCTGCAGTGGGAGGAAGAGCAGTGGTGAGGGCTCCTGAGGGAAGTCTCCTGCTTAACCTTTTGAGCAGCAGAGGAAGTGGGTAAATATGTAGCACACAACAGGCAAGGAGATTCTTTTTTCCCCTCAAGATTCACAGGAAAAATTGTTTCTATCCTGACTACTCCTTCTCATTCTATTACCAGCTCTCAGGCCCTCTGGGACCCAGTTGTCACCCAGCCCTCCCCCAACCTCTGAGCAGCACAAGAACTGCCCTGGCCTTCCTCTGCCCTGGCTCAGGTTTTGATACTGGTGGAACTCCAGCAGCTGCTGCAAGCTCTTGGCAGCTGCTGTCCCACTGCCACCGGCTTTGGGATATCAAGGAGGGCAAGGATATGTCTGTGGGTTGAGGCCTCTCAGTTTATACAAGGGCTATACGAGCAGCTGTGCCCTTACAGCAACAGCACCTCCTTTACCCATGGTCTGAGCTGCTGTTGTCACAGGAGTTCTTCTTCACACCCCCCCCAGAACTGCCTTCACTGGAGTGCTTGTTTATAGATGGTATCTGATGCTGCCCTGCAGGTGTAGCTCCGTCATTCTGTGTGTGTCAGGGTCCAGAAGCAGTTGGAGCTGGGAAAAGGCAGCAGGTGAGAGTTGTTGCCAGCCCACAGCAGCCCCTGAGCCTTGGATTCCTGGCAGAGCCACTGCAAGGACTCTTGCCCATGCTTCTCCACTGTCCCCAGGCCGGCAATTTCCATCCTCAGCCTGGCTCTGAGCACAGAAGGGCAGCACAGGGAATGTCCTGTCCTGCAGCACCCTCCTCTTCCCCAGCACCCGGCAGCCAAGGCAGCTCCAGCACCTTCCCGCTGCTCTGGGGTCCTGGTGACAGGCAGGCCCCTCTGCTTTCCTTGTGAGACTCAACAAGGTGTTTCTCCCTTTCCCTACACTGTCAGTTCCTGCAGGACCCTGCAGCAATTTCCTCTCTAAGCCCTGTTCAGGCACTGATGGCAGAGCTGAAGTAGCCCAGCTGCACTTGGCTGTCAAAGAAAGGTGAGGGTACCCCCCGCTCCAGCCAGGTTTGCCGGATAAGCTGGAGCTGGAGGGAGCAGATCCCTGCAGCTCTGAGCAGCCCAGTGCTAGAGAGCCAGGCAGGAGATACAAGCAAGCCAGATCCCAGACAGCACCATCCCTGTGTGTTCCATTCCCCAGTATGGAGACTCCTTTGGGAAGGCAGCTCCAAAATGCCACCACCATTCCTCCAGCACAGCTCTGCAGCCAAAGCACTTGGCCCCAGTTACATTTGACTGGGCAGTTGCTGCACTGCCGTCAGTGCCAAGTGCAGCCAGTGCAATTCCCTGACTCTTGTCCCACTAATTTTAGCCCAACTGCAGCATCGAGGCACAGCAAACACAGCTGGGCCTGCAGGGAACAGCGTGGGCCAGGCAGGGCCAGCAGCCATGACCTCCATTTCTCTGCCAGGCTTTGCATGAGGCCAAAGCAGTGGAGGTCCTTGCTGCTGTGTCTGATCCTTTCAGGAGCGCTGTGCTCCTGCCCTGCCAGAGCACCGACACCAGCAGCACCACGGCCCCATGGCAGCAGCTCTGACCCATGTCCTGCCTCCCTGCTCCACTCACAAATCCATGAACCAACTTCTTACTGGTCTCCCTCTTCCTGATTTAAGAAGACTAAATACAACAGCAAAGCCCGTGGCCTTTTCCCAAAGTCCGCCTCTAAATCAGTTTGTTCTTTAGTCTTAGGTGCAGGCAGCTGTCAAACAGCAGCTTTATTTCCCAGTAACCTCACAGATTTTTGTGTATGGGTGTATGCACTGATACCAGAGCAGCACTGAACTTGTCATTCAAAGCTTTGAATAACCCATGCAATGCAACCAGGGAAGTAACAGTCCAGAGATATTTTCATTTCACATTTTTATTAGTAGACAGATGTGCAGAAAAGACAAAATATAACTACTGAAGGGGAAGACAACACAAAAATGCATCAGTTAATTCTTTCTGGTAAATTATACGGAAGAAAAAAAGGAAAACATCTGGGAGTTCAGCTAAGAAAACTACTAAGAAATCTAGTGTACCCTGCTGGTTTCAGAATGGTTGAAAACTGCATTTGAAGGGACTCATAAGTTGCAAATGTAAACGCTAATATTGGCTGAAACAGGAGAAAAAGGGTTAAGAAAAAAAACCAGAATACACAGAGTAGGTAAACATTTTTCTGCAATCATCTCTTAAATAGTTTCAAAAAAATCCCCTCATACTTCAGTTGTATCTGAAAAATAGGAAACCAGCAAGTCAACAAGCAATGACACTGCACAAGACAGTGGGGAAGAGAAGTTAGTCTGGTTATTGTTGGAGCGCTCAAAAGAGGTTGCTTTCTTGTCTTTAAAAAAGGGTAAAACAAGAGTCATAATAATGCATCTTACAACACCAAGCTTGGAAATACAAGTCACTGGAGAGTATACAGTGAAGACGGTCAAAAGTACAAGGGAAATCCTGAAAGATGCAGTATCCTCATTTCCAACCCAGCCATCAGCACAGCCAGCATTGCCACACTCTGCTCCTTCACTGCCCCCAGCCACCTGAAAGCTGAAGGTTGGTGCCCCTGTCCTGGCGTGGCCCCGAGACCAGTCCTGCAGCCGGGAGACCAGGGGCCCTTTTGCCACCCTCGCAGGGCTGGTGTGAGGCTGGGGGTGCCCCACACTCACTGGATGCAGGGGAGCCCTGCTGCCGACTCCAAAAAGCACCTGGAGCTGAGTCGGTCCTTGCTGGAAGGTCGAGCTGAAGGAGCAGGACACCTCAGGAGGGTGCAGCTGCCTTTACAGGTAACATGCAAGCAGGAGGGCAGAGGGCCGCGGGAAGCAGCGGGGACAAGGAGTCACCATTTGGGCTGCCTTCACTCCCTGGGGGCAGAGGGATGCACATCCCCGGGCAGGGACTGTCCCTGCTGCAGCAAACCCCTGCCAACCAACACGGAAAACAGATCTGCCTCGTTCATTTCACACGGAACCCCACATGCCTTCCTCCTCTCCCTGAGGGCCACCTTCCCCTCCTCTCCCTCCGGGCAGCACAGTTGGAACTTGCTCAGTCTCGCCAGGGGCACAGCTGATCCCGAACAAAGCCTGATCCCACCAAAGAACCCCCGGAGAGGCCACCGCTGGTGACGTACCATGGAAAACCCTGAGATACACGGAGGGGAGGAGCAGGCCTGGCCATGGTGATGCCTCTGTACCTGTGGGGACCGAGGGTCCCACCCAAGCAGGGGCAGCACCCCGGAGCTGCTTCGGGCTGCCAGGGCTGGCAGTCAATCCAGGGATCATGCACAGGGTGAACTCGGGGTGCTGCACCATGGCCAAACACGAAGAGCTGCAACATGGTCAGGATGCTGAGGGACTGGGGAAGAGGGTTCTGAGACAGGAACATGCATGATTTGATCCCCCTGTCCACGATGGAGGGCCCTAAGCTCTGCCAAGAGCTCCCAGAAACATGCAGCAGGGCGAGCTCAGGGCACCAGTTGAATGAAGCATGATGCTGAAGACAGACCCTGCTGCTGGCCTTCCCTTCCAGCCCAAAAGCCCCCCTCTCCTGGGGGCTGCACCTGTTTGCCTGTGCCCCAGCCAGGTGGGCAAGGGAGAGCCCAGCCCCACTCACCCTCTACTCTGGGGGCACTGGGACAGCCTGGACACCCCAGGCAGGCACCAAGGGGAGCTCTGACCTCTGCCAGCCCCACAGACCCTATGGGGCTGCAGCAGAGCTGCACCTACCCACAGGTGACCTACACAAGCAACAGAAAACTGCTCAGGGCTGGGGCTGCAGGAAGCAAGCTGCTAGTGAGCACTGGGGCAGGAGGCTACTGGTCTCTCCTACTGCCAAAAATAAGTTCAGGATGAGTGGTGGCCCACTGGATGCACATCTGTTCTCATCCCTGCAGAGAGGGGCAGCTGGCAGCAGATGCCAGTAGAACAGCTAAACTGAACTTTTGCAACCCTATCCTAGTCTGAAAAAAGAACAATGAAAAAAAATAAATAGCAACCCAGGGCTCAGTTGTACAGACGTGAAGTGTTAAGTATTTATTTTAGGGTTCATCTCACAAGCCTTTTCCAGAGACAAAGCTGATTGTGCCCTCTGGGGCTCCAGGGACCAGCTATTTCCTAACTTAGTAGGCTGAAAAGGAATACTGTACCTTTCAGTGACATCCCATCAAGCTCAACACACAGTAGCTTTACACTCTCCGCCCCACACCTTATAAAGGAAAAGCCACCACCACAAGGCTAAACGAATGTACACACGCTATTATTGTAAATGGAGCAGCTAAACCTTGGCAATTTGCTTCGTGGGGATTTTTTTTCTTCCCAGTAAATGCAGCACTTGAGCTCCTGAAAACCCAGCTTCCAATGGGTTTGTTCCAGCTTTAAATACATTAAAACACCTCAATGCAAGACTGTATTTAATTCAAGAATCTAAACGCGAGCAAACCTGTTTTGCTGTGAGCGTTTCGTAGAGAAGTGAAAAGGGGAGTTTCTTTTTTAAAAAGAAATCGTAATACAGTGATGAAAGGGTTAAGAATGCAAGAATTCAGACATTCTGTGGAGGGTCTCTAAGAGGTCCATAAAAAAGGAGCAAACAGATCCATACAACAGGAGACAGCAGGAGACAAAGTTTTGTGTTGGGCTTTTTTTTTGTTTGTTTGTTTTTCTTTTTTTTCTTTTTTTT
>VYXB01000902.1:14861-47418 GCA_013397135.1 Pachyramphus minor | reverse complement strand
CATCCTGGGGAAGAGTGAACTGTTTTAAAGAGTTTTCAGTGTTGTTGTCTTCAGAGGAGTCCCTTTGCTACCAGGGAAGAGCAGCCAGCACAGGTTCAAGGAAACAGACTTGCTAAGGGCCTTTTCCTCTCCACATATCAACCAAAGGCTCAGAGAGAGACAGACTTCATCCCAAACAGACATGATGTAGATTGGCTGGTGCTCCCAACTAACACATGCTACTGTATTCCTTGTTGGAAAAAGATTTTTTTTGTTGTTGTTCCAGCTGCTATCCACATTGTAGCCTCTCAGAGCCGCCTTTAGAGGTGGGCATAGATTTGTCCTAGCAAATTTTTTGCTCTCCAGTGTAAGTTAAAAGTTTTGGCTTAGGCTGTACTGATGGTTACATCCATGTGTTGAGCTGTTTGCAGAGTCTGCCCAACCTTAGGCAGCCAAAAAAGCCAAGAAAAATGGGAATCCTTGGGAAGCAAAGCAACAGTGAGACAGGACATCACCTATCTGCATGAGATACAGATGTACCAACTTCTCGAATGATGTGCTGAGTTCTGGTCTGTGCAGCTTAAGGACAGGGAGGAGACAGGAGGTGGAGAAGGACAAACAGAATTATCAAAGAACCTCAACTCTAAGCCCTGACACCACTCCCTCAGCTCCATGGGACACATGAAGCAGTTTTCTCTGCCATGCAGATCATAGCTGCATTCCTTAACATCTTGTTGGGTGTTTGCTGTATTTATATTTACTCATGCCTGCCTCACCTATCTCCCAGTGATGGGAAAGTCTGTACTTGACTGTGTTTAAAAAAAAATTAATGAGCCTGTTTGACACCCTTAGAGGTGGAAAGCACAGGTGCTCTCAAAGTTGAAGATGACATTTTTCCCCCCGAAACACTTCAACCCTGGTCACCTCTGGCAAAGAAACACTCAGTGGAAATGCAGGAGTTGAGGAGCAGCCCCAGGTTACACAAGCAGCTCATGACAAGCTCGCTCCCTCCCACACCTTCACCCCCACTGCCTCCCTCTGATACTCTGCAGCCTTCCAATGCCAGATGGGACTCCAGCAGGATGAGTTTCCGCTGGCACTCAGGCTGATGCTGGTAGCAGACTACCAGTGAAGGATGAGTTTTATTTCCATGTTCTGATACAGCTGAGGAATGTTTTGTTTGCAAATGTCACCCAAGACATTCCACGAGAGTAAGCACCAAAACCCACAGCTGTGGTGAGGGAGAGCAGAAATCAGAGAAGGACACCATGAGAAATGGTGATGAAATACTCAAAGTATTTGTGCAATATATGTAATTAATGCCCAAAGCTGTTTCCTAGCAGTGAGTTGAGGCTTGTCACCTACTCAGCTCTTCATCTACAGCGTCTTGTAATGGGAATGAAATTCAGCTGCTCTTTCAAAAACATGGACAGGCTTGGCCTTGAGTGCCATTGGTACACAGTGATCCATTGTTCTTTTGGCAGGAAGAAAACTACCCAGCTAACTCCTCAAGATACCACACAGCAGGACAGGAGACAGACAAACAACAGAAGGCAAACAAAAGGTTTTTACTGGGTCTAAATACTAAAAAAATGTACTTTTCCATTAGTGGTATCCTGAAGATAACAATGACTGGGAAAGGCAAGAACATTTGAGATAATTTGCCTTAAGAGCATGAAACCCTGTGAACAGGACAGAAGGCTCCACACTGTCAGCCCTCTATCAGGACATAGAATACCTTCAGTATCTTCAGACAGCTTGGTAAGTCTGGTTTCCACTTGATTCAAGCCTTAAAACCCCAGAGCCTTAAATTCCCTTCTAAGCCTCTCCCAACCTAGACCTTAGTCTTGCAGAGACAACAGGCCTTTGAAGTCAGCGTTGCACATCATATTCACAGTTACCTGACATTTTGGGTAGGGTTCCACCTCTCAGAGGGCAGCTCTCCACTTTGTGGGTCATCTACAGGTGGGTGAAGAATTGAAATACATACATCTCCATTCTGCAAGACAGAAAAAAGCATTGAGAATAGCCTAGCTTGAGGCTGAAGTCTGATGATTCAACTCCATCACTCTGGCTACCTCCTAAGCAGTTTAACGTTGTTGATATGAACACCCAAAAAAACCCAAACAAACAAACAAACCCAAACTGGCAAGAACTGGAAGTGGTTCTCCATTCATCCTGGATCTACTTTATTTACACACAAGGGTTAGTTTGCAAATTGGCAAAAAACCCAATCTAAAGTCAGAGAAAGTCAGGTTTAAAGAATGTAGCAAAGCAAGAGAAAGTAGCAATAAGATAGCATAAAGCTAAATTGGTCTCCAGATAGCAAGTACTGTCACAGTGATAGAAATAAGCTTAAGTCACAGGACACCCAAAGTAGGGTTAAAAAAAATCTGGTGTTCCCAGTGGTAGCTGAGTTAGCTACAGGAATTTTTGAATTGAAGGGTTTATCACTCTCCACTAGCTCAGGTATGAAAACATTTGTTCTCTCAGGACACAAGGATGTTGAACAGATGGTGTGGGGCAGGCTTACACTGCTCCCCTAGGACACAGCTGTTCAAAATATCAGGTGAAAAAGCAGGAGATGCTCTCTGAAGGTTTCATGGAAAATCCCTTGCAGCATGCAAGATATTCTGGCAGCATATGGAAGCCATACAGCCACGTAATCCCCAATATGTGTTCTACTCACCACTGTTATGGCCTGAATATAGATTTAAAGCTCCATAATGCTTACCATTTATAAACATTTGGAGAAGCCTGTAAACCCAATTCTCCATCAGCAACAGCCCTCTGACACAATTACTTTGTAGAAGTGCTGTGGCAGCACCCACCACATCCGATATCCTCCACTAAGGTACTCCAGGGACTTATGGGGTCCCAGTGCTTCACTGCAGGATGGGGTGAAGGTGCAAATGAGTCCTAAGGCCAGCCAGCAGATACTGGCCTCCCCAGGCCCCACTGTTTTGCTTTCCCTTGCTGCTGGGGTGACATTCAAGTTCCTGGAGGCAGCCCCACACCTTCAGGAGGCACAGCCTGAGCTGAGGGGCAGCACTCACGCCGCCTCTGGTCACCTCACTCTGAGGCACAGGTTGAAGGCAGGATCAGTCCTGTTTAGGATTCCAGGCTGGCAGCTCCCCACACACCTGGTCTCAGGCCCTTCCAGCACTGCAGGGCTGCTCACAGCAACAGCATCTGTGCCTTTGAGCCCAAGCCAGTGATCACAGTCACAGATTGCAGCAGCTCACCTGAAGGGCCTCACAGACATTTCAGCTCACCTTGATTAACAATGACTTTTGTTTCATAGCCAAACAAGATCCTCCATCAGTGTTGGAGGGTTGTGATCAGGATCCAGATTTCAGTGGTGCACTAACCCTGCCAGGTTTGCTAATCTAGCCAAATCCTGTCACTTTGAAGCAGGATTTAGTGAAGAACACAGTAATGCAGCACCTGGAGCTGCTGAATACCACAGCATATACCTATGTTGCTGGAACAGTGTGCCATAAGAAGGCAGTTTCCTTTTTAGGACTCCAACAGGCTTGTGCAACCTTGGAATTTTTTTAGTATCGTTTTAAGGTGAAGTTAACTTTACTAACGTTAATTTACACTCCCAGTCCATTATGTTTTTATTAATAATTCTGTTTAGTTTGTCCTTTAACCATTTCCTGGGAGAATGCAATGCTGGTAGCTCAGAGGAGGCATCACAGCACTTGGGAGAAGTTCCTCAAGCGATGAGGTGAGCAGCATGTGGACAAGCAGATATTTGGCAACATGAAGATAATACAGGGAAGCAAGGATGTGAGAAGTATCTCTTGCAACAATCAGTGTCACGTGTCTGGGAATTGCACTGCATTAGCATCTGGAAGGGTAAAGGGTAATGGGGCCTGGTGAGATCAGCACAAGGTTTCAGGATCAGGATAGGCAAGGGGTGAGCCTTTCCCTACATATGTTTTTGAAAGATACAGACAAGGAGGATGAGGTATTCATCTGCCAACGGGAAACAGCCACAACTCTATCTAGGACTGAGAACTCCTGTGTTATGAAAATAATGCAAAAGCAAATGCAGTTTCACCAAAGTTCAACTAGATGACCCAAGTAAAGTAGAGATGGGAAAAATATAGCTTACTCAAGTCTCACATCAGCCCCAGCCTCTCCATCTGGTCTCACCAGCAGATTCTGTAAACTGCTGTTTTCTTTCATCTTTCTTGCACTAAGATGTTTTAAACTAAAGTTTCTTTTTTTCCCTCCTCCTAACAAACCTCAAACCTCAAGCACTTTGCTGCATTAGTCTCAGTTTCATTTGGAGTTAGCCCAATGCCTCATCTTTATTGCCTAATTGTTGTTTCCAAAACAGCCTGCAAGCTGCTTCAGATTCCCTCAGCTGCAAGAAATACTGCTACAAACACAAAGTACAAAGCTGAGAGCTGGAGTATTTCAAGAGTAAACCCAAAATACACCCATCAAGTTTTGGGTCAGTTTCTCCTCCTACCTTCACAGTTGTATCTAGAGTTTCTAGAGCCAATTTTTCATCTTTCCCACCAGGACTGGGAGAGGTCCTTTCCAAGACTCCTTTTGTACATGTCATTTTGGTAACTGTTTCCCACTTGCCTTCTGCAGGAGGATTTCTGGATTCAGAATCAATACCCACAGTATGGGTCTGCAATAATCTGCAGATCTCAAAGTTGTCATTATTTATGGATCAAACTCCCATGTAACTGGAATAGAGCCTCACAGAAAACCACCAGCCTTGGCTACATGCAAGATTCTGTGCCAAGTACAAAGCCCAACTCAGAAGACTCATTTGAGGATGTCCCTGGGCTTAGGGCAATCCCCATGAGCAGTCAATAATTAAAGCTGATGACTATCCTGTTCTGCACTGAAGTTTGGCAAGGCTTTTAGCCATTTTTTACTACGCCATCAGTGCTGTTCTCACCATGATACTTGAAGCACACCCATTCCAAACTGGGTATTTAGCAGCAAAAAGTGGTCAGCAAAGGGCTTTCCAAGCCCAAGGAATCAATTCAAGCCACCATTTGTTCAGGGGAAGGAAGAGAAGTGACATTCCTGTTTTCAAATGGGTCCAAAGGAAGCCTGCAGAGGCTCTCATAGGGAGACCTGCGATAAGGTGAGAGACCTGCACCAACAGGAACATTTTTGAAAGGCCTCTAGCTCCTCCAACTATTCAACCAGTGCTCCTGGCAGGCTGACACTTGTCTAGGATATCCAAAAGTTCAGCAAGGATTCGATTGACCTCCACTAAAAGTCAAGTTTTGAACCAGCTTGAACCTCAGCTTTCAAATACAGCTCTACCAAACAGGGAATTAACACTGGACCAATTGCCTCTGTACAGAATCCTCTCCCTTCTGGACCTGCTATGTAGTTGTACCATGACTGAATTATTGACAGTCCACAGCCCTGACTGCCCTCTGAACGTGACTCACACAGGTACTGAATTGAAGATTAAGGAAGCAGAAAGCCTTCTCACATGCCTGAGAAAGGTTTTTTTTTTTTTAAAAAACACCTTACCTCATAAATGTTGGGGTGCCACATTTTGGTCAAGAATCTGAAGGTAGGTGGTGAATATGGATAGTCGATAGGGAATTTAATGTGAGCCTGAAAAAAAAAAAAGAAAAAAGAAAAATATTTTAGTTATGAAACAGAACAAATAAGACCAACAAGCAACCGTTACAGCAAAAAGACTGAAAAAAACCTCATGTCATTAAGGCTACTAAACTGCTCATTTTATACAGGGGGGCCACATGGACACTGGTTTATAACTCTACACAGTTTCTTATGAGCAAAATGCTAACTGAACAAGAAAAATCTGAATACCTGGGCAGGTAATGTTCACAAAACAAGCCAACAAAAGGCATTTACGACATCCTGATTCAAGAAACACTATTCAACAACTGCTGTTAAACTGGGCAAAACATATTGGAAAAGTTATAACTCAAGATACTACTGGGTTTAAAAAGCAGGCTAAAAAAAGGTTTGCTGAGTTGAATAGACCTATTTTACACTTGCCTGTGCAAATATTTAAATCGATTCTTTCCATGAGGAAAAAAAGTTGTTACACAATCTGAGTTTTTTTTGCCTTTCTTGTGCCAAAGTTAAGCTGGTTCATCTACCTGTGTTCCTAATACTACATTTTGCCAATGCAGGCATTTTTTGAAGTCTCAATACTATCTGTGTCTGTTTTACAAATTAGTTCAACTTGATGAACTGAATATTGACAGGCAATGACAGCAAACATTTCCTTCCAGGGATCAGCAACCAGCTGTGGGGCACGACTCTGAGCTGAGTAAGTTGAGGGAAAGCTGCAGGGATCCCAGCTCTGGATATTAACTTCTCTGGATATTAACTGCTGTCCTGCCATTCACAGCAGTCTGAATCTGGACTGAACAAGTGCCCAAAAGACTCCTCTCTTAAAAGGGGACTTGCTGCACTGTGGAGCACAAACCCTTCCCTTGGAACTGTTCAATCAAAGTCCCACCAACAACCCAGAATGGGATCTCCAGAGAAGTCTCTCCTCGCCCCTGTACACGGCCAGGCTCATGTGCAACTGAACACAAGAAGAGATCCCAGAAGCAAGACTGTGAGAGCAGAATTCCAGGCCACCCCCTTCCATTTAAGTACCTAACCATGCCACCTGGACACAGGATGCTGGCCTTGTTCAACAAGACAAATTAGTTTTATTCCCAGAAGCAGAGAACCAAACAGACAGATTACTGAACTGCAAAGTACCTGGCTACAGTTGTACTTATCTGCATAAACCTCTGCCTTGCAACCCAAATTTTATGGGATCAGAATGCCAGGCAGCCAAGACAAGAAGGTTTTCTGTTCACCTTTAAATAAGAAACTCAACAGCTCACGTGGCTGTACAGTCTGTACATGCCTGCCCATGATAGTGACTGTATGTGGGTATGTTACAGCAGCACTGAGTCCTCACCCTGCAGTCATTTCCCACAGCACAGTCACAGCCTCCAGGTTTATGATCCGCTCAAATCCCAGCCCATGGTTTAAGGTCAGTTGCATCAGGAATGGCATCACTCCAAGAGCAGTGAGCAAATGCCTCTTGTCACCACACCACTGCAGAATAAGGCTGCTGCTTCAGCAAGGACATGCCTGCAACAAGCCACGCTGCACTAGGAGCAGAGCAGAGATTTACCCAGGGCAGAGCACATCCACTTCAGCTCAAGTTATTGCATCATGTAGCTGCACACTCATCTGGACCACTGGGGTTTTCCCACAAAAGCCCATTCCTGTGCTTACATGCAGTTTCGTGAGATCTAAGACATTAAACAGCCCAAGGACTGAGATTAAAAATGCAGGAGACAACAAAACTCAGGACTCAGCTACCTACAAGATTTCGTGGCAGAATCTGTCTTTTGCACAGGTACAGTTTCTAGGAAGCTGAAACAAAAAACAATGTGGCAGCAGAGTACCAGAACTGACATGCTTATACCCCACATGGATGGTCAAGGAGTGCAGGTCTTGTTCCTCCCAGTAAAAACCCTCTGCTCTCAAATTGTCTAACCCTGAGGGTTTTCTCTCAGGAAGGCCACTCCCAAAGCTGAGCCTGGAGCACCAGTTATGGTCCCTGTATGTAATGCAGACTCATGCAGAAGCTGTGGATCCTGGAAGACTGTTCCAAACTTCTAAATCCTGTTGTACAGACACAAGTCTTTAGTAGAAGAGACTACCTGCCTACAGTAATTATCATCATGGAATGTGCTGTTGTGTCACATGAAGGATGCTCTTGAGCTTTAGCGAAAGAAAATGTAACTGCAGATATTAGAGAAATCTTTTCTTCCCACATGGATGCAGCTAAGACACTGTAATCCATTACATATTTAGAGAAAGCAGTCACATTATGTGTTGATAAGTTATTTCTAACTAGCCTGTAATTGTTTAGCACATTGAGATGCTGTACTGGAGCAAAAAGCCAAGTGAAGCTTCTCTACAAACCCGATTTCAGAGGCAAAAGACACCACAACATGAAACCTCACATTACAGGCAGGGATTTTCTCCAAACAAAAAGAGCACCACTTTCAATCCCTTCGGTGAGATCATCCAGAATTTGAAAGTGAAACCAGATGCTTTTCCAGGTCATTACAAACAGGTCTGAGAGACTTACTCGACATCTCTTGTGCCAGAGGAAGCATGGGAAGTTATGTAAGCCCACTCTGCTCTCACTGAATGCTATTTGAGTTTCTGTGTGGGTTAAGCAAGCCAAGAATTTTCAAGACAAGCTGCAAGACTGCTTGCAAAGATGCAGGAACAGCCATGATCACAGGTAATTTTTTTCCCCCACTGAAAGCCCGATTCTAAACATGTTAAAAAACAAAAAGACCAAATTCAGCAATAAACTTATTTTCTAAACAGAGCTCCCACAATGGTTTCCTCCCTACAAATTCCCTGATGCAAGGTAAATCAGACCATTTCTGTTAAGTTCAGCCAGGCTGCTACATACTAGAGAGTGGCAGAGTTTTCAGGCAGCTTGTTGTTAATTCTGTTACAGCCAGACAAACTAATTTAGGAGGACTAAAGGTGCAGTCCATGCCCTGCAAGTACCCAACTGATCCTGCATTCACCATGGGCTTGATTCCTCTAACTGAGCTTAAACTTGAGAGAAATAATCCTATTTTGGTGTTCTGGTTTTAGCCAACTGCTTGCTATGGCTCTTTGACATCACTCCACACAGTTAATAACCAGAAAGGCGGAGATCAGCCACCAACCCACCCCCTCCTTCTCCAGTTTATAAATAGACACACTTACAGTCCCTAGGAAAATAACAAACTCCTCTCAATAGTCCAGCCTGGCAGAAGATCCAGCCCTTTACATGCATTTACAGCTACTGCACAAGAATTTCAACCTCTGGGTTACACCATGGCACTTATTTCAAGAATATTGCTACCAGCATGGTCACTTTGTTTCCTATTTTACTGCCTTGCTCCCATGCATCTTCAAAAATGACTGCACTTCAGGTTTGTAAACTTTCTTCAACAAGGTAAGGCCACAGACTTTGCTATGCATGCCAGAAAAATAAGAGACTCACTAGATCCTGTGTTATCTGAAAAATACAAACCTAGTATTTCCACCAAATTATTCACTGATTGAGTCAACCCCCCGTGGCCAAGAGCATCCTGGCCTGGATCAGCAAAGGGTGGCCAGCAGGACTAACATAGGCAGGACTCCCTCCTAGCTTCAGCTGTCTAGAAATTCAGTACTTGTAGCTGTAAATGACACTTGAGTAGTGTGACACAGATTTCCCATGCTCGTCTCAAACTGACAAAACCTAGAACCCTGGTTTTCAGGCAGCAAGGGTAGGAATGGTGAATCCATCCTACCTGTCCACTGCAGAAAAGTTCCTGGGGAAGTGCACACAATTCCTGGAAAGCCACCAGCATCACAACTGATCTGGTCTGATCACTTTTACAGTGGCCAGCACAGACTGGCAGCTGCTCAGTGTTTCTGGAAGTACCACTTAGAGATAATTTTTATTTCAAAACATCACAAGTTTAATGCCAGCCCTATGAAAATACAGCATCAGTGAAGCCGAGCACCTTTTGAAAACTATATTTAAGATCAGTAACAGAGGAAATGCTTTGAGTTTCTAAGTTATTTTGCAATTATTTGTAATTATCTCTACAGCCAGCCCATGGACAAGCTCCTACTGACTCTGTGTGCAGCTACCACCCAGGTCTCTCACAGATCACCCACCCTGCCCTGGCACTTGCAGACAGCACAAGGCATCCCCGTTTTCCTTGGTAACAGGTTGGCCAGGTTCCCTGCCCTGCACATTGTCCCTTCCTGTAGCAATTCCTGCCTGACAATGGCTCCTGCCCATGTGCTGCTGACTGCTCCACACACTGAATGTGCAGGAAAGGCACTAAGAGGAACCACAGGCCACTACTGCGTAAAGATCTAACACCACAAAATGCTTTACTGCTTCTGGTGCATCAAGCGTTGGCACAATTCATCTGATGGACTCTCCTCTTCCACATTAAGCCTGGATTAGTGCATGCAGTGTTAAATGCTAGGTGCCAGAAAACACATTCAGTACAGGTCAGCAGGCAACACCAGCAGCCTTTTTCTCACATCCATGAGGTTTAAAGCAATCAGTATTGTCCAGCTCAGAACCTGTAAAGCAACACTATAGCTAGACATTGTCAACTTTTTTGACAAGGTAAAAATGAATACATGACCAACATTGCTATTTCAGCTCCAGACTTAGGACATAAGCAACTTCTTTTGGCAGGGCTGGGCACTAGACTGGTATTTTAGGCCAGTTTTTTCTTCATTTCCCAGCAGCACCGTATGAATATCTATTGACATCTGTTGTGGTTTGAGAGAAACTAGGAGCACATCCCTGATCCAAGATGATGAGTGACCAGGTCAGCTCAGTCTTGTGAGTCCTGAAAGCTCTCTCAGTGCTGCAGTGGCCACATGAACAGTAAGAGCAGCAAACCCCTTGTATCCTGCATTACCTGCACCTCTTCATAAGGAACCTGAATCACAAAGAACTGAATGTGAAAGATGATCTCATGAGTAGGACATGAAGCTTCTAAACCAGAAAGAAAATCGAGCCATAAGACAGGAGGGTAATGATGGGTCAGGAAGGGGGGTTAGCACACACCATCAGAGACTGGTTTGACAGGCACGGGCCCATTCTTGTTTTACACTAAATCATATCTTATATACACTTCCTAATTTAGTTATCTGGGGTAATACTAAAGCTGTTATTTCCAGTGGTACAAACTAAGTTTCCTTTTATAAAAACTTCTTTTAACAGTAAAATTTTATTAAATATTTATCTATCCATTTATCTATTCATGAAGCTGAGATTGTTGTAAAGTCATCCAACCCAGACCACAGCAGAAAGCCTGCTGACCATATGATGGTCAAAGTTACAATTAAACCTTTAGAAAAAAAGGGCTTTCACCCACATATTAGACTTTTGTTACTTCAATGTGAAATCAGGACTAATAATAGACATGAAACCATAGTTGAGTTGAATGATAAGAAAGGAATTCCCTACACTCTGTTAAGGTGGTTTGCATCCAAGCTCCTGCAGTCTTGTACATTCACACACCTGCTGCCTGGGTTATCTCTCAAGGGACACCAGAAAATAAAACTGCTCTGAACAATGAAGTTAGAACAAGGAGTGCCTGGAAACCAAACAATTTTCTTCTAACACTACTCAAAAGAAGCAAAAGGATTTCTTTTTTTTTTTTTTTTAATATTGTCTCCCTTTGATAATGTAGAAGTTCAGTCTAGATATGCTACTCTTCATGGCAATAACTGCTGGTGGCAGTGCTACTCATCCAGAGACCAAGTGAGCCTGCACAAGCCCATGTGTTTAGTGTCTCAAGCAGTTCAGTACTTAACAAAAGATATTTCTTTCTTGCAGTGGATTTTACTGCAGGGACAGTCCATGGCATTGCACAGTCAATTGTCCTGTTCAGTCTGAACCATACCACCACCACTTTGGTTCTGGCCAGACATACTGTCCATGCTCTTGAGACAAGGAATATCCAGATTCAGAGCAGGCAGTTGTTAATGCTCTTCCATGGACAACTTCCTAGGGACAGGCTGGAAGCTAGAAAAGGAGTTCTTCTTGTCCAGAGGCCACCTGCACACTCCTGAAGCTGTTCCCTTCCCTGGTCACACAGCCAAGCAGGGCCCCAGGTGCCCATCTCCAGCACATCCACACACACGTCTTGCCAGGCCCAGGGTTTGACAGAGAGGTTTTTCCTGCCTCAACTCTACTTCTGTAGTTGACCCTGGCAAGATGCCAGGTACCCACTAAAGCCACTCTCTCACTCCCCTCTGCAACTGGACAGAGTTGTGTATCTTGTTCCCATGTTCCCACTCTGCTCTTCCCTGGCTGGAATTCTTCCTGTGCAATAGCTTTCTGTTCTTAAATATGTTATCACAGAGGTGTTACTATCACTCCTGATTGTCTTGGCCTTGCCCAGCAGCAGGAATTCCATCCTGGAGCCAGCTGGTATTGACTCCACCAGCTCCAGTGGAAGCTTCCAGAAGTTTCTAACAGAAGCCACCCCTATAGCCCCCTCCCCCAGTACCAAAACCCAGCCACAGAAACCCACTACAACGTCCCAGCAAGAGTGTTTCCAGACAGGACCAAAGATCTGAATTCCTTAGCATAAACTCTTAAAACACAGTTGTGTTAATCTGACAACTTTTTTCCCAAATCTGCAGGTCACTGCCCTCAGGCAAAGGAGTGGATTACAAGAGCACTTGCCTACACTCAGCTAACAACTGCCAGGTTCACTTCCTTTACTTTGACTGTCAATTTGACTTTTCATGATGCTACAGAAAACACCATCATTTCAAGAGTGCAGGAGACATACTGAGTTGGAAGCATCCTGAAACATCGAAGTATTTATTCTATAACCTGCCCATTTTCACTCAACTTTTGCTCTCGTCTGCCATCACATCACTGAAAAAGCAATTCCCAGAAGCTGTATAAGACAAACACTGAACAGAACTATTTGGTCCTCTTCCACAGGGCACGCTGCCGGCCAGACAGCTTTACTGAGCTTAGATCACAGGAGCCAAGCACTAATGCAATTTCAGATTCCCATGGGAGAAAGCTGACATCATACTGAGGTTTATGGATTTTCCCAGGAATTCACATCATGAAATATCACTAGATTTCTCCCTCAATTTGACCTTCACTCCAGGATCAGGCCTGATATCATGACAGGCCAGATGTTAGGAGACTTCTGCCACGGCTGAAGGCCTCATGTAGAGATTGTGCTCTTGAGTCTGATGCCTTTGGCTTGCCAAGAGACTGTGCACTGTATGACTTGAGATGGGGCTCACTGGGTGAGCAGAGAGGCTACTCTGTGTAACTATTTTCCAGGCAGAAGCAGATGACTCAGTTCTTATTTGTATCTGTACAAATATGCTGTCTTTCCCATTCAGACAAAATAGGAAAAATAACTCCAAATGTATAAGCTGTAAGTTTCACTATAGCATCTGATATCTGCTGAAGGAGCCAAAGATACTTAGGGATACCACATCTAAATTTACTCCAAATGCATCTCCTCTTAGGTGTCTGCTTCAGGGCAGAAGCTGGCACTTGAAATAGTTCTACTGGAGGTATAACTGAGGATGCTGTTACCTGAACGGGTAAAGCTCTAACATGAGTGTAGCTGTTCTAGAAATAGTTTGTGTTCACTGAAAAAGCAGTTTTCCATCTCCCTTCGTAAAAATAATAGTGTTGCTGGAGCAGTGGTGTGAATATTTGAGATTGCTTATTCAAAGTATTATCCTACATTACTGACACCTCTGGCATCCTGTGTAAGTCCTCCAATACATGTGCTGTCACTCTGGGCACCTGCCTCCCCTTGCCAGCTTCAGGGTCCAGAAGACTGTCTCTTTTATTAAGAATTGCAATAGCCTATGACATCTCCAGCATCCTGCTCAATCTCACAGTGAACATTTTGGACTTTCACTTTACTGGGTAAGTAGTTCGTAGTTTGTAGACGTGCCTGTGTAAATCTGCTTCAAGAGAGTGGCTGAGACAGTATGATATACTTCAGACCTACCCTAGTAATTTCCACAGTTTAGTTTGCTCAAATTCAAGTAATCAGTGGGACTAATTGACAGTGGGGTGGAGGGCACCCTTAGCAAGATCACCGCTGACATCAAGCCATGTGGTGCAGTGGCCACATGGGAGGGCAGGGATGGTGCAGCCATGACAAGGCTCAAGAGGTGGGACTGTGCAAAGGCCATGAAGTTCAACAAAGCAAAGTGCAAGGTCCTGCACCTGGCTGGGTGGAGAAGGGACTAAGAGCAGCACCGCAGAGAAGGACTTGCGGGTGACAGCTGATGGCAGTGCGTGTTCACAGCCCAGAAAGCCAAATGTATCTTGGGCTGCATCCAAAGGAGTGTGACCAGCAGGATGAAGGAAGTGATTCTCCACTCTTTACTCTGCTCTTGTGAGACCAGATCTGGAGTATTGTGTCCAGTTCTGCCCCCAGCATAAGGACATGGAAATGCTGGAGCAAGTCCAGAGGACAGGCACAAGGTTCATAAGAGGTCAAAGACAGGCTGAGAAGGTTGGGGCTGTTCCATCTGGAGAAGAGAAGGTTGTGTGGAGACCTCATAACAACCTTCCAGTATCTGAAGGCAGCACGCAGGAAAGCTGGAAAGGGAATCTTTGCCAGCAACTATAGTGATGGAGAAGGATTTATGGGTAAAAATGAAAAGAGGGGAATCTTAGGTCAGATACTGGGAAAAAAATTCTTTACTGTGAGGGTGGTGAGGCACTGAGACAGGTTGTCCAGGAAGGTTGTGAATGCTCCAACCCAGCCAGTGCTGAAGACCAGGTTGGATAAGGCCTTGAGGAACCTGGACTAGTGTAAGGAGTCCCTTCCCATGACAGGCAGGGGTTGGGATGAGATGATCTTCAAGATCCCTTCCAACTCCTTGGCATTCTGTGATTAATCACAACCAAAGCAGATCCTAGTTTTGCAGCATTTTGCATCACCCTTGATAGAGTTTCTGCAATCTCACCTGTTCATTCCCACATTTGCATCCTTACCAAAACACAACAGATTGCTTTATTGTTCAGTGAAGCAAGACATACCCCTTGCATCTGCTGAGTGAAGAGATGTCCAAGCTAGCTCAATACAAGAACACACTTTCCTTCAGCCTCTTTTAACTATTTTTAGCCAATTCTTTAAACAAGCACCATTCATGAGTCAGTGAATGACTAATTACCTTGATTCTCTTCATATGCTGGATGCAAGAGGAAAGCTCTCCTCAAGGGACAGCCAGTCACATGTTCTGCTAAAAACACAGGGCAGGTCTTGATGCAGTCACCTCTTTCATAAGCAGCAAGGGGAAAGGCGTATTTATAGCATTGTAAGTGTAAACCATAGCACTGTGCTGCAGTGTTACACAACTTTATCTTTCCCAGCACTGCAGGCAGCAGCTCTCTGAAGAGACTTCTCAAAGGCTGGCACACCAGCCTTCCCTGAAACAAGGGACCCGGGTTTTTGGAAGCTGAATGGCAGCACTCAGGAACTGCACTTGAAATCTGATCTACACTGGCTGCCATGCAGAAGCCAACTAAACAATTACGCAGCCCTACTGCTTGTTTTTCAGCCACTGCACTGCTGATTTTAAGCCCTCCTGTTTGGAGCTGGATACAGCCAGTAAATCTGGGCAGACTCAGCAGCAGCAAGTCTGTTGGACTGTACCACTTCCAACGAAATAGCTAAATCAGCAGCACCATCTCCCACCGTGGACACCTGATCAGCAGTGTATTAGTCTAGATTTATAAGCCTACACTGATACAACTGTGCTATCCATAATCCCAGAGTACAACCCATCTACAAAGGGTCTGTGATCCTGCACCAGCCAGTGAGGTCTGATACATGTATGAAAGCTGCCTCCCTGCCCAGCATCCTCAGTTAGGCACTATGTCAGCAGGTATTTGCTAGTGAGATGCTTATATTTGAGACACTAAAGCAAATTTTGACATTACTGCATGATGCACCTCTCAGCTTCATTACCACAGGGTGCTTTAAACAGACCAAGCTTAAAGTTTTAGCTTAGATAAGTGGATTAGCTGACACATATCCATCCTTGCTCCTCAGGCTACTGTTTCTACAGTAAGAGGGTTTTCTTGCTAGTATGGAGCCAAATTAAAGAGGCATTTGGTATTCTGTTGTTCTTAACCTCTCTTCACCCCTGCCTTGTGCTTTAGGTGGTTTGGAGGTCAGCATCACAATCAGTATAGCTTTTCTCAAGAATAACAATGACTGGGTTGCCAGTAAGTAGCACTGCAATGGACAAGAAGTAAAGGAAGATGAATCCTGTCCCAGATCTCAGATTTCATTTTTCAAAACAAGACAACCCCTCCAAATTCCACAATATTACTGAAGTGCTAAAGTCTCAGTTTGAACTTTAGTCTACTAAGAAAAAGGAGCCCAGCTTAAATGATGTTTAATTCATTTAATGATTTCAAAACACAGCCACCCACTTTAAATCAAAAATCAAAACACAGAGGCAGATCACTGAGGCCTGCAGAGTATTATTAGCTACTTATCACACTACAAAGTACTCTTGCCTGGGCTGGGGGGTAAAAGCAGCAGATTCTGACACAGTACCACCTCCTGAAATTGTACGTGCAATACAGCTGCAATACACCGGGCAACAAGCTGCTCTTATGCTAATGTCTGCTTTCAAAAAAAAAGGCAAATTAGACTCCTGTAGTCACAAGGACAAGTTATGGAACTGTCCCTGACCTGCCTTCAGTGGCTACAAAGTACTGCTGCTGTTTGAACCTCATCCTGAGTTGCCTTGTGTCAGCTGCCATAGAGACCTTACGCTCCCAGCATGGCCCTAAGGAAACAGCTACTGAAGAACATGTCCCTGGCCATAAAGTCCTGATCTCCTACAGATAACCAGGTAATCACCTCCTTGCTCTATCCCACCATGCTCCACTTAAAAAACCCAATTACACACAGCTAGACGAGAACCATCTACAAAGTTGTTCTTGTTCATCATTAATACACAGATACTTAAAAAGCCATCTTCTGGATATACAAGATGTTATAGTCAAGAGACTATTACATTTAAAATTTTTAAAAGAATTTATTATAAAAAGGAAATTAGAAACAAAAACAAAGGCAAAGGAGCAAAACAGCGCTGGGTGGCCGGGGAGCCTCTCGCTCCACCAACAGTCCACACCCTAAGAGGTTACAATTCACATTTTATACATTTGGCAACCCCCCTTCTTTGCAGTCCCCTCTCAGTCTCGTTTCTTCAGTTTCTTTGTTAAGTCGGCACTTCTCTGCTTTTGTTGCTATGACAGTCGTCTTTCCAGGTGGTCATATCTCTGGTGATTGTGGTTTCTCCTTGAATTATATACTTTCTAGATACTTCATGGCTGTAGTTATCACAGAAGGCCTGACTCCAAGTCTTACATATACTGCTAACAAAGCAACTCTTATTATGTATTAATAAGTCTTGCACATCTGGCATTACCAGGTTGTTACAAATTATCAACTGAGTGTAGCTACAAGGCCTTACTCAATTTCTCCTAACAAAACAGCCCTTATTATATTACAAATTGCAAAAACTATATGCACAAGCTAAAAGACTTATATTTGATTAATTAACTTCTCTTACTAACCATATTACAATTTCATAAACAAAATTATCTATATGTCTCTCACAAAGAGAAAGTACAACTCTGAAGTGAAAGCTACAATTGGTATTTTGACCTATGTTCCAACTTGTCAATTACCAATATGACATCCAGATAAAGTCAGAATCCTCAATTTGCTGAAAAATCCTCTGAAAGAGCCAGCAAAAGGGTGTGAAGCAGTCTGACTCATCCACAGTGCAGCATAATTTAAGGTATCCTTTATATACTTCTGATAAAAGCAGGACCAGTGCACTCAAGCAAAGCTTGGTCTGTGGATGCACATCCTTGAAATTCAAGCTTGAATTTAATTAATTGAAACTATTAAGTTTGAAGGCATACAGGGTAAGAGTAGGAGTCAGGAAGAACCACCTCTTGACCACAGTCAAGAGTATTAAAGTCAATACAGAAATGTAATGAGACAGATGTAAGATTAGAATACAGGCAAGGGATCTTATAATTTGGACAGAGAAATATGGATCTTGTAGGAAAGTCAAAGTTGCACAATTGTGTGACTAAAAGCAACTCTTAAAACAGCTTTGACACTATGTAGTATTTCCTGCCAGTACTAAGAAAGGATCTGAGGTGAAATGATGAAGAAAAGCCCTCAAACACAACAATGGGAGAAGTGGAACAGCCCAGGCTGAGCAACAGGATAAACTGCCTGACATCTGACTGACAGCCAGAGCTCTTGCATAAGTTCTGTGTTTATGGCCATAGAGATTTGTAGGAACAGGTGATATTTCAAGGGAAAAAAAAAAAAAAAAAAAAAAGAAGAGAACTTCCAGACAGAACAAATTTTCTACTACAAGACATCATCTTCTACTTAGACTCTTCTGTAACCTACCTTCTGGTGATTTTTGGGTGACTTATTTTTCAGCTCTGCTTTTTAAAGTCTTTAAGTTTAAGAACAGTAGGTCGGTGCTAGAGAAACACATAAAAAGTAACCTTCTAAAGAGTTCTTATGGGTACACCAGTAACACACAGCACCTTCTTATCTCGAACCCTCCACAAAAGTAAAGCATTTAAGTTCCTCCACTTTCTAAATAACAGGATCATCATACATAATTATCTGTGACTAAAGAGACACAGGTGCTTACTCTACAAAATTGCACAATGTGTGTCCAACAGCTCAGGTACAGTGCTCCAGCACACTTCCATGCTAAGAAATTGTAGCATCCATACAGTCAGTTTGGATTATCTGAGAAAAATGACACCCACATATCTGCAAAACCTTAAAGTCTGAGCACAGGACTTGATTGTAAATGGAATAAGCCAAGGCTACCAAAACCCAAGAATGGCAAAGAACAGACAATTCATCCATATTTCTACGGTAGACACAATCCCATGGTGATATTCTTTCCTGTTTTATCAGATTAACTCTTGAAAACTTAGTCTTCATATTGTTAGGGCGTTAGATCAGACACACTGCACCTGATACAAGATGCTTGCACTTTATTGAGTTACAGTGCAGCAATAAGCAGTTTGCAGCAAAAGTCAGTGTTTTGAGAACACAAGTGTAAGTACAGTTCTGTCGTGGGAAACCTACCCCAGACACACAAGGAAGTCTGTGAACCACAGAATAATCTGTGTTGATAATTATAGCCTTATCTATACTGGGATAAAATATGTTGATGTTAAAAGAATATTATTTACCCACACTCGCCATTAAATATTTTCATGCCTGTTTTTTCCACCTACTAGCGGGCAACACAAGAAGCTTCTAGTCAACACTGCTTTAAGATTCATCAGTAGTTAATGGCCAGTAACTATTTCAAATGGATTATTTGGGTCTAGCCATGGTATCAAGAGAATGGCTGTATTTTAATTAAATAAAAAAATTCACTGCTTGTAAAGAAGAGGTGCCACACTGACAGATTCAGACATCTGTACGCTACTTAGAGCATAAACTGCTTCCTGACACAGAATGAATCCAAAACATGACTTGGAGGAGCCTCTAGTGGTGATAAAGTAGATGTGATTACGAATTAGCAGATGCTCAAGGATAAGCCAACAGCTTTGCTGGTATTCACGTAGCCTACAGGCACATGGCCCCCAGTCAGGTTACCAGTGATGTGACCTGCAAGCCACACACACAAACCTGGGACCAAGTAGGATGATTCAAATAGTGCTCTACCTACAAGCTTTACCTTGTCTTGATTCAATAAGGGAACGAACCAGTTTGATTCTTGTCCTTTTCAACTTTAGATAGATAATATTTAGTACATAAACTGAATAAAGAATTCTGAAAGTTTCTCAGGACACGGAGCAGTGTCTGCACGAGGTAGACTACTGTCTTTAAATAAACTGTGCCTATGCACATAGAAGGTAAGGATGTTTAAGACTTGCACTGCAGAAACAGATCCTTTGAGCAATGTTACACTAACATTAGAGCAGTATCTTCCATAGGTAACAGAACTGGAGAATATTTTGCTGCTGGAAGAGGACTCTGGAAGAGCATGAACTCTGTTTGGCAGTATCAACTGGAAGCAGTTCTGTTTGCACCCCATTTGGCAAAACCAGCATTTATCATTAACTGTGGAGTTTCTCCGATCTTGTGACCTGTTGCAGCCGCACTGATGTGGCACCTAACGGGAAAGATAGTTTCACTCTTTCAGGAAGCCGTGCAACATTACACTTTTCAGTAAGCACTAATACAGATGTAACACTGCCTTCAGCCTGGCACAAAAGGAAAGCAAAAACAACACATTTAGAGATTTGGCTGCATCAACTCAACACACCATTTAGGTTCCAGCAAGAGCCCTTAGAGAACTGGAGCATCTGGCACCAGGTACTGAGCAAAACTGCCAGTTTTTGTTTGTAGTTACAAGGTTCAGACGCAGAAAAAGTTAATGCTGTTTCAGCACTTTGCAACAATTGCAGGCTAGACACTGTCAAAGTACTTCAGAGGTTTGTTTTTTAGCAGCTGAAAGATTTAGCTGACAACTACAGGTCTCTATCTTCCTTACACTCAATCTGATATGCAAAGTAGAATTTCCCCAAACCAAATTAATAGAACAGATGTTAATTTTTTTTCCCCCCACATACTACCAAAAGTTATACAGCTTTTTGCAAAGTAACTTAAAAGCCATCTACACGTTATGAGGATGTTTACAGTAATTGCCAATTACCAAGGTTTCTTTTAGAAGACCTGGATATAATGAAATAAAAAGTATAGCCCTCAAGGTATTTTCTGCCTAGTAAATAATATATAAATAGGTAAGCATAAGCATATATTATTTAAATTATAAATATAAGAAACCATGCTGCTGCGTTAGACCTCTGGATGAAAATTATACTGCAAATTGACTGGAAGTCAAAAAGAATTTATTTTCCCCTACATAGCCTACAGAGCTATCCTTTTACATTGACAGTCATATTCCTGCATGGAACTCATTTCCTGGAAAAAACCCGCTGAGTTCAGCAGATGCTACTGTGGAATAAGCATGGAATGACATGCATTTAAAAGCTCTGTATGTCTTGGCAGATTTTGGGGGGGATCACAGTATTGGCTGGGATGGCAGAAGGCTGCAAGGTGACCAACAGGAGTCAACTGTTGTCCTGCAGCTGCTTTACTCCATACTGCTCTCAGCTGCCTTCCTGTACAGCACCAGCCACAAGACGGAAATTTTAGTCTAAGAAAAGCTTTATGCTACACATGTGTTTCCAGCTTTACAAGTATGTAGCCACACAAGAGGCAATGCTGGAACACAACAGCTCACAAAAAACATCCCAGGCTATGACAAACAGTTTCAAGTAACACACGGAGGAAGTATCTCCCCTATAAGGGCGGTGGCATGGGGGACAACTGCAGGAGCTCATTCCAAGCACCTTCCCAGAAAAATCACCCACCAAGTTCCCTTTCTTCCCATTCTTGGATGTTCAGTATTACTCATTAGAGCCACTGCTCAGTCCCTCCCACCCCACCTTGTCCCAGTTTTCACTGCCCCTAAGGAAAAGCATTTTCAGATGAGCAAAATGGTTTCCATCAGACACGGTAATAGCAGTGACCTTCAGTGGCATGGAAGACAGCGTGGCAAGTTAAGCGTCAATTCCAAGAGTCTCTCCTGCTTTACCAAAAGGGTCCAGATCAGGACAACTTGCCTCCAATCCTGAACCAGCCCTTTGAAACAAAGATTATGCACATCTGACCCTTAGTGTTGCTCCTGCCTGCTCAGCATTATACTGTTCTATATTCAATATTGACAGCTCTGCTACAACACAAAATATCCTGAAGATGTCCAAAACCACTCTGCCTTCAACTGTCCCACCGGACGCAGAGGTTTATACCATGCTACTCAAAACTTTAGGCCAACAGGCTTGCTTTTTATAATGCCAAACATCTCAAACTCAGCAACTCTGTCAGACTTCAAAGGACAAAGCAGGCCTGTGAAATGGCAGCATTTTTTCCTACATGCCAAAGTTATGGACCAGGAACATCACCAGTGTTCATTTTAATGCCCACACAAGCACTACTATCCTGAACTTGTTAATTTTTAAGTAAAACCCTCACACCACCCTTATAAATGGACACATTTCTTGGGCGTACAATAACAAAACTGCAATCCCGTTTCTTTAAGAAAACATGTCAGTGCTCCTGAACACATCCAGAAGCAATACGAACATCTCCTTACTACAAAGATGCTTTGCAGTAGCAGCAGATCTCTCCTCCCCTGCACAGCAATACTAAGCAATCACAGGAAGATAAGAGAATCCCTTTTAACTCCCACTTTGCACCCACTTGTTAGTACATGAATATCTACCCTAATAGGACTCCCTTCAGAGCTTTTTAAAGACGTAATTATCACCTTTTGCACCAACTAGGTCAGCAGAAGTTGGTGCTTTCTGAAACTTGCTGGAGCGGGAGACAGTACACTTAACACTGTCATGTGAATTTAGGAGGGGAAATCGAAGCCATTACTATCCCAGGAAGCAGCAGAATTCACATATATTATATGCGACGTCAATCATTTGTGTTTTCCTTTCAACTCAAATTTAGAAACAGAGGAAGTAAAAAAACATTTCTCAACAAGGATTCTCCTCTCCCAAACAGGGTACCTTTAGCTACAGATTGCTTGATGCTCCTTGTTTCTCGGCCACTCTCCTGCAGAAGGCCTTTAAACTGTATTAACTTTAGTCCATTATCAAAATCACCAACCAAACCAGGCTTTAACAGTAGGCTAAGGATCTGTCTCCCAAGCAGCCTCCAATTCAAGACACTCAATTCGGTTTCAAATTAGCACAGTATGCTCTGAAGTTCAGAAAATTATCCTCTCAAACCCAGCAAGTTACCAGCACAAATGGCAAGAGATTTCCTAAAAATTCCTGCAGAAAGTATGCAAGTTTTGTTCTGAAGGTTACTGTTCAGTGCTCACTATGTGAAAAGAGAAGTTTTAAAAAATATCACTTTTAAGGGACTTTCTGATACTGCCAACATCTGAAGTGCTCAGATCAGAGCTTGCCAACTTTGAGCATCAGTATAAAAAGCAGAAATCATACAACTCATCTGGCTATGGAAAAATAAATATCAGAAGACTTGACAAGTTATCCCCTGCATCTCATTTTAAGACAGACATTTACACTAATATGCAGCATTGTTAAGAATCCATAACTTTCCTAACAGGCTACTTGAGAGCTACACAAGTAGGTCACCTGCATCTACCACAGAAAGCAGAAAGACCTCTGCCTTTGACTTCAGCCTTCAGCTTCATGTGCTACAAAACAAATTACATCATATTGATTTTGCTAATCCATTCCAAATATGGTGCACTTCAAACAAACCTGCAATGTAAGTTGATTAGACAACACTGACAAGCCAGTCAATGAGTCCAAGAGCAAAAAGGGAACAACATCTAATCTGTTCATAGCTTCTGCTCTGGTATCCCAGGAAACCAGCTGCAGCTGCTTGGTTCAAGTTGTGTACTATGGCAAAAATGTCTGCAATCCCACTCTAATAACCAGCATTTCCACAACTGCTAAGCAGTGTCCGTATGGCAGAGCAGCAGCTCCTCTATAGAATCCAGAGCATGAACTGCACGTGGAGAAGTGTGGTATGTCTGGGCAGCCAGGGCACTCCCACCTTGGAAATGTTTTGGTTAGGCCAGGCACCTACTGCACAAGGTTTGCAGAGACATCTGTACAAAACCCAGCTCACCTGCACTGTAGGGAAGCACAGGAGCACATGAGGCCAGGCTACCACGAGCTAAATGGTCGGCTGGTTCCCTTCCTTTGAACCACCCTGACATCCCTTGCTTAAGTAATTCAAGAAAGCTTCTTTAACTTCATTAACACATTTAGCCTGTCCCCAAAATGTGAGCAAAAAGCATCAGATCTTTTATCTGGTAATTTCATTACTTTCTATCGGGCAGTATTTTTTTTAATTTCAGTGTCCTAACAGCCCTGGTCTTCGGCAACTTACCTACTAGGTCATTTACTTCTAGAATAGTCTGAATCCCCTAGAATAGTCTAAAATCCTAATTTATTTTAGGTACTATGTGTGCCATTTTAGTCTGACACTTCTCAGCCTTGAAGCACTTAGCTGTCTGTACAGCAAAAACGCAGAGAACACACCAAACTGACTACCCACACTCCAGAAGTCAGCATTTAGACTCCTGGATTCTCCACAGAGGATGCTTTTGGAGAGACATATTTAGACCAGTATTATTTTTCTATGTGCTACACACTTCAAGTGGTACCTACCAAACTGTTATAATGCATAACAAAAACACCTGTGAGAAAATTTGGATTTATGAAGTCAACTGAGAACTATCTTCCTGCTAATACAAAAGATAGGGAGCATTTACAATAGATGACCAAACCATACTTAAAGCCTTCTTTTTCGCTGTTCCTTTTCTCCCCATCAAAATACACACTGCACATTCAGCTGCCTCTAGTATTTTATTAAAACCTGCCAGGCAATATCAGGGACAAAACAGTGGACTGAGCAGACAGAAGTAATTCTGATCTAGTGCATAAATCAGTATTGGGAAGGACAACAAATTAAAATATGACAATCTGACTCAAATATCAACTGTTTGAAAGTAGCCTCATATTGATGCCAAAACCAGACCTGGAGACTCCTTCAAGCTGATTTTCCATGCAGTCAGCTTCACTGTGCTGTAGTGTTGTTGTCCCAAAACAGGCTCTCTCACCTGGAGTGCAAGAGGCAGATCCCCACACCAAGTTGAGGCATTTGATCTATTTACAGTTCTACACAGAAATGGGGGCTGGGTGGCAAATCCACAAAGCACGCACAATGACTATCAGAACATTTCACTATTTATACATTTTAGCAAATAAATGCACTAATGTTCATTGGCTACAAGTTACATAGTTCCCTCATTAATTAATATCCTCTCTTCTACTGGTTAAATGATTCCCTCACTTCCCATGCTAATTAGTCTGCATACTCAGTCTCTCTCTTCTTTTGAGCCAGTGGGTTTTTTGAGTTGTTGGGCCATGAGTTGCTTGTCCTAATCTCCCCCCTGCCAGAATTACTTTTTATCCAGTCCAAACCGATTTCAGCTCAGCCGACCTTGTAAGTTTCTTCCTTATCTTCTGAACTCTGCCAAATGTCCTTGTGGCTGGTAAACTCCTTATGCCTTGTGCCCACTCTCAGTGGTACATCCTGCTTCCCAAGCTTTGTTAACTTTCCTCTAGGTCTGACATCACGGAAGCATGTCAAGCCTTAAACCTTAACAAGGCCATTCTACCAACAAATAAATTATCTTTCTAACACCTGGACACCAGCTCTCTGCTGTCAACAGCAAGGAGGCACTTCAGAACAGCAAAAAACCTTAAAGTGAACTCATTAAAGCACTGAGGAAGCTCAAGGGGTACTAGATGGTGAATACAGGTGAAAGCTAATTGTAAAATGAGATTAAAGATGCAGCTTGGATTTCTCGTTTGAGGAGGGAGATGACAATTCCAAGAAAGTTCTGTAAACAGGAAGCAGCACCCTTGTAAATTTTATTGTTACAGTTGTCCAGGATGGTAGAAAGTACCCACACTGCTATCCCACAAACTTCTATGGAACTAAACTCTAAAAATCTGAACTTGTATCTGTTTTTTTCTCACTAGTGAGGATGCTCACCTTTCCCAGCCATCTTCAAACAACAATAGGTATCTTCTCAGCATCCATCTTTCTCACTACTTCCAGGCTTTCTCTCCACCACTACACACATTTGGAGTAGCAGCTCTGATGATGCTCATGAGCACAGTTGTGCTTGTGCAGAAGCAGCTGCACCACAGCAGCTGTTCAGGGAAACAGAGATGCACGGGGAGCTCAATGCCAAAACACCCCCAGAGCTGGTTTAGACTTAAAGCATTTTAAAAAAGTGAGGTCTAACAGGTACTGTAAAAGCAGCTTTCCAGTTACACACTGAGCAGGACAGCTCAGGGTCCCAAACAAGCACCACAGGGAATGTGTTGTCAAACTGGGACGCAAGTAGAAACTGGAATTACTATGTCAAACAAACTGTTAGGAGCCAGATGAATGATGACAGTGTGGGCAATACTGTCACTGCCATTTGAACCTCACAGGATCTGAAGTGCATAAACTGTTATTTCTTACTTCTCATGCTCAACCAAGAGTCTGATAAATCAGGATTACTGTTCAAAAAAAAACCCAAAACAAACAACAACAACAAAACAAAAAACAAAACCAAAACAACTTAGCACCCAAATTAGCCCTAAGCAAAAGAAAGGAACAAACTAGTGCAAGTCACAACAGAGGTTCCTCCTCCTCCTCATGGCACCAGTGTTTGTGCAGCCAAGTTACAAACTAGCCAGAAAGTGCCTCATTTTTAGTTTACGTGGCTTATTTTAGAAGTCACCACTTAGACCTTTATTTATGGTGTTAAGTGTCAACAGTTCACTCAGGACATCCTTAGACTGAGCAGCCACTTGAATCTTTTCAATACATGTGGGATTGCATGGACAGAAAGAAATCCCAAGCAGGAGCCTTTGGCTACTACTGAAATCCTCTACAACTGCCTGTGTTACCTTCCCCAGTAGAAAACTCATAGCAGGACAATTCTGTATACTGTCAGTTGTGGCTGTATGTGTTAATAATCTGTTGTTAATCTGAATACTGCATACATGTACTCTATCATACTTTTCTACTCTGGGAAGACAAAACACAGCCAGGGCTTTCCTTCCTTTTCCATCCTAACACCCAAGCATACCCAAACATAATATATTGGCAGCTGTAGTACAGGGAAATGGCAGCAGGGAAAAATAAGCTAGGCAAGTTAAATTACTGATAAAGACAGCCAATTTTGGCCAGACTTTGTGATCACCTGACTTATAATGTAGATATTAGAATTACAGCTTTAGCAGCACATGTACCCCTATGGAGCATGTAATTAACATACCACATTTAACTTTTTGGAAGAGTGGAAGAAGAAAGCACTCACCAGAAGCCAGCTCTTACACAAACAAGTCACAGCCAAAAAAATCACCTGTCACCACCCTTCAGAGTATGCTGGGCTTTCAAGAGAGCTCTAATTTACTTATGTTTGCATACCACAGGCTGTACAATAACCATCACTTTTGCAGCTCATTAGCAACCACAAACCCTTATTGCAGCTGTGGGCTGGGTTAACAGGTTCAAGAGCACCCAGCAAGTCACAACCTCATCACACCGGACCTTAGACGAGCAGTAACACAGCTCACCCTGAAAATACACCAACAGCACTGCCTGCTTCCTGGGAAAAGGGACAAATTTCAAAACATCCTCCTTCACTCTCGTTATACAGAAGCTAGCCTCAGTTGAGTACCTCATTGTTTGCTGCTCAAATTATCCTGTATTATTTTCAGCTAGCCTCTTCCCAACCAGGCACCACTCACAGCAGGTATCAATGTATGAAAGCAGAAAAAGGAGAATCAGATGCTGAAACCACCACCAGACCAAAGTAACTTGCAGATGTTTAAACAAACAAACAAAACCACACCAAAAATAACCAACTAAAAACCTTTGGTTCAATTTAGACTTTGTAATAAGAAGGACTTTCTCCTGCTGGCAAGACGGCCCTCGTGCTAGAAGCAGATATCCTGGCAGCTTTGGAGCAGATCCAGTATATTTTATGGCTGGCTTCAAAGTGTTTCAAAACAAGTATCTGGAAGACATCTACATAGTTGACTATTGTTCAGTGTTGCTCAGTGAAGTCATGTCATCTTTTCAAGACAGAAAGCCTGAAGAGACACAAAGGTTGAATGCTGTGGCTGTCTATAGCCTGTACTAACAGCAAGGGGGACAACATTTCAGGCTCAAGAGTCCTGATCTTCCTCAGAGGGAAAACTGAGGAGTTGGATGCTGGGGAAGTGACCTCAGGAGTATCCAAGCAATGACCTGTGCAGCACAAGCTCCTTCATATTTTCTGAAACACTACCCAGCCTTTCAGAGTACTCAGTCTGTGTACACCAGACCTTGCATTTCACACAGGGCCATAACTACTGCAGCCACCAGGATTAAAATGCGGTGATTCTCCCATCAGCATGGAAAAAACAAATTCTCAGCAAATCCAGTGCAGGGTAACCCACACTGTGCACTAAGCTGTATGTGCTGCAGAGCTCTCATTCCCTGTACAATCACTTCTGCACTGGGCATTGCAGCCTGTATTGTAGGGGGTTTTGTGCTTCTGCTCTAATCTCCAAAATAAACATACAAGGCAGTGTATCTAATTATATCTAAGGTAACACATAGCTCATTTGCTTTCTTACTGTGAGCAGTTAGTTTTAAACACAGCTATTGCAGTATCAGATTAATGATCATGGAAGTCTGCCTCACTAGTTCATTGTCCTTACAGTCCAGTAGCCTAACACAAAAAGCCACAACAGCAAGATTTTTAATTTGCAAATTAAACATGGACTGATCTGACATTCTTGTACATGTTATCATAGGACATTGAAGTTGCTTCCAGTGTGAAATTATGTTTTTCAAAATCACAGCTTCATCCACAAGACAACTGACTACAGCAAACTAATGAGAATTTCACTAGAAAAAAATATGTTTAAAAAGTCAGACAATGAAAAAAGTGTTTATAAGGATGGATTTTTAAGTCATCTAACTGTTACGCTGAAGTCCTCCAAAAACTAAGAGCCGAAGTTAAGAGAGGAAAAGAGGATCCTGCACTCTCCAGAAGAGATTAATTAATAGCTACCTAAGAGTAGCTTATTCTTTGATTTTATGGACCCTGCTAAAACAGTAGTGACATGATAAGCACTGCATGGGTGAGCATGACAAACTTTGTGCTTGCAAAGTGCATCTCAGGAGCCACTGTTGACCACGGATCCACCCTCGGAAACCCAGGATTCTCCTTATGCTCCTTCCCAGTAGAGCCGGATGACCTGCCCAACAGAAGCAACAAGAAACAAAATGCCCTGACATGTCCTGAACACTGAACTCTGGGAATTCAATCCTGAAGTCCAGGTTACACACAGGTGTGTGTACGAGGCTGACTCAGAGCATGAAAACCTGTACATGACCACTCGTACCACACATTTCATTCAGATGATTGCCCAGTTTTCCTTAAAAAAACAAAAAAAAGGGGGAAAAAAAAATCACCTAAACTGGGACAACTTATTCAGTCAGCTGGCACCGGGGCATTTGGCCCAAAGGCACTTTAACTTGCATCCTCCACCTTCTGGGTGGATGCCTTACCCTAAAGGGCATTAAGCACAGCTCTCTTCTGCTTTCCCCTTGGCATCAGGCCACTGTCCAGACAGGAATGCAAAAGCCCAAGCCAGAAAACAAAAGGAGACTGACTGCTCAGAGCACAGAGCCTGGAAAAAACTGTCAGGATCAGTAACATTTCACACTGGCAAGTGAACTGATAAACAGAAGCCACCCTTTGTTCCAGCTGGGCACCTTAAGCTACAGAGGCAAGTTCCTGCACTGCTGGCTGGGTTTTGGTCCTACCCACTATGTAGACAGGAGCCCACGAGGTAAAACTTTCAAAAAGGAGAAGGAAGAATTCCTCAGTATAAACTCACAGCCTTCTAACTACAAAAAACCCCAACCAAACCAACAAACAAAAAAACCCCCAAACACTAACAAAAAGCAAACAAAAAACCCCAAACAAAACAAAACAAAAAAAAACAAAACACCACCACCACCAACAACAACAAAAAATCACACCCCAAAAAACCCCAGAAGTTATGGGCTTAGTCCCTTTAAGATGCAGAAGGAACTGAACACATCTCTAGCACTTTTGGCTGAGAGCCACATATTAAATTTCTTGCTGAAGCCAAGACCCTGAGGAGGGCACAGTTGTCCCTAGCCAAAAGATGGCAGAACCTCTCCAAGTCCCCCTACAAAGCTGGGCAGGTAAAGTAAGTGGGGTGGCCCTCAATGCCACCCTTCTGTGCAGAAGTTGTTGACAATTCAGGCACCTCTGGACAATTTTAGTTCTTCACCCTACTTACCACAGACTGCTCTAAAACTGTGATGAAGTTACAAGGCAAGAATGTATGGAATAAAAATATTGCTACAAAAGCACAGCAGGGATTATTTGAGAGATCTGTAATATTCTTTAAGTGGAAATTTGACCTTGAACAACTAAACTTGCCTAGAGCAAATCCGTAAGAAAGGAAGAACAAGGAATCAAAATCATGAAGTGAAGGCCTCTGCAGTATCCTAGCAAAGGTAAGCAACCAACTACCATTCCTCCTTCCATCATAGCCACGTTTAAGAGCAGCATGGTTAAACTGCAAAGAGCAGAATGGGATCCACCAAAGCAGCTCACAGATTTCCATAAAAAGGGACAGAGATGCTTTGTTTTCTTTGTGAAGGTGAAGAAGCTTCCCACAATTTAACTCCATAGTTTGGGAAGGAGGCTATCAAGCACTCTTAAAAGCCTGCTATGTCAAGGGCTTTGAAGACAAAATTAAGGCAAGATTCAAGCTCAGGGTTGGCAGTCAGGCTGATTCGAACACCCATCTGGAGGAGTGCCCATTCACTCTTCAGCAGTGGAAGTATTACCAACAAAAAAAGCATAACAGGTTAGCACAAACAAAATTTCAAAGGTTTGATCTAGAGTTAAACACTACAGAAACCACCTGTGTTTTGCAAATTATTGCTAAGGAACATTAAGGCCAACAGTTTAGAAGAGTTCAAAAGGAATTAGGAATTATATGGGTAATAAGAACATCCACAATTACATTAGCTAGGATAAAACAGTTTATAAAAGGATTAAAGGAATACCACACCTTGTGGCATAAGTCAGCTACTATATCATAGATAAATTTTTCTTTGATTGTTTTGCTTAGCAAAGAGCAGTAGAAACCATGCCCACTGTTCCAACAACTCTTAACTAAATTGCACTAAGGATCAGCTTTACAAAAACTAAAATCAAACTAGACTTCACTAGCTCAGTTTCAGGCTTCTCTAGTGAGCTTGTTCAACTGTATATTACATCTATCTTGGAATAAGAGCTACTCAAGCCAAATTTTAGCCAATTTATTTTCACAAATGCTTTATATTGACAATGCACTAACTAGAGTTGAGACCTTTAAGTCACAGAAGTTGATCTGACTCACCCTCAAAGCCAGACCATCACAATGAAACACCTAAGTAAGGTGTTTCCTCTACTGATTTCAGTAACCAGCTACTACCTGAAGCTAAAAAAAAACCCCGAAGTTGTGTAACAGGCTTGCCTTCTTCTGTCCTAAAAGAGATCAGAGAATCGAGATCTTCTCCATTCACAAGCAGCTTTGCTCCAGTGGAAGGACTATTCATTTTAGAAGAGTTTAACCACTTTGATCCCATACCTTGGACTCCAGGATACTGGTCAAGTCTAAGTCTGATAGAATAATTAAAGATGGGCAGAAATCAAACGTTTTGAGCAGCCTGCTTTCCTTGCATCTACAAAAAGCAACTTAATTTGCCATTAGCCCCATGAAATGACAGAGGAATTCAGACAAAGAAGTTATAATTACTAAGTCATCTCCAGCTGAAGTGCCAGCTACCATATGCTCTCTTCAGACAACTCAGACTACTCTATGTAGTAGTAGTGCCTAGTTTATAAAGCTCTCTATATCAAGCATCATTTAGACAAGAGGGTGGTTTTGATTGCACCAGGCCTTTTTGAAGTTTGTAGTTGTTAAAATAGTGAAAGCAGAATGATAAAGAACAGTAAATCTAAAGAGCTGAACCAGACCACTGCAAGTACAGAATTCAAAGCATTTATATAAGGTGATCGAGGTTTCATCCCATATCCCTCACTTTTTAATGAAATATTCTTTGCCAATGATATGAAATATTTGGAAGATACCTTAATATGTTGATCAGTGTCTGATGAAGTTACAGAACCCTTAAGAAGTCTTGTATCAGAGTACCACTTTCAGTGAAAAAACACCTTGAAGGGTCAGAGGGAGATGTCAGACTGCTCAAAAACTTAAAAGTCAGAAAGAAATGTCTAAATGGGTATTTTTGCCATTGCTCCTTCAGCAAAAGCTACTCACAAATAAAACACCTACCATCAGTATCTGCATTACACCAGGGACTGCAATTTTTTTACTTTAACATTTCAGTACTGCAGAAGCTGATGTCACTTGCCAAGGAAAACTTCCCTCTAATTTGGCAAAGCTGCAGAAGTCAAACCAACTATTAACTGTAACACAGGATTACATTGCTACTTAGAGAAAGTTAAAAGAGGTTTTGTCTGTGTTGAAAAATGTGGCTAAGTAGAAACAGACGGTCAAATGGCCGAACGAAATAACCAGAGCACCAAACGGGATCTGTATCATGAAGTCTGCCTCGTATCCTGACCACTACCATGTAGCTTTTAAACATGCAGCTAAAAAACCCAAAAACTAATCTATATAGTAACTGTTCCTATATCTGTAGGGGAGGATTTTTCCTAGGGAAAAAAAAAAAAAGTGAAAAAATGTGATAGGAAATTGATCTTATCACCGGTTTTCAGCACTTGCTGCCCTTTGTAGCAAGAAGTACCTTGTGAGTTTTTCACTTACATTTGAAAGAAGCTCCAACTACGACTTTTCACAAGTTACTACACAAAGAAAAGCTCAGAAATCAGCTATTCGAGGAGAGGCAGAAAGAGTACACCTAGTTTTCTGTAACTTCTCTTAGCACCTGGTGTTCTGTTTAAGATTCAGTGACTGCAGAAATACCCATCATAGTTGGCAGCTACAAATATGCTTGTGGCAGCAGGAAACAACTGGCTCAAACTGCACTTGTTTTATTCAATTGGGCTTTCTCTGGGTTTTGCTTTTTGTGCCGAAGTGGAAGAGAATTAAGTGCTCCAGAAGGAAAGTATCAGATTAAAAATTACCAGTTTTATCTACAGAACAACAAATGAACACATGCAATCATGACTAGCAAAACTCACATGGTAAGATGGCTCAATTCCTCACCATGGTAAGCACTAC
>VYXB01000902.1:0-14676 GCA_013397135.1 Pachyramphus minor | reverse complement strand
ATCCTGACCACTACCATGTAGCTTTTAAACATGCAGCTAAAAAACCCAAAAACTAATCTATATAGTGACTGTTCCTATATCTGTAGGGGAGGATTTTTCCTAGGGAAAAAAAAAAAAAGTGAAAAAATGTGATAGGAAATTGATCTTATCACCGGTTTTCAGCACTTGCTGCCCTTTGTAGCAAGAAGTACCTTGTGAGTTTTTCACTTACATTTGAAAGAAGCTCCAACTACGACTTTTCACAAGTTACTACACAAAGAAAAGCTCAGAAATCAGCTATTCGAGGAGAGGCAGAAAGAGTACACCTAGTTTTCTGTAACTTCTCTTAGCACCTGGTGTTCTGTTTAAGATTCAGTGACTGCAGAAATACCCATCATAGTTGGCAGCTACAAATATGCTTGTGGCAGCAGGAAACAACTGGCTCAAACTGCACTTGTTTTATTCAATTGGGCTTTCTCTGGGTTTTGCTTTTTGTGCCGAAGTGGAAGAGAATTAAGTGCTCCAGAAGGAAAGTATCAGATTNACTACAGAGACCAAGAGTAATCCCTGACACAGCTGCAGCTTCAGCAGTTTAGCTCTGACATGGAATACAATTCTCATACTACTATCTGCTTGCATGCAGGGTTTATTTTGCACTGGGATTTGCTGCAATATTTGTATGACTACATTGAACAGTGGGGCTGCAAAACGAAGCACCTGAACACTGTCATTACAAGAGAAGAACCATCAGGGTTGCATCACTCAAGAATCCCAACACTGAAACCAGCGACTTGCTGTGACAGTCAAATCAACTCCCTATATAAGCCTCAAGCTGCTCATTGCTCCTGGTTCTTCTGTCAGCCCATTGCCATTTCTCAATCTTAACATTTGCTTGCTATTTTCCTGAAGATATTTAAGTGACTGCAGTTGCCAAGACAACCACTTCATCAACACCAGCACCTCAGCTCATCTATCTTGGGCTTCCCTTCCCTTCACCATGACTTCTAGGAAATCAGCTGCCAAAAACAGTAATTTTGAAATCTGGCTTTTGTTTTTTTAACTTTTAGTAGTAGCCTTTGAGATCTTCTGTCCTAAGAATCTGCAGTTCCTGTCAGAGGAACAGCTTTGTTTTAATTATACCCTCAGAAGTAAGGCTTCCTGTAATGCTGGAAGAAGCCTGATAGCCTGAATTCCAAGGCACTGAGGCAATCACAGAGGTGTAAGTCCAAACCAGGTTTATGCACGCCTATGCTGTTGCTTCCAATAACTCACCGAAGCCTCCTTCAATTTTGTTGTCTGTTACCAAGAGAAACAGGAAGTGACACAATATTTTTTACACTTATCAAACTCAGCACAGGCCTTGAAATGCACACCCATATGTATGTCTTTTCTAAAAAAATATCACAGCACCTCCACAAAGCAAGTAGTAAGTGGATAATCCCGGTAACTATATGCATGTTTTAACTAAATCAGGCTTAAGCTGTCCAACTCTCCTGCCATGGCAGCCATGAAACCCAGTGGCAAAGTCTGCTGAGCTCTGCCATCAGCCAAATCCTAGGATGATATAATACAATTTCTAGGAGTTTCTCAATAGTAGAAGTATGCAAATAAGATCCTGCCTAGCACTGCCCTTCCCCCAACCCACTTTTGTTAGACCAAAATGAGAAGGCTTCACAAGTTCAACCACAGCAAGAGCTTTGATCAGAATTTACATCTTATAAAATATGGGATAAACCAACAAAAACAGTTAAGCCAGGTTTGGTTGAGTTCTATTGCCAACAATGCCATCAGCATCTTTGTATCACCAGCACCTCAAGCCACATGAGAGCAGCTTCCCAAGCTTGGGTCTACACGGCCCTGGTTGCTGTGCCTGAGAGATTTACAGCCACGGCTGTGCTGGCTTTGCATCCATTAGCACGGATACTGGCAGGAGCTGAGCCATGGCAACGTGGATTAAGCATGGGCTGCAAAACCAGCTCATAAGCCGAGTCAGTTCACAACTGGTGTTAAATATCACGTTGACGCTACCAGACCACACCACAGGTCAAATGTGCCACTGCTGCATTGCAGACATACTTAAACACTACAAAGTGACCCCAATGGTTTATTGCTGTGGGCCTTGGTGGTCTGCCATGGTTGCCACAGTGTCATTGGAAAATGCCCCACATACTCCTTTCACTGTACCTATTTATACAAGGTTAACAAAACCAGAGAAGGTAAAGGCTTTATATTCTGCCTGAAACTTAAACCATACACGGCAATCACATTAAGCTGTGACTAAAAACTATTTTAGCGATCAAATATTGTACAACAGCATTTATCAATGCATTTATAATGAAGGCAGTTAGAAACACCAGCTTTCCTTATAAAAGGAAAGGTACCTGCAGGTCAGTTGTGCTGTAGTTTTCTATTTAAAGTGCTTGCTAAGTGCAGAATTTGGCTTCCCGCCCATGTGTTTTAAGCTCAGTGTTGTGGCATAGCCTGGGTAATTGCACTTTGGGTGACAAGCACAACAGAGCTCAGAGGCATGTCAGTAATACACCTCAAACCTCGCCCTAACTGACTGGAACCAAATCCTGCCCTGTGAATGTGCCAGCTCCACGATGTGCACACCAGGCTGTTTCCCTGGCTGTGCTCTGGAGCTGTGAGCCACTTCACACTTTCACACTTGACATCAAATCCCACATCCTGGTTTCTCTATGCTGAGAGGCTTCATTTCGAACCTACCCTTCAAAGCACCAGGAGAGAAGACCTGGGGTGGCTGTAGTGGAAGTGCACAAGAGGCTGAAGCAATTAATACAGTACAAGAAAGAAATCCCAGAGGTGGGAGGTAGAAAAGCTGGGTAGCTTCAAAATCAGTGCAGATCCCTCTGACATTTCAAACGATAAAGGAGACAAGGGACAACTTTGCCTCCTCCAACGAGAAGTTCACCCAGACTCCCCACAATGCACTCTTTCTGAGATTTATTTGCAAAGCCTGCATAGCATACGTCTCACAAGCCTACATACTCAGGCCTTGACTTGATGGCTTTCTCTTCAACACCAGGAATGTCCCCCTCCTCCCCCAGGTTAGGTTACACAACCCCAGCTTTATTTTTTGCTCTTAGAGAATTGCCGCAGCTGCCTCACGGACAAAGTCTGTGCAGAGGAGTGTGACTTGTCAGTACATTAGGTTCTGTGCTGGGGTGCTTCAAGAAACTGCTCAGGCTTTTATTTTTAAAAATCAGGAATAAGCAGAAGTTCTTATTGAAAAAACCTCTTTGCTTTTGTGCTTAAGCAGCCTGAAAACTATTCACTTGACAATTTCTTCAGCTATACTGAATTTAAATACTGTACTTGTAAACATACAAGTTGGATTTGTTTTGGAAGAAAGCTCTCCCATGTGTTATTTATAAAAAGCAAGACACTTCCTACCTACAGATTTAGTCAATTATGCTATTATAAGATATACCCATTTTACATAAAAACATTAATTTATCCAGAATAATGAATATGAACCCATCACATATAGAAAACGTAGTTCCTGTACACTAAATTACTCTTGTCAAAGAACATTTGACCCTACTTGACACTCAAAACTGTGCAAACCCCTGTGTGTCTACATTGGCTCCTCCAATGTTATCCCCATGTCCTTCACATGAGCACCTCTTACAGTCACTAGAGATGAGGAACAAAGCACTGCACTGGCTCTCTCATCCTGTTTGTGTAGCATCTGCAGACTGTTCTGGACAAGTGCTGTGCTTCACCCACACAAAGGGCCCAACAGATGACCATTTCTGGATTGTGCATCCCTTTCACCCAGTTTAACATCAGACTGTAGTGACTTGTGTTCAGAGCAAACACAACACAAGAATATTTAAAAGTTTTACCAACTAAAGCTCAGCTAAACATGTACTGAAGAAGGTTTGTTGGCTGCTCCCTAGCAGAAGATGACGTTTGACTGGCCATAAAAGCACCTAGTAGCAGATACAAACTTCCCTTGGGAGAAGTTGATTTCCCACAGCCCTCTTATTTCAAGTTGACATCCTGTAGTTACTAATCCACAAATTGGTATTCAAATTCAATGTGCCAATCAAGCGTTAAAATTAGGCTTTAGGATCAGCCCAAATTTTGTCATCTTCAGTTTTTCTGCATTACTACATTTGTATAAATTAAGTATCACACAAAAGTGGTCTAACAAAACTGAAGTCCCTTCTGAGAAGAGGTAAACTCCTTTTCAGTGGCATCATTATGTTCTCTTCTCTGTCATAAAATACCTCCTTCACAGTATATTTTTCTCTTTTTTTACTAGAAAGAGATTTAAAATAGAGTTTAGATGACAACTATGCAAAATTACTTGCACAGAGTTTGTTTCCCCTATGATCAGCACTGGTGAGACTGTACCTCCAGTGCTGTGTCCAGTCCCGGCCCCCTTAATTCAAGAAGGACACTGAGGTGCTGGAGCATGTCTGGAGAAGGGTAACAAAGCTGATGAAGGGTCTAGAGGCTAAGTCCTATGAGGAGAGGCTGAGAGAGATGGTGTTGTTTAGCCTGGAGAAGAGGAGGCTCAGAGAAGACCTCATCACCCTCCTGAAAGGAGACTGTAGCTAGGTGGGGGGTCAGGCTCTTCTCCCAGGCAGCCAGTGACAGGACATGAGGACACAGTCTTAATCTGCACCAAGGGAGGTTTAGGTTGGACATTAGGAAGAATTTCTACACAGAAAAGGTGATTAGACATCGGAAGGGGCAGCCCAGGGAGGTGGTAAAGTCACTGTCTCTGGAGGTGTTTAAGGAAAGACCGGACATGGCACTCAATGCTCTTGTCTACTTGACATGGTGGTGATGATCAGTCAAAGGTTGGACTCTATTACAGAGGTCTTTTCCAATCTGATTTTTTCTGTGAAATATACTGTATCTATTCTTCTTTCTAGAGCACAGGAGTCACTGCTCTATACTTAGCAAGCAGAGGAAGGAAAAACCCCAAAACTTACTTATAACCTCAGCTACAAACTAAAGCAAGCTGAAAGAAAAGTAAGTCCCAAGTAAATTGATCCATTCAAGAGTTACAGCTCCAACAGAACTGATGCAGATGCCAACAAATGAAGAGTTTGTTTCTGCCCACTAACCTCCAGCCAGAGGTTTGCAGTATAACTTACAGGTTGTCCTAGCATCAGTTTTGCTTTAAAAGCAGGCACTAGCCATGCTGGAAGGACAGGTTAGATGCAGGCAGGTCAAAAATACTTCACTGTTCTCTTGGAAAAATGTGTGGCTGTGGCACTTGAGGACATGGTTTAGTGGTGAACATGGAAGTGGTGCTGGGTTGACAGTTGGACTCGATGACCTTAGAGGTGTTTTCCACCCTTAATGATTCTATGGTTCTAAATAGGTGACACTCATCCACATGCTCAAAGCTGAGAGCTGCAGGGGAGAAGATGAGACAGAACAAGGTTGAGACACCAGGAGCTCTAACCAGGTCACACGTGGTGACCTTATGTCAGCCTGCAGTCATGACTCAAAGTACAGCTAGTCCAGTTTACGAAAAGAGTTGAAGGAAGAGGGAGATGACTGAGATGGGCTTGGATTCCAAGAGATTCCAAGACAAATAAGAGACCCGGGAATATGGCGATGACAAGTCTCTCATGGCCAAGCATGGTAAAACCTTCCTCCACTCCTCTTCCATTGGACAGAGCTGACCCTAGAGAATGTGGCATCAGCTGCCTGGACAGGAGGAGACATCTCACTTGTGAAGATGAATGCTGAAGCCATGCCCATGTGACATTTCATTGCACCCCCACGAGGCAGCGGAACAGGCAATGCCCTGCTTTGGGATGGTTACTCATAGCCCTTGTCCCAACCTGACCTGACCCACCACTTAGCAACACATCTGCAACTGCCAGCAGGAAATGCCCTGGCTGAGGCAGGTACCACACACCACCAGCAGCCATCCCACCATGGCTTCTCACAGCTTCTGTGGATTGCCAGTAGGTCACTTAGCTGTCCCTTGCAGGCAAAGTACGTCCCCGGTCAAAGAACCCAAGCATAAGCGTATCACTTACACCAGAGACGTGGACAGAAGTGAACAACTGCTTAGTAGGTGTGGGATAAGCTTGAAAATTGGATGAAAATTAAAAGTGATATGTCTGAGTTGAACATCAAGCAGGCTACTTTGAATCAGGGAAGCTGGAGTATCACCTATAACACCACTAGAACCCAAACTTAATCTACAACACCCAGAATAAAGTGGCTAAGACTGGCAGATTTCTTTTGCCATCTCTCCTTAGCAGCAGCCAGTACAACTCCAATCTCTTTCCAAAGGTAGAATAGCCATGGATGAGACAGGTTCAAGACCATGTACTCAGCTACTATTGCAATTTAAAATACATCTCCAGAGTGACATGTCACAATCACTCTAGTGAGGCAGGTTTTTAGCTCCTGATGACTCTGCCCATAAACCTCTGGGGGTCAAAACCATCTTCAGTATTAAAAAAAGTTTTCAAAAATAATTCAGACAATTTCAAAATACAAAAGCCCAAATGTTCACAGCCTCCTCCCCAGCTTCCCCCCCACAGTGCCACTATTGCTGTATTTAAGGCCAAAGGCAGCCAAGCTCCTTCCACACAAATCAAAGACTGCAACCAGCAGGAAAAAAAAAAAAAAAAATCAGTTAGATTTCACAGAAAGCATATTAGTCAAATTTTGAAGCACATAAGCTTTCAGTTTTCTGGCAGAGACTGAGAAATGGAAATCATTCCATATGTTGGTCTCAAAACTTTCATTTTTATATGCTCCACTGGAGATCAGACAGCAATATAAAATGCTTAGTTTGATTTGGAAGTACTTTCAAAAAAAAAAAAAGTGACAATAGGTCCTCTATAAAGAATTGTTTAAACATGACTAAGGCTGTGTCAAGCAACAGCCACTTGACACTCAGATTATACGAGAGAAGAAACGTTACCATCACACACTGAACTTGAACACCAAGTTGTCAATAAGAGTTGTGTCTCAATGTCTTTTTTCCTTAGCATGGACAAAGCAATAACATGGACACAGCAATAAAAAAATGAGGTTAGGTAGAGATCCCACTGAAGTGGCAACATCATTAAGAATAAACAAGGCCTTTTCTTTCCACCTTCACCAAAAAGTGCCACGCACCTTCATCTCAAGCATTAGCGTAGGGGCATTTTGTTACCACATGAATGAGAAATTAGAAGGGATTTAGGTAATAGCTACAAGATACTTAAAAGCTACAGAAGAGACTGTGAGCCTCTCAAGTTATACTGCTTAATGCACCCCTGAAAGGCATTCAGCTACTAAGTGTGGGTACAGTTACTGTTCTGCAGAGAAACAACTGGGAACACAGAGATGACATTCAGTTTTCCTCAATACATTATAAGAAGCCCATTCTTTTAATAAAGGTGAGTGCTTTTACAGATAGTTATTCTAGCCAAGATAAGCAAACACTTGCACACCAGTGTGGTTTACATCCATGAATAAGGAGCCTTTAAGAGCAGACTTTATGCAAGAACAAATGTGCATTCACAGAATGTATTGTAAGTCAAAACTACTCCATTGCATGGCTTTTGTTTTGACAAGGCCAAAGAGGCTGCTGCAAAAGAGAATATTATTTCAGCCTTTGCCTAGGTCTGACAGCAAAAGGCTTCTAGCTACAGAGGTGTCTAAGGATTATTTTAGAACCAAAGAATTTTTGCACAATGGACAAGAGTCTATCACTCAAAAATTGACCCAAGTGGTATAACGGGTTAAACACTGGTCCTTGCACTGTTTCAATACTCTGGCATAGAGTTTTGCATCTTAACCCCTCCAAATATTTAGCTACAATGAACATTAAACATATGTTTTAAATACTTGACTAGGATACATAACTCGGTGAAGAGTCACACAGCTATTGCAACCATGTCCTTACAGCTGTTGACTTAGGTTCCTCAAGCAAAAACTGTTTATCCAAACTTTTAAACTACCTGCATAATTTTAAGATAACAAAATAGACCAAAAGGAACATGTGTCATACTTTCAGTACTAAAACTTTAAGGAGTGAGACACCGCCTGTCTGCCAGGCAGCCTTCTCTTTGTTAATCACAAACACTGCGAAACCTAAACGACTCACCCAAAGTTCAGCCCCTTTGTTTTCGTTGTTCTCCAGGTAAAAGTCTCAGTTTAAAACAACAAACATCCAGGAATCTTCAGGTCACATTTGTTCAAGCAAGATTCCAAAATATCCTAAATGCATCCAAATTCAGTAGCTCTCATTTACCTCCTATTGGTAAGCCACTTTGGCCAAATATTTATGCATTTTAAGTATTTCAGAAAGTGTGGAGATAGGGAATCAATCAATTTTGGTAATCTTGGCTATTAGTGCTTTGGGGAGGGTACACAATGCCAAAGTTATTACTGTCAAACTGGTGTGGGGGGATGAGACATTCTCAGCAAGTCACTACCACAAAAACTTAGCAAGATCAACTGCAATTCCTCTAACTCATAATGCTGGATAAAAACACTAAGGCTTTAAAAATGAAGCAGCATTCTGGAAATAGCTAGCTAATTTTGTGCACATGCATGTGTGTTTGCACACATTTGATCACGTGCAGACCAAATTATAAGAGGGCCTGCTGTATTATGAGTCACACAACCTCTAGTTCATCCACACTGCAGGACACCTGTAACTGCGGCACTTCCAACCTGAACTCTGTTACATTTAAGCTAAACATAAAACCCTCACCATTTAGTCCATACTATTCATTCCCTTGAACACCTGATGAACCTGCCATGAACTACACAACCAAACCACACACCGAAGATCAGAGTTAAGGTCCTGCAAGAGTTTTTTTTTCTGGCACTCCCTACCCTCTAGACACAAAACGAGTATTGTGCAGTAGACCTAAAGTGCTATTATACAGAAGATACCTATGTGAATATATCACCATGTAAACAGCGGGTAGTCTAAGAGTGACTTCAGAAACAGTGAGACAAAAACATATTTGACTTTTTGAAAAGTTACAGATGTATCAAACCCTCACACGCTGGCATAACATCACTGCACTACTTGATCTAAAGGATTTACAAAAAAAAAACCAAAACCCACAAACAAACAAAAAAAAACCACAAAAAAACACCCAAAACAACAAAACCCACAAACTGAAAAACAAAACCCCACACTTCTATTACTCTCGAGTCAAAAACTTCCACTAATTCCTAGAACATGAAGCACATCTAAAGCTACATGCTTTTAATTACTATTGCTTGAAAAAACAGGCAAGAAGTTTCAAGAGGCACAATTGCTTGCATTGTTATCTAAGGAAAAAATAGTCAAGTTGTATTTTACCTTATCCAAGGACCACTCTGTACAAAAATTAAGCAAACCAAATGCTCACTCTATCCACATGGACAGCTTTCCATTTTATTTTAACGGCAGAGCTGGGCTGTGCTACAGTTCTGCTCTTGCCATACAACAGGACCTAACTGCACTCGACCTCATACATTCAGGCAGTATCAGAAACCACTACCTGTGCTTCTCAGCACACACAATAATCCTACAAGGATCATAGGAGGCTTAGGGAAAGGACTGGGACCTACCCACCAAAATCACCTTGCCCATTTCCTCCTGAGGATGCACTGATGTCCAAAACAGGCTACAGGATGGACAAGTTGTCTGTGCAGACCACAGGGGTAGCCATCCAAAAAACCATATGGAACAGTAGACTGAGGGACTATCAGGTATTGCCCAGGCCTGAGACTCTGAGGTCATAACTGCACTTATGATGCATGAATCAACATCAGAACTTTTCTGCCTCCCTGCCTACAGGCAGCCAAGAGGTTCCTTAGCTTTGGAGACACCCTGCTCTGAACCGGAACTCTACAGAGCTGCAGCAAGCAGGGCTCTATGCGCCCGCAATTCTGTATCCCCCCTGCTGCATCAAACCAGTGCTGATTACCATCAATGATACCTAAAGGCAACAAAAATAGGAGCCCAAGTACACAAAGAGAAACTCTGTAGCACCTTGCAACGCCGAGGCCTGCAGAAGGCAGCTTTTGTGCTCAGAGTATCATACATTTTCCCCAAGAATCAAGTAAATTTTTTGAAGTTAAATGTTCTACAAGTTATATAATTATATAAGTGCTCAGGAAACTTCTATTTGCTTAATTTTAAGCTTTCTGAGAAGTAGACTACAATACCAAACTTTAAAATGTGGTGTTCATTCTTGCCATCCATAAATTCTCTATTTGCAGCTCTGAAATATTACCAAATACCGCAAATCACTTTGAAATCAAATCAACTGGAAGATGCTGAGATCCAACAATACACAGCTCCATACAGCATAGGGTTAATAAGTAACAGAAAGCAAGGATAACAATGCCTTGACAAGTATTTAGCCCCCAAATTGCTTGACAAAACTCATCATAATGCCTGGTGTTCTTTTCCCCTTCCAACTTATGTGTCAAGGCTTGTTCCTTCAAGCAGGAAAAATACCTTATGAAAAGAACTGCCTTAAGAACTACCAAATAGTAACTTTAACAATGTAGTTAATTTTTCTCATTTCCTTTCATGCTAGGTGTACTAATTTTAATCTACCCAGCCTGAATCACCTCTGAAGGAGCTTTTAATATTGACTTTTGCTCTACATTAAACATGCTTCTTGACACAGTGTGCTTGGTCAAACGATGCTTCTGGGCAGTGCTATATGCTCAACAATGAAGTTTCTATTTGTCTAATTTCTCACTTGTACCTCCCCCGAAACCCTGGCTCCCAGCACAAGAATACCACCCAACTAAAAAAAATTAGAACTGTCTTTTTAAAAAAAACAATCAAATGCTGTGGAACTAAGGTTCAATGGCACCAAACATTCAGGATCTTAAGTAAGCCATCAGGAGAGACTTTCTAATAGTCCTGCAAGTGTCCTGAAAACACCGCTTGATCAAAGCATTGAGCAGTGGGTCATCAACCTCAACGCTCTGAAGGCTCAAGCATCAAACACTGGGTATCAAGAGATATGAACTGTCACCTGAGATGGTGAAGGTTTCACCATGAATGGCCCTCAGTCACTGAGATCTATCCCAACTCGCACCCATCATCACCAGACTACAGCATAACCACCTTTGTTATGGTGGTCCCCATTTAAGTATCAGGCAAAATTAAGGGTGAAGTTCTCCTGCCACATAGCAAAGGACCCTCTCAGATGAACAGAAGATGCCTATGGCATAAAGGTGGAATCAATGAACTGCTCACACCTAACTCTGCAGATCACAGCACAATCTGGTTCTCTGCTGCTCAGGCACTGCCTGCAAAACCAGAAGAACATAATCCCATCACTTCCACAGCAATTCAGAACTATTACATAGGCCAGTGGATTCTGATCTAAAGACCTGTCTTATCACACCATGTCCTTCCCAGCTGACCTAAGAAAGAAGCAAGTGTTGCCACTTGTGACCTGGACACAAAGCATTTCAATTCTGAGAAAAGTACTCCCTTTGTTACTCAAAAAACCTCAGTAACTGAATCAGATGTGAGCAACACCTTAGACACACAAGGTCTACGTACATTTCACCCTTAAATTCTGTGAATAAGTCTGGGACCACAAATCAAGTTCACCTATTGCAGTCAAGTGCCTGTGGCCCAACACAACTGATTCTGCCAGAACTTTAGTCAAACTCAGTTTCTTCCTGACAGCAACTGAGGGCTCTTATCTCTGATAAGAGATCATCACTGCCCCTGAGCTATTTTTGCCTTGCCAGAGAGGAATGAAAAGTAACCAGTGCATGGAACAGCTCAACTCCTTCCTTGAGGATGGTAACATGAAACCTAAACAAAGGGTTGCCCAAAACATTAGAAACTATTGAGTATGACCAGGAATACTGAAACTAAGTAAGACAAAGGTTGATAGACATCTCCACTGCAGATGTCCACCTTCAGCTGATCACACAGACAATGAGGGGGGGCTGCTGGATCATCCTTTGCTGGTACAAGCTGCTCTTCACAGAGTTGTTGCTCCTGGAGGCTGTTGCCCTTTCCATCTAGCTGGCAATCCTAAACTCTGAAGCACTGCAGCGGACTGAGCATGCTATACTAGCTGACAAAATATGCTTAGATGCTGTGCTTGAATTTTTAAGAAGTCCACAACTTTATTACAGCCAGCCTGTTGATAACGTACCAGGGGGTTAGTCTCCCTATTCAGGGGGACTTGTTTTTTCAGTTTATCAAATACTAGAGTTACAGGATTTGCAACTGAAACCAGAGTCTGTTCAAATGTTGAACCAGCTTTACACAGCAGTAGCTTCCATCAAGGAGGTGCAGAGAGAGCACTTTCTTCCTTTCAGTTTATTCAGCTATTCCAACAACCCAGAGAGAAAGGCTGTATTTCCCCAAGATGCCGAAAGCTGATGTTACCAGGTCCAAGATTTCCACAGGCACAAATCAAGCATCTGTATTCTCTATCAACAATCATTAATGCTTTCTTTATTAAGGTCACTTTAAACACAGGTTTTTCTCAAAATATTTATATTGTAGCTTAACTAGAAGCCTTTCTTCTTCCCCTCCAGTTCCTACCCTTAAACAACACTTCAAGTGGAAGACAATTCCAAACTCTCATTGCCACACAGCTGAAAAAAAGCTACATCCTGTATTGCATATTTCTAATCCTGCTTACCTAACCTTAGTAAATCAAAAATACAAAACAAGATGAAGATAGCTATTTCATCAAGTCAAAAAATATGAGAAATTAAACAGATGCAAGGTGAGCACTGGTTCAAAGCAGCACATACTATCAATACATCATTGAAGTCACTTATCAGACAAAGATTGGGTATTAATCTGATCTCTGAATGACTCCATAAGCCACGTCTAATGCATCTGAAGGCCTAATACAAAGAGAGCCACGAATATCACTTCTCCCTAGGGACAGAATGAGGGTCCAAGACCACTTTTCCAGTGGTTCAGAAGCCAGAATACATAACCAAAGATCAAATGCTACAAAACCCCACCCCACAGAGCTTCTCCTGGAAGAAAGATGAGAGAAACAGCACACAAGAGATTTCAGCCATGCCCCTTAAAGGGAATACTGCTGCTCTGGAGGAGTGTAGGCACCACCAGACCTCAGCCTCCCACTCTCAAAACAAGTATCACAGTACTGGTGAAAAGAATTTACAAGAAAGGCACAAGAGTTCAAGAACATCAGATACTCAAAAGGACAGCACAGTCACAATACTGTGTAAGGCAACTGGCACCCTTGCCTAAATCTACAGTTGTTAACACACATCCCCGAATTATTTCACAGGCGGCTTCAGGTTCTTTCCAGGAACAACTGCAAACACACGCTCCAGAGAGTTCCCCAACCAAGTAAACATATTTTGATCCGTTATGATTTCTTTTAAAAAAAATGGATGAGTAATTTAAGTGCAGGAAGAGGTCATGAGACCATTCGGATGTGAAGATGACACTGTTACCAACCAATGACTGGAGCGACTTCCTGAATAAGTAATAATGAAGGTGAGTCTAAGAATACACCTATCACACCTACGTGAGTAAGCCAGCCAACTCATCACAAAAGGCAAGCCTTGTGCCAAAGCCTTCCCTTCCTCCCAAACAATGAGGCCAAACTGAACGTGACTCAAATCTATTATTCCCCAAGCTACAGGTTATTTTGGTTTTGTGGAACAAAGCTTTTAAACCTTGACCTGGAGAGGCCAAGAGGCACTAAAGGTGCACGTTAGTCAAGCAAAGACACCATTCGAAATTTTCTTCAGTTTGGCAGAAGCCAAAGGGCATGGAATGAGAGATGCAGGAGCCACAACTACAACAGTTAACTGCTGGGAGAAGCAAGCCAGTGGGGACAATATTTTCCCACAGACCAAGCAGACCTGAAGTGCAGAGAAGCGTGCTTGATACAGCGTATCTTCTGCACACTCTAAGGTCTTCCAGTTCCTTGTTTTAAGAAAAAAAAGTGCAACTCCTCCTTCTCCAGTTGTTTTGATAATTGAAGTCCGCTCCCTTTAGTTCTTTTCTGGGACAGCTGTGCCAGATTTTTTACTTGCTGTATGTACTAGAGTGGAAATAACAACCACAAAAGTTTTTTTTTGTATTAACAGGAAGGCTGAGAGAGGAATTGAAAGCATTTATCTACCTTCACGCATTACGTGTTGCCGCAGCCCTTTGAAGGCTGCCTTCTGAAAGTTTGGAGAGGAAGAAAACAGGAGCAGAAAAAATAATCATGTAAAACAGCCCTGAAACCCATGAAGTTCTGAGGAAAACACAGTCTTTATCCTGAATTAGCCATCGATGAGTGAAGCCATCGAGGGATGGCTGGAAAGCCCCTTCCTTTGAAATCAATATCATCATAGAACTGTAGAATGGTTTGGCTTGGAAGGAACCTTAAAGATCACTCAGTTCCAATGCCCTGCCATAGGTAGGGACACATTCCACTAGACCAAGTTGCTCAGAGCCCCATCCAGGCTGGCCTTGAACACTTCCAGGTATGGGCCATTGACAACTTCTCTGGGCAACCTGTGCCAGGGCCTCCCCATTCTCAAAGCAAAGAATTTCTTCCTAATCTCTAATCTAAACCTACTCTTTTTCAGTTTGAAACCATTACACATTGTCCTATCAGTCCATGCCCTTTTAAACAGTCTTGCCCCATCCTTCCTGTGAGTTCCCATCAGATCCTGGAAGGATATGGAAACATGGACCCGATGATCTCCAGAGGTCCCTTC
>VYXB01000893.1:7487-36616 GCA_013397135.1 Pachyramphus minor | reverse complement strand
GTCTCGTGGGGGTATGGTGGCCGTGTTTGTATTGTTGTGTTCTCCAAATATTCCTACTAATTTAGACTGCGGGCAGGGACTTAGATAAGGATGGTAGTCTCCTAGGAGATGAATCTATCCACCAGTGTGAAAAGATTAGAAGGCTGATGACTCAGAGGGTATGCACATCTGCCACCTCAGGTTTAGGAGTTGGGTATTGTTTCATTGTCCTTACACAAATGACTCATCTGTGATAACTCCCCTCAGGGAGACATCAGAACAATTCACTCACATGGCCTGAAGATATTCATCTCTGCTGGTGGCCGCAATGGATCCACCTGTGCTTAGAAGGTGTAAAAGACACCAGTATTACTCATCCAGTGAAGCATTCCCCACTCCAGGGGCAGTACCAGAGGCATCCCCACCTACACAGAGCTCAATAAAAGACCTCACTCCAGGGGACTTTTGCCACCCAGGCCTCTGCCATCATCTCAGTGGATCAAGACTACAGCCACCAAGGGAGTGGCAGTGACCAGGTCTCATCGCTGTATCCAGTGGGTGTCTTGTGGGTCCTTCCAGTCACAGTGCTGCTCCAACTGCCTGTGCCAGCACTGAAGCCTCGCTCCAGCAATGATCCTCCAAACCGAGACAATGACAAAGTCAGGTTCGTGTAAGCACAGGTTATATGTATATATAAGAACATCAATTATTTTCTTTATAACAAGGTATCAGTTCTTTAAAAAAGTATTTGGAATTTCCTTCTTTTTCCTTAGTGCCTGGTACTAGTCCCCAGAAAGAGCTCTTCAGCTGTTTTGCCACTCTGCTCCTCTGCACCAAGCTCTGGGGAGAAAACCTATGTTGCAGACAGTGCAACCTTACTGAAAAACAATGTAAATTAGTGTCAATGAAGTCGTATGCAGTTTCTGCAGTAGATTGTTTTCCCTACCCAGTTTAACTTCATCAAAGATACCTAAGAGAGCTCTAACGATGCTGCACTCTAACTGCTGACTGCAATAATAATAAGTCCCACAACAATAATACCCCCCAACACCGTCCTCCAAAAATAAATTAAAAAAAAAAAAAATCCAGATTTCTTAAATGGGGAGACATAGTTTCACTCCTGTTCTCCCTTATCATCAACAGTCTCAGATTTTTGTCTCTGCTGAGGACTGTATAGGCACAGGAGTAGTAGGACTCTTATCTGATTATAGACAAGTAGGTCAGGCTGCAATTGCTACCTGTTTACAAGCATGGAATAAGAGTTTGATTATTGGGCAGTACACTCTATCTGAATATTTATTTCTCACCTCTGAGAAATAAGAGCCTGAAAAGTGCTTAAATGGACACTTTATTCTAAAGAGTAGATCTCTTGAACCTATGACTAAATTTAATTTTGATCATTTTTTGATCATTTTTGATCATGGAAGAAGCAATTTATATACAAGTCATTCATTTTTATTATGTTCATGACAGAAAATACTTCCAAGGTTTGGAAAGATTTGTAGAAAGGGAATTCTGAACTGAAAGAATGAGTTTACAATCAGATTATACAACATCAGTTGTTTAACCTTCTAGAGGAAAATATATTTAGCAGTAGTATGTGATGGAAAGCTTGAAATTGTTATCAGATAAACACCAGAGCAAGAAACCACTAGTATCTAAAATGAGTCTTTGTACATCTGCATAGAAATATAGAAACATATACATAGTAAAATGCATCTAATTTGACTGAGTTTTAAATCTCTCTTTACATAGGTACATTCTGAAAAGTTCTGCTGATAGGAAAAGGTCATCAGAGAAAAAATGAGGACTCTCACATGATTTTAAGAAGGTAATACCACTTATAAATTGACGAATCATGAATTAACTTGCATAGAGAACAAAGGATGCGGTTCATGATCTGAAAATTTCAGTGTACGTTAATGCTTACATTAAATCTGTATGATCATACAAACTTATAGGTAATCCAGTGCTCAGTGAAAGTTGACATCACAATCTGACAATAAGATTAAGTGTTAGGCTTCAAACAAAGAGGAGAATCCCTTTTTATATGTGCTTCTGCTTAAGAGGTTGTAGTTCATTATTCAACATTTTTTGACAAAACGCTTAATTGATGGAATTCTAAGTTACTTTTTAAATTTAAGTTTACTTTCATTCCTAACAGAAAGAAAAAAATATGCTTAACTTATTGCTTCCTTTTAATTGTTAAATATTTTAATTAAAATTCATTGATCAGAGATTTGAGGGGAAATATGCTGGGTATTATCTCATATTCTGCTTCCTAATGGTGTTAAAAAAAGGATTAGATAAGAGGATTTGATAATATGCTTGCTACTCTCCCTGGGAGACTTCCCAGTCTTTTAAGAGTTTTATGATGTTCGCAAGCAAAGTTGTTATGTTTGGAAGTTAAATTTGAACGGGATGAAAGAATGATTCATTTTAAATTCCAAAATCCACATTATATCAGTTTACAACCTGCACTATTTTTTTAGAATTCTTTCTGCATCTGCAGTTTATAAAAGCCTTCCATTTTTCTGGTTGTTGTAAGGTGGCTTAATTGGATTCCTGCTCATGTTCTTTTCTCCATCTCTTTTGCCTATTACACAGATTTTTATATACTCTTCCAATCACAATAGTACCCAGCTGCTGGAGGTTATAACATAAAATATTTCTCTAGCGGTTTATTTGTGATGGTATGTGCTCCAGAGTATGAACAACTGATAAGGTGCATTCCAAAACAGCTAATTTAGTCCCACCCAAGTAGAAAATTAGTTATTTTTATGTATAAAGAGTATTACTTGTAACCTTATCTGTTTACTTTCTCATGTGTTCTTAATAATTGAATTACACATACATTGTAGAACTGTCTATATACTCTTCTCACAGACCTTTTTCTTGAACTAGTATTTTTCTTCATTTTTTGGTGAAAATAATATATAAATTCTCACTTTATAAGAAGATAAATGATTTTGCTAAAAAGTATGTATAACTATTAAATAACATTTTTAAAACTACTGATTTTCAGATATAATTGCTAACTGGTTTACAAAAAGCCTATGAATGATGTAAAATTTATAACTTATTTTATCTTGTTTCATCATGCAAAGATACTACTTCGAAGTTAGACACTCTCCTAAAGCAGAAGTTGTCTGTAATCAAGAATACAAATAATATTTAATAAGTCATAGTGCTAAAAATTTAGTGGTATTGTTGTTAATACATATTTTTGATGAATTAACAGGAACTTTTCATGCTGTGATGCAATCCTGGCAGCCAGAGCTCTAAGATGCATTATCATGGACCTTTTCCCTCCCGCTAGCACCCAAAGCACAACTATCTGCACCTTAAAGTATTAATATGCTCAGAAACTAGAATTACACTATTTTTAAAGGTGAAAGATCAGAGTAAAACTATCAGAAATAGAAAGGCTTGTGAAAAAATATCCCTCCTCAGTGTGTCTTTGAAGTTTCATTTTCCATGTCCAGCAATTTTTAGTGGCTTTATTTTGAAGACGAACTTCACCATGCCCTCTCTAGATAGTCTTGGGTAAAACATTTTCCTTTAGTTGTCCTTATACTAAAGTCTCCTTGCTACTGAGACACTCAGGTTTTTAATCTGTCTGCCTCACTCTAGAAAGTTTCTGTAGCCTCAGTTTCCTATGTTAGGAGAATGTTATTGTGAAATAATATAGGGGTAACCCCAAAAATGCCAGGCAGTGGAAGTTCAGGAGAATTTATTCAAACAGTCAAGAACACTAGACTTACAAGGGAAAACCGCACCAGTGCTGCTAAAGCACTGGGCCTGAGAAAGACACCCCCGGTCCTTCTTCAAGGCTTTTTGTCTTCTCTGTCCTCCCCCTGCCAAGCTGTCTCTGCCAGCAAGGCCTCTAACATCTGTTTATCTCACTTCATACTAGAACGAGAGAGAGAGAGAGAAAGAGAGAGAGGGAGAGCCCATAGACCTTTCTGGAATGCAGAAGGAAAAAGGAAAGAAAATCCCATCTACCCAGCCTCGAGAAAGGCATTTTCCAGGCAGGAAAGACTTCCTAAGCGAACACCTGTCTTCTTGAAGTGATTTCTTCTGTCAAAAAGACTATTTACCCTTACAGTTATTATAATTGCAGGAACAAGAACCTAAATGTTTGAAAATGTCAACATTTAAATTGGCCTACAATTGTACTTCATTTTTTATCTATAATTTCTTAAGAACCAGCTATTTTTTTCACCTCTCCCCTTTTGAAATCAATTAAGGTTTTCTCTAATGAGGTAATGTATGCCTTTTTGGTCCTCCTCATGTTGTTGCCAACATTATTAACTGAAGGACAAGTAATATGGAAATAAATACTATAGATGGTGACATTGATATTTGAATGTATGTTTCAAAAAGCTGTGATGTTGTTACTGAAAGACAAAGGTACTATCTTCAACTATCTACAATGGTACATTGTTGCTCTTGATTATAATTTAATTTTTAAGCATAATTTTCATCTTTGGTAAATTTAATTTACCTTTGGGAAAATTAGGAATTTTTTTGAAAAGTTAGTATTTATTAACATTACATCTCTGTTATTATTATTTCATTCTATTTGTAAACATTCTTACACCCATGAACTTCAAACCAGGGTTATTGTGGCAAATGATCAGGAAAAATCTTCTGGATTAGCTATAAAACTTCTGATGTAATGAAACTTTTTGGATATGAATTTTTTTTAAAAGTTATATAACTTTAATTGAAGAGTATTATATTACTGTGCCAGTATGACAAATAAGGAATTTTTCATTTGTGGTATTCAACTTTTTTTCTAGACTACTAGAGCATACACAGCAGCAACTTTTCACTAACTCAAAAACAAGTGCCATAAAACAGTAAAGACATTTTTAAAGAGACTGACACATATGCCAAGTACTTAGTAAAAGTAATCAATACAGTTGTACAGAGAGATTTTCAGTTTTGTGAGCCTGAAAGAAAACAACTCTAATCCACAAACATGCAACAAAGGGTCAGTCATACACCAAAGATGGTGATTGTGGTGGTAACTATTGAGTTGGTTATCTGGTAGCGCAAGTCTCATGTTCTGCTGGAAAACTTTTGGCCTAGATGGACAGGTCCATCTCTCCTGAAACTAAGAGTGTTGCATGCCAAATTTGGGGGGGGTTACAAATTCTAAGTATTATCTAGAAATCTTAGGGGTGCTGAAAACCTATACTGCTCCAGCATCACCAAAACTGAAACTGAAGTCCCAAGGAATTCAGTCCCAAGGGATTCACGACTTGAGATCCTGGTCTGTGGGTAGGATGAGATGGGGAGCTCCAGGGGGCTGAAAGGGAGTCCTGGTCTGTGGGCAGGGTGAGAGGATCCACAGGGACTTTGTGCACAGTCAAATTGGAGGTGCCCTCAGGGCTCAAGTTGCTAAGTCCCAATTTTAGAGCAGTAGCACTTGTCACTGGTTGTACAGTAGACAGAAAACACAGGACTGGAAAATTCAATAGAAGCATGAAGGTTCTTGATATCTCGCAAGGCCAATTTTTCTCTATTTTATTCTGTCTTGATCATCCTGCCTGGTTTCTCATTCATGCCTTTCTAACAAGTATTTGTGTAACTGGGTTTTCAAACTTCTACCAACTCTCCACAAAGGAGAACAATTCCAATAAAAACAACTAGCAGTTCACTGTGATGGAGTCGACAAAGTTATTGGTGTTTTAAAATTTTTCGTGTAGGAAGATTTTCACTCTTTGGGCATAATGAACTTTACTTTCCCATTTTGTGCTCCACTTATGGAGTACAACAAAGAACAAGAAGCTAAAAAATGAATGATCAGCTTTCTCCAACGGCTGTTACAGATTGCCCAGGCTCACAACCATATAAAAATATGTTTTAAAATCCTAACAGTGTCTTGATCCTATTGTGCATGTTCTGAGATCTTTATCTTATATACACTAAACTAATAATATTAACATAATCCCACTATAAGGTTTTGTTCTGTAATGGAGATGTGCATTATACTTTGCTTCATACACAAAAGTAAAGTAAACGAGATTATAGTGTAAATCAATCATAATTTTTTCTTCTAAACAAAAGCAGCTGTTGTACATAGTTAGCAATGTTCTGTAAGTATTTTTAGTCAAGTCTAAGGAATCTGAAGTGCAGACTAACTTACATATCTCTGACATTAGTTCTCCATGGTTTGTGGAGTCACACATTGGTTGAATGCTAACATGTGCCATGGAACATTGAAAAAGAAATACAGAAAATGTAGGAATATCTCATAAAAGATTCTTTTTCTGTCCATCACAAACTCTACTTCGTTGGAAACTACTAAGTTGAAAGTCCCTGATGATTGTGAGCTTGGGAAATCCAACATACGGTTGGTGAGATATTAGGTGAAACATCTCAATCTGCTGTAAAGAACAGTAGCAGAACGTTGTGCGACACTTCTAAATCAGCTTATTATTTTCTGATTTGAATATAATACATGTGGCATTATTTATGATTTGGAAACTCTTACATAATTAGAGACATGATCATCTTTGGTAATCTGCAGATTTTTTTATACTGAAAGAATAATTTGTTACACATTAAAATTCATAGCCTCATACATTTCCTTACAATTGTACACTTGCAGGACATAACTATATTTATCTGTGAGAAATATACCCCCCCAAATTAATACACTCTTCACAGAAAAGTGTATGCCAGACTGTATTCATTGTTTGATTCAAAACTGCTCATCGATTGCTTTCCCATGTTGGAACCTGGATTAATTTGCCAAATTCCCATTCAGATGAATTATTTCTGCATAGGCTATAAGATATCACTGATTAATGTGTCTCCAGCACATTACCCATAATGATGGTCAAATTAATTCATTAAAACTTTGACCATCTTTAGAAATAATGTCCCAAAGAAACATTAATCAAGTAGATACTTCATATCGTATTATATATAGTATTGAAGCTAAATTACAGTAACTAACTCCATAGGAATTGCAAACCAGTAATTCTATCACATTATTTTTCAACTGAAAGTAATTAATTTTATTATTATACAATCATACCAATATTTGTTGCATAGAGGTGACTGCCTCTCATATAGCATATATACTAAATGCATACTGGAGTAGTAAAACAGATGGTAATGCTGTTTAACATTAATACTTTTTAGATTCTGGATGGAAATTTTTGACTCTCCAGAGAACAAAAAGAAATAGAGTTCTAAAATGAGCTGAAGTACGGATCAATAAACTAATTCAGACTGGCATCAGAAATCAAGATATAATGTTCCTCAGTTTGCAGTCCTACAAGAAATATAGGATACATTAAATTTAATATTTCTGGATCTGACACAGGTGCAGCAGTTACTGTGTTCCTATTAAAAACTTTAAACAAATCAATAGAACTTTTTTCTCAAAGAATTTAATTAGATTTTTTTCACTTATTACACCTACAAAACATGTTTGACAATAAACAAATAGACATCTCTGCATGCAAACTAAAACTACTTAAAACAATATTGCCAGTTCAAAATCTTTTGTCAGATTTGTTTGTTTAATAATATAATTTGCCTTCACAATTGTCAGTTATGTTTTAGCTAAAAATAAAAGCTTTGATAATTGCCTACCTTTAAGAAATGTAACTTCCATCTAAGCCATTTATTGTATCTTGTATTTGGGCTAAAGAAATGTTGAAAAACATACTTATTCTTTCCTGATGGCTCTGGTTTCACATTTTTTTCCGTTGTATTGTTACTGACCAATGGGAAGTACTGATAAGCAACTTCCAGAGCAACTAAACTACAGTAATCTTTTAAAACCAAGGCTTATTTAACAGGCTGGTAACAAGATTTAGGCAACCAGTGCCAAAACCACTGGAATTACTACTATATTTATTAGCCCTCTTCTCTCGGGTAGATAATGTCTTCACATTTTCATGAAGCGATTGTAGTTTTCATTTTTGCAGTCATCTCATGGCAGTGCTGGGAAGTGAAACAGCGTGAGTGGTATATTTTTTTGCATAGTTTTTATAGCCTTCAGCAGCCTAGCTACTAGCCCCCTTTTCTATTTCAGTTTTTCATGTCAAGGCATATAAGATGCAACCAGCAAACCCAATTAGCATGACAGAGAAAATCAATTATCTTTTTGTGTATATCACATTCTATTGGACGAAAACAATGAAAGATGGACAGAACTAGTTCCCCATTTTATATATAAGTAATGTTTTTAGTTATTTGCAAAGCTTATCCCATTTAAACCAAGAAACCTGCAGTATATTACTATTTTTGGATGAGAAACCAATTTCTAATAATAATAATAATAACGTTGATATTTTCTTATTATTATATATTTTCTAAAAGAACCAGGGTTTCAGGGTTTCAAATAAAGCCTCATATCCTCTCAAATTCATACTCAGTTGCGGCAGAACGATGTTAAGCTCTTAAAAAATTTCTATACTATGAGGTCAATTTCAGGGAAATACAAAATGGACATTCCAAGAAAAAGCTTATTTTTCCAGGGGTATTGAACATGATCCAAGTATTTGGAGAAGTATTTACCCAGTACATGGCACAACCTTTATGTATGGTATTTCTATTTCCTTTTTAGTTTCAAATTAATCACAAGAAGCTATGCAGTCCTTTCAACCTTACCTTTTAAAGCACAGTGAGAATTTCAGCTATTTCAGCTTGAGTCTGTCTTAATTCTTACAATGTGCGTGATCAATTTTTCTGATCCACCCAGAAACTTTGTTGAACCTTAGATCATATCAATGCTACATCAGGCAACCGTCCTGTCCTTCTATTGACTATGTGCTATTTTGTGATGAAGCACCCTTAATAATGGAAATAAGGCTTTTAAAGTAATTTCTCAGCACAACTTTCTTCACAGTTAATCTTAATTCGACAACAAAAGAAAAATAGGTGGTGAATTTTTCTGTGGTCTGTGAATGATATCTAAAGCATAAATGTAAAGAACAAACCTAAATAGAGAACATTAAAAAGTACATTCTATTTAGTTCTTGAATGTAATTTTTGAAGGCAGTAAATAATAGCTATAATCCAGCCTAGGGACACTTTACATTCTAAGGATATACTTTGAAAATGGTGATAACACTGGTGTAAGTTCTGTGAAAGTCTAGTCTGACTGCTTTTATTTCTTCCACTGCATATGTGTCTTCAGTTCTTCCATTTAAACATAAAATTAGCAGATATATGACCATGTCTAATGCAGTAATTCTGAATAGTAGAAATCTTTATTGTAACCACTGGCTCAGAGTGGGAGAAATAATTGGCAGTTCCTGAAAATACATGTAGACACAACTTTGACTTTAATTGTGGACCTGATTTAAAGAACAAAATGAAGCTGGCAAAGAATTTCACTTCTAATAAGTTTCAAATGTAAGCCTCCAACTTTTGTTTAAGGCCAATTTTGGCCCTAAGTTTACACTGTGGGAATATAAAAGCACTAACACATCTTCTGTGAGTGACTTTGACATAAAGTATTGTAGTGAGGTAAATTTCAAAAATCAAACCCTGTGCTGACTGTAATAACCTATGACATTAGTAATTGCCAGTGAATTTCAGAAGGAAAACAAGGACATGGGCAGATAGTTCTTTTTACTTCTTTTTTCAATAAACTGCATTTCAAGAGAGCTTTCATCTGTGCTACATTCAGATGATAAAGAAGAGCAACAAGGAAGCTAAACTTACTTGGTAATGAATAAAAAAGTTAGCTGGCCTTATATTCCATTAAAAGAGTAGCAGTCCAGTCAGGCTTTAGACTAGTCAGCTCATGTATTATAATATAGTTTTAGAATACTTTTTAAATGTTTTGTTTTACTATATTAATCATATTTATTTCCTACACACTTAGTTTTAAATGAAGGCCAAACTTAAGTTTTGTTTTCTGGCAAATTTTGTATTATTAGTTTTTTCTTTTTATCTTCTCTATCTTTTCTAATATCAGACAATATGTCTGTTTGAAGCTCCTGCAATTATTAAGCAATTATAGGTCTTCAGAATGTTAAGAAGCATGTTAAATTTTTTTGTAATGTCATCATATTATTAAAACTGAAAGTAACATTCAGCTGAAAGTTGCAACTTCAGTAGCTGAGAACCCTATTTTATTGTGTGGGATTGTATCTTATTTCATGTGATGCTATTTTATTTTAATTATTTTATTTTATTTTATTATACTTTATTTATTTGTTTTTATTTTAAATACTTCATAGCCTTCATCCTTATAAGAATAAACTCTTATTATTTTTTGCCCATTAAATATGAGATAGATTCCCAAGGGGGTAGTTTTCATTAACTGCAGTGTATTAGTAGCTCTTGTATAGATACAAAAATAAATTTATATGCATCTTAACACTTGAAATATTTTACCTTAAGACTATATTTGTCCAGTGTTACCCCTGGTTCCAACTGAAGTTTTTAGGAGAAGAGGTAGGATCTTTTTATGCTTTTCTGATTATTTAAATTGATAGTAGCTGAAGACTCTAAAAAGGGCATGGGATGGGTTGTGGGACAGACATTAACCTGCACTACCTGGAAAGAATATAGCTGGTGAAGGTTAACTTCTCTTATTCTGATAGGTGTGTGTGACATATGAATGAGAAGTATTGTACTTAGCTTGACATGAGCAAAACCAGAACAAACCTTCTATGCAGAGTCAAATAGCAAATCTAATCAATCTAATAAAAATATGAGCTGTTATCATAATCATGGGATTGTTCACTTGATATTCTTGAGGAGGTGTCTGCTTAGTAAGTTTTCCCATATGTGGTTTCTTGACAACCACATCATGTTTTAGTCCTGTACCACATAGATGTCACAGAATCATCAGAAAGTCATGTCATGTAACAATGGTAAACAAACACATAAAATATACTTCTATCTCTATTTAAGAGTATCTATCTATTTATGGGGGTGTTATGTATAAAGGTTTGATTTGATTCTTTTCCAATTATTACAGGGCACAGGTAATGCTGACAAACATTTAAGAGGAATCATGCATTATTTCAGCAGTGATTCTAAAGGCAAGTCAATGCATTTAACAAAAATAAGTTCAAATTCCCATGAGGAAACACAGTCTCTTAGTACAAAGTAAATATTGCACATGACCTTAAGAGCCCTTTATGTTTAAAGACCATGTGACTCCAGTGTTGTTTCAAAATGGCAATTAGAACTAAATTACAACTCTATTTCAAGAAAAGTAGGTAGGCTCAGATTTCTTTTTTCTTTACTGGAAGTCTAACAGCTTCAGTTCATTTCATAGTATTCAAAAGGAGAATCTTTACAACTTCTAGTGGTAAACTTTCTAGAAAAGAAATTTCTACACTCAACAGTTAATACTTAATAGCTTTAAACCAGTTGGCATGTTACTAGAGTCTTTGCCTCAAGCTGGAGATGTTGACAGGATTAAAGTTGAGATGTCTGGCAATGATGATCAAAGGCATCTAATCATGGAATTTCCATTAAATGGGAAATACTCTTATATAAAAGACAAAAAAATTATTTCAGACAAATTCCATTCTCGAATACCAAGACATTTGTGAGAGCTCCACTCAGAAAGAGTTCTTCAGTCATCTCCGGATAGCATGATTTATCAGAAGTGCCTGCTGCCTATGTTGAGCAGCAGGGCTTCGGTACGTGTGACAGTTCCTCAGCAGGCAGCCATTGGAGATGACGAATGCCCTCTTTGCTGCTCCTTGCCTTAGCTTTTATGTCTGAGCTGGCGTCATATGGTCTGGAATATCCCTTTGGTCAGTTTATGTCAGCTGACCTACTTGTGCCCCCTCCCAGGATCTTGCCCTCAGCTGAGGAAGGAATGTTACAGTGCTGGTGCTGTGCTCGGCAGCAGCCCAAACACGGGTGTGTTATCAACACCTTTCTAGCTGCCAATGCAAAGCACAGCACATGTGAGGGCTACTGTGGGGAAACGAACTCCAGCTCAGCCAGACTCAATACATTGCAAAATCTGTAAAGATTTTGAGAGAAACTTGTGTGAAATATAGTGAATTTAAATCCAGATTATTTTGAAATATGATGGCGGTACTTTCTAGAATAGTGTAGATCACAGTATATTCCGAAGAATTTACACTGTCAAAACATTTATATAGTTAATACTCTAAGACATCAACATTGTTGAGAGGCTTTGTTGAATTGCACCTAAAGTACAACATAAAGACTTTTTAGAGTATGTGTAATTGTTAGAAGCAGAAAAAACAGACTGCTGACCTGATCAAAGGTTTTTCATGTGTTGATATTTCAGTTTGGGAAAGAAAAGATGTACTGACACAAGAATTTATTGAGAAAATTTGGTCAAGAAAAAATATAGGCAGGACGTGAGAAGAAAGTCCATTAGAACAGTGAGGTTCTGAAAGAGATCTTTAAGCAAAGATAAGGGGAAAACTAACCTAATTTTTTTTTATTGTAACCTATATGAATCAAAATGCAGCTAAGCTTGAGTAACTATCCTCTAATTATCTTAAGTTTGACATTAAAAAATTAGGATTCAGGCTATCTAGTGTTTCAGACCCAAGTTTAAAGCCTGAGAGGTTGGCATCTGTACCTAAGCTAACAATCTGAAATATTTTTACAGTTAATGAATAAAACCAGGCACTTTCAAAATATGGTTAAGCTGATTTATTTTAGGATGAAATGAAACTCATTTTCAAAAATCATTCTTGTTCAATTAATCAATTAATTTTAAAAAAGTTAGAAAAAGGGCCTTAAAGATGTAATACATGCTAATGAAATGTTCTTCCTTACATTGTACTAACAACATAATGTCAAGAATACAAGGTAATTTAATAGTGTGTCAAGCTGACAGAAAGATCATGTTTAAAAGGTCCATTTTCAACCATGACATCAAGCGTTTGAGACTCACTTTGTTATTTTATGTTTTGTAACCTCCAATGTTTATTTTTTGCTTCTTATGTGTACACATTTCTTCTTCAAATACATCTTGTTAATATTTTCATTATATAGAATACGTTTCTTGCAAGAAAGTATGTTTTAATTTTCAAGTTATTTGCAAGAAACCAACAAAAACCCTGAACTACCTCTTTAGCGAGAGTTTGTTCGATTTGCCATTTTCTTTAAAATGCACATCTAGAAGATGAATACTCCATAAAACCTTCACATGCACTCTAACTTTTTAGATGTAATGTGTTTTGATTGGTTGGCCATCTTTTTATTTTATCCTCAGAGGTTGTAATAGCCATGGTAGCAGAGTACACGAGCAGCCATTAAAACAAAGAACCTGAAAAAGGTCAAAGTAACATTATGCTGTTCAGTTTTTACGCAATATTTGTTGAATTAGAAATCTCATTCTTGCAGTAATGGGCATTGCTGGAGGAAAAAGTGCACAAGTAACACAATCTAAAAAATTCCAATCCTCATGAGGTCTAGTTAGTACTATTTCAAACAAAAGAAATAACACTGCTTTTGACTTTATAAAACTTTATTTTATGTTGTTTCCTAAGAAAATCTTATTTGCATTTCAATAAAATTGATTTACATTGTAATAACAAAAACACAAACATGAAAGAAATGGTTTCAAAAAGTTCCTTACAAATATAGAACATTAGACTTCATAACTGAGTAGTAATTCTTTCTTTATATATTTGGTTAAGCAACATTGTGCTTCTAAAAAGTTCCTGAATATTCATATGTTACTTTATATGGCTTTATGATTCTGCATACGTTTCCTTCCTTTATGTAATAGAAATCAAATAGATGTTTGCCTGCGTTTTTCTATTATTTGGACTTACCAGTAGGTATGAAGAAATTTATGTACTAATAGTAGTATATTAGAATTCCTTGTCCTAGGAACAGCACATCTATCCAGTCTTAATATTGATTTCTCAAGTTGTAAGGAAAACTCAGTCCTTTTAATTTATTTGTTTGTTTGTTTGTTTGTTTATTCCTATATATGCTTCCATTCCACACAGACGTAGAGAAATTCTACCCCTAAGTAATTTGGATGGACTATCAGTTAACAAAGATGGAATTTAAATTTTCACTATCAGTGGCTCAGGTTTTCTATGAAGAATATTTAGTTCAGCAGTACTAAACAGTACTAAACAGTTAGTTTAGCAGTACTTCAGCTGCAATGTATTTTGCTCTGGCCTAAAGCCAAGAAACATTTAAACATACGGGCAAGATAATTAGAACATTTTAAAATCTGTCAAATACTGGTGGATTAAACTGACCAATTTTTTCTGACCTATTGCAATACTTTACATTATGCTATTAAAACAGTAGGAACACTTCACTTTTTTACCTGCCAAGGTTCTAATGAGACATTAATTTTAGAAAACATTCTCAAAATAGGAGAAAAAACCTGAAATTTGTTAAAGTAAACAGTAAGCTATTACAGAAAAGTGCAATATGCCCAATTTCAAAGCATGAGAATAATTCTGTTATGAATAAATAAAAAAGCTGTCCTTATTGCCAGTAGTTCCACTCAGCATCATTAAACAATTTTTAAGTAACTGCATAAATAAAAGTGTCAGGCCCTTAGAGTTTTTGTCTATGAACATACAGAAGCTCAAATTGTGCAGAAAAATTAAAAGTATGAACATTTCATACAGCAAGCCTTCAACAAAAGAGAAAGAATGAAGTACAAAGCTGAACTCCACTGCTAATATTCAGTTTTGACATTGTTGTGGACAGTGGGTCATAGTCCTGGCCCCTAATGTTCCAAGCCAGCTTTCTGAAATGACAGCGTAATCCCATGTGGAGATACATTAAAAGTTTGTGAAAGGTTTTACTTGAAATAAAAGCTGTAGGATAATTCCACCTACAAGCAACAGCTGTTTGTCACCCACTGATCTTGGGCTTACACTAATTGATATGCTAACAAATTTTGGTGATTTCTGAAGTTCAGCGACTGTGCAGAAAGAGGAAATTATGACTGGTAAATTTGTAGACAAAAAAGGGGAGAAAAAGGGATTTCAAATTACACTGTGTACACTGGATTTTTCACAAATAGTAACTGGGCACTTTTTACAGAGTACTGCTACTCTTTCCTGTTCAGTACTGTAAAGTGTCCTAGCAGTCAGGGAAGGCTTGGTTATCAAAGTCCTCTGGTGGGCTGATGTCTGATATCCTACTGCAAATTTCTATCAGCCTATCAATTATTTACTAGAACTTATATATACTATTTTAACTATTACAAAAGTTTTCAACCTGAGAAGCCATTTAAGAACTTATAAAATGGAAGAAAAACGTTGGTTGAGAGATCCCTTTTATCCCAGGTAAACATGAAAGAATACAAGGTAGATTTTCAGAAACAGGGGCTTGTCCAGAGGGAAAGGTCTTCTAAAAGGGTTTAGTCTTAGGCTGCAGTTACAGCTTTCATGCTGGTGCTGAGCCTGCTACAGAAAGACCCGATCCAGATCTCTCTGCCACTGCTAGTATTAAAGATTTTGGACTGCTGTCAAGGAGCATACATGTCCAGTTTTAAGGATTAACAGTGCTGATGGGAAACAGTTTGGTTCCAACTAAAAATTCTCTCTTGGACTGAAGTATAAAGGATATTATTTGTAAACAAATGGTTTAGCTGCTGAACAAGTAGCCATTGGAAGTAACCACAGTGTATTTTATGCATTATAATCAATAGTAAAAATATTTAAAAAAAAAGTCACTACAAGGTGACACACAAATTGATGTAGCTCAAATTGAAGTTACAAAATATCCCTGTGAGTCTATATGTGCTTTCCCATGCATGTATTTGACATGTTCAAAAAGTGGGTGCGGTTTAGTGACACCACAGTCGGTTGTGACACCTAAAGTCTATATAACCAGAAGTAATTCCATTTCTGGATATTTTTTCCCCCCTTGATCTAAAAAAAAGGTCTCTTCTGTTTCTGTGCAGCTTTGGAATAGGATCTTCAAATGGCATTGACCATGATCTCATACAGGGTGATATGTTAAACTAGAAAATTTTATTTAAACTTCTGTCCAAACAAATACATGAGACGCATATACGAACTGCCACTACCAGATAGTCTTCCTAGGTTTGTCCACTTCCTGTGCCTTTTCCTCTTCTTTTTTTTCAATACAGTTCAAAATCATAAAAGGACAAGACACTCTTGATTCAGTTTTTAGACCTAAATACAGGTTACATTTATATTAAAAGTAATAAAATATATAGTAAAATTTAGGAATACTACAGAAACATTTTTTACATCTTGTTTAGCTTGTAATTAGCAAATAATTCTTCACTTTTTTGAGAGAGCATTAAGTCCACATTTTTTTTTCTTAATGTCTATATAGAATTTCATAATTTATTTTAGTATTTCCAGCTACTATCAATTAGCTAACTCTAAGTATATCACATTGAATTATATGCTCTAAAATCAATAATTAAAGTCACTGAACTTATTTAGTATCCAGTAGAGAATTCATTACACTTCATCAAAGGCATTTTTTCAGGATGAGCATGGAAGAGTATTGGAAAACAGCCTAAAAGCCCTGCTAACACGAAGACTCAACTAGTTAAGAACCAATCCAAAGTTGTTCAATTTTTTTGATATCAGGTTATTAGAATAATGTATCAACAAGTGTTTTTCAAATATTATGTAGCCTATTAGTATAATTGTCTCTTCAAATTAATTTAATGAAAGAATACTTCTATATTAGTAAATTAGAAGGAAGGATAAAGACAAATGTAAAAGGAAAAAAGTTCCTATCAGCAAACACTTGAGATTCAATTTTACCTTCCAATTCATAGGACTGAATTGTGCTTCTGAATTGTAATGATACAAGAATGTAAGTCTTAGATGAAAATGCAGGAAGTATAGACAGACTTTTAAAATGCTAACTTAAAAAATGCTGGTGGGTTTCCCAAATACATTTTCCTCCAAAAAATAACTTATCTTGTTTGAATTTAAATTTAAACCTGTTTTTAGATTTCTGATTTTCCATTTTTCTACTCTTTCTACACATTGAATTTCAATTGTTGGTTAAAGGGTTTTACAAGGCTGGTTGAACTTGAGCTGAAATGCACACAGAAGTTCTAATTAATTACAGTTTTGTAACAGGATGTCTATGCAGAGACCAAGTTTATGTTCATAATAATTTATGCTTGCAGAATCATAAAACATCACCATAACTGGGATAGGTTTAATAATAAAAGAAAAAAAAAAGGTAAACTTAAGAGAAGTTGAGATTAATTTCTTTTTCCAGACAAAAATCCACAGAAAGTGCTGTTTTCTGCTGTGAAGCAGGACTAGAAAATGCCATCTTTTTCATAAAGCAATACAATTTCTTTCTGAAGTCAGATGACAACATCTTCTACTCTGGGATGACCATTCTTACTAAAAGAGGTTGGTACATTCAATCTGAAAATACTGAAGGAAAGAATTGCAACATCTTCTTTTATGATATGTCTTTTCAATTCTCTTATTGAATCAAGTTCAAAAATATACCAGAAGGAGCTGGTGGGGGGGAAGGAAAAGGAAGTGGGATATAACTCAAAGGAACAAGAGTCTAGAAATGTTCACAGGCACTTTTGAGGTACAAACAGAATTAAAATGAACCAATAATAATTACAGGCAAAACCACTCACCTCATTGAGCTATCTCCAATGCTTTCTTTGGATAGTTTTATAGTTGCACTGTTTCTAAAGCTCTCACCAGGGTTTAAAATATGACTGAGGTAATTTACCTCCTGATATGGCATTAAATTTAGCAGTTCTTAATGATCACATATAATCTATTTAATTCTGGTGAACTGCAGCAGTGTAAGTGAAAATTGATGGAAGACTGATATAATTATACCCTACCAATAACCAGATTATTTTAAGAGGTTGTCAAAAAGATTAAAATATAAAGATTTTCTAAAGTCGTCCTGGAACAGTATTTAATAGGAATCTTTCTTTGCTCAAATAAAGATTTTTCTCTTCTTTTCTTATCTCAAAAAAAAGTAAAATAACCATATAGAGAGCTAAACATAATTAAATAACAAGATGTTTTCTATCAAAATAACATACATCATAGAATCATATAGTGATAGAATGATTTGTATTGAAAGGAATCTTCAAAGGTCATCTAGTTCCACCTCTCTGAATTGAATAAGGGTGTCTTCAACTTGATCAAGTTATTCAAAACCTCCTCCAACCTGACCTTGAATGGGGATCCCCCTTGCTGGGGATGAGCCATCTACAACCTCTCTGGACAACCTGTTCTAGTGTTTCACCACCCTCATTGTAAAAAAAAGGTCTTATACCTAGTATGGATCTAAAGTATGGATCTAGTATGGATCTAGTATGGAACTAAAGGTTTTAGTTTAAAACCTTTACCCTTGACCTATCACTAAAGGACTGCACCTTCAATCCTGTGTTCAGTTCTGGACCCCTCACTACATGAAAGATAAGTGCTAAAGTGTGTCCAGAGAAGGGCAACAAAGCTGACAAAGGGTCTGGAGCACAAGTCATATGAAGAGTGGCTGAAGGACCTGGGGTTTCTTAGCCCAGAGAAAAAGAGCCTCAGGGGAGACCCTATAGCTCTTTACAACTACCTAAAAGAAGATTGTAATGGGGGAGGGGGAGGTGTCCGTCTCTTCTCCCAGTTAACAAGTGACAGGACAACGGCCTGAAGTTGTGCCAAGGGAGATTTAGGTTGGATATTAGGAAAAATTTCTTCATAGAAACAGTTGTAAAGCACTGGAACAGACTACCCAGGGAAGTGAATCACTAACCCTGGAGTTATTTAAAAGACGTGTAGATGTGGGACTTAGGGACATGACTTAAGTGGTGAATGGTGGACTGATGGTTGGACTTGAGGATCTTAAAGGTCTTTTCCAACCTGAATGATTCTGTTATTCTATCATTCTATACACACTTGAAAATCAAGTTTCTAAGATAGGAATATGTGCTTTAACTGTATCAATTATTAGCTACTTCTTTTCCAAAATTAAATCCAGGCTTTTGCTCTTCAAGGACAGTACCTTGATTTTAAGACATAGTGCATAAGAAGTTGTCAGGAATCCCTTACGTTCCATCCGATGATCCAGGTGATCCGATGATCACCTGGTCATGACAATACAGAACCCCAAACAAATGTGTAAACAGGTACTCTCATTCTTTTATCCACATTTCCTGACATAACTCTCTCATTCTACTCTATAATGCTACCCCATGGTGACACTGCTTTCAGAGAAAAAGTAGAGAAAAACAGAATGTGGGAAGTATATCAAGATTCAACCAGCCTTGGTGTCCTGTTGAGTCATAAGTTGGATTTGACATCAAATCTCTCCTTTAGAAAGATGTCAACCTATTTGACTTACTGTAGCTGACAGAGGTGTATAGTAAATATGCATAGGAATTATTAGAATCCTAAATATTAATCATGCTACAGTCACTTGCCTAAATAACTAAAAAATAAGGATTAATATATGATAGTCATATAAAATGCATGTTTCTTTTCTAAAATCAGGAACTAAATATAAAATATAAAAAATCCTTAGTGCCACCTGGATGCTAAATACTGAGTTGGTTATCATAACATTTTCAACATGACCTTTTCGTCATAACTAAAAAATGTCTGTATTATGCATAATTATGACACTGTTCTCAAAAAATAAAATTAGACAGGGGAAATAAAAGTAAAGCATATTTTTTTAATTCTTTAGAAATATGCCTTATCCTTCAGTTACTCACGTATGTTGGCTTACAGCATTTAAATGTAAGACCTTAGAACATAGTTACTTAGCCAGCAATTATCAATTATTCTAGAGCATATATAAATGATGAGAAATAATTAATGACTTCATTCTGTAAATCTTTATTCATAATTGCTTTTCAAACTAGTGTGATATAACCTCAGCTCCTCAGACAACAGTGAAGAGGAGGAGAAAACAAAGATACTGTTTCTCTTTAATTCAGATACCTTGATGGCTTAGACACAGATCACTTGCACTATGTTTTTATTACAAAGCAGTTATTATAATAATGAGTAGTGTACAAATACTAATGAATGTGAAACTTATATTAATGAATAGAATGTAAACCAGTGTATAAAGCATTTTTTTTTTTTTTACTGCTCATTTACTCTTTACAACTAGCAGAGGAAGTTGTAGCCAGATGGGCTTCGGTCTCTTCCCCCAGGCAACCAGCAGTAGGACAAGAGGGCACCGGCTTAACCTCTGCCAGGGGAGGCTTAGTTTGAATATTAGAAAGGAATTTTTTACAGAGAGAGCGTTCAGACTGGGCTGCACAGAAAGGTGGTGGATTCACCGTCCCTGGAGGTTTTTAAGGTGAGACTGGGTGTGGCACTTAGTGCCATGGTCTAGTAACCATGGCAGGGTTGGATCAAGGGTTGGACTTGATGACCTCGGAGGTCTTTTCCAACCTGTTTGATTCTATGATTGCTTCAGGCATTGTGTATTATTAAGTGTAGACTACTTCAAATTGTGAACACACATAAAGTAGTTGGGATTGCTTCAACTAAGGTCCTGCACCTGGGTCAGGGCAATCCCAAGCACAGGCTGCGCAGCGAACAAATTGGGAACAGCCCTGCCAAGAAGAACTTGGGGTTTCTGGTGGATGAAAAGCTAGACATGAGCTGGCAATGTGTGTTTGTATCCCAGAAAGCCAATCCTAACCAAGCTGCATCAAAGGACATATGGCCAGCAGTCTGAGGGAGGTGATTCTGCTCCTTTACTCTGCCCTCATGAAACCCCACCTAGAGGACTGTGTTCAGCTCCAGGGCCTCCAACATAAGGGCATGGACTTACTAGAACGAGTCCAGAGAAGGGCCATAAAAATTATAAGAATGATGGAACCCTCCCCTATGAAGACAGGCTGAGAGATTTACAGTTGTTCAGCCTGAAGAAGAGAAGGCTCTGGTTAAACCCTATAGCAGCCTTCCAGTACCTGAAGGGAGCCTACACGACAGATGGTGAGGACATTTTACAAGGGCATGTAGTAATTACACAAGGACAAATGACTTCAAACTAAAAGAGAGTAGATTTAGATTAGATGTTAGAAATAATTCTTTACTGTGAGGGTGGTGAGGCACTGGAACAGGTTGCCCATAGCAGTTGAGTATACCCCATATCTGGAAGTGGTCAAAGGCAGATTATATGGGGCTTTGAGGAAACTGGTCTAGTGCAAGGTGTCCCTGCCCATAGCAAAGGGTTTGAAACTAAATGATCTTTCAGATCCCTTACAATTGAAAACTTTCTATGTTTCTATGATAAATGATACAATAAGGTTTATACTGATTTATGTCAGAGTGGGCCACATTTCACTTACAATGAAAAGCAGAATGTGAAATTTTCTTAATGTGGATCTAGGATATCTTTTGTAAATGATAATGACTAGAAAATGTATCAGTATTTCTAAATGAACTAAGATCTAGGTAATTCTCTACAACTGTCAGCTGAGGGAAATAATAATCAAATGAGCATATTTCAAACATTTTCCAAGGGGTCTGAACTAGTCCAATTTCATTTTTTTAATCTGTGATCTGGAAATAGACATAAAAGCTATCATTGGGAAGATTTATATGCCATCAAAATTAGTGGAATGAGCTGTAATGCAGAGAACACACTCAAAAAACCCTGTCTATATTATTTGACAAGTGATGTACTTAATTAGCATTTACTTTGTAGAACCATATTATAATTATAAATCTAGAAAGAAGGAATGCAAGCCATACCTACACAATGAATGACTGTTTCTTATATAGAGAATTTGTTTTCTTAGAAGGATTAGAAAAACTAGTTCATGCAGTTTAATGCTTGGTAACCCATCTGCAGGATAAAATGTTTCATTAATGTAATAGTAAATCATGAATTATTAGGAACTGGAACAGCAGGATGAACTAGAACCAGCTTAGTGTATACTAGAACATGTAAATCACAATTATATGATACTTTTTTTATTCTGTTTGGAATCATCTTAAGGGCCATGCATTTCTTTCCTTGTCTTATCTCATATGACATTTATCACTTGTGGCAAGGAAGTTTATATTTAATTTGCACGTTTACCTTGTGGATAGTCTTAGTGTCTGTAGGGGTCTGTTTCTGATAGGGTTTATTTCATTATTTTATTTTTATGAGCTACTTTTTAGCAAGGCCTTTGTCTATTAACAAATGTCTGTAGTATAATGCATCCTGGGAATAAAATAAAGGGTAATATTAAAATGCTTGTGTGTGGAGTGACAGTGGTTCTGAAAAAAATGTCTAGGTCATAATAAGCAAACCTGAATATGACATAGTAAAGACTTTGTCTGATTATGTGATATATATATATAAAAAGCAAACATTAGATTTATGTGTAGGGGAGTACAGACCTAGTGATGACCCCCACAGATGCATTGTTGGAATGGATTTTTGAACATTATATTTTCTAGTATTCTTATTTTAAGAGTATCTTTATTTTTTAAGTTTAAAAAAGGTGATGCATAAAAGAGCCATGAAAATTAGTCTCTAGGTGAAGAAACTTTTCATAGAAGAGTGGGCAGAAAATAGTATCTTAAACACTTAAAGAACTTGGTTGCAATATATGAACATACCTAGGAGGAAATTGTGCCAGAGAGTACTGGGATATTTCATTTATGAGAAAACCATTATAAAGGCTTATTTTCAGAAACCTGTGCTTGCACTAGTGCACTATTTTGCTCAAATAATAAATATTGTTTCAAGGTCATGTCTATTTAACCCCTCCTGAGTAGGCATGACCTCACAATATTATTTTAAAATTATGTAGAATTTAAATGTTGAAAACGATATAGAATGGTCTTTTAAATCGCTGCCAATCCACGTTTTTTTGAGGAAGGTAGATTGTGTTATGCATGCGCTTTAATTTATGATGAATCTGGGCTGTACTTCACAATGGAAACCTCGTAGTCACTTATGAGCCTTTAAACACTGGCTCTTCACCAAAATGAGTACTATTTCTGAACATATTGTGCATATGCAAAAAAATGTCTATCAAATAGGCACTGCTGACAATAGTACAAAAGTGTTAACACATTGCCACTTATTGTAGAAATCATAGCTACAACTCATTGGTCATTCATTTGGGGTGAATTCACATGGGTAAGCTTGCTTTCTTTTTCGATTTTTTTTTTTTTTTTAACATCCATCTGTTCACATAGATTCCACAGATTGCACTTGTAGTTCTGGCTGTCATAGAACAAGAAGGCTTAGCAAGTATAGCTAATACACTTTAAAAGTAGTTTGAAAGTGATTTAAGAACATGGAGAAATGTGTAGGCTCCAGGCAATCTAGTACCTTAGGGAATGTACCCATCCCAGAGCTGTAAACTCCAATAAATCGTATTGTGAACATACTGTAAACATTTTCAGTGTTCCAGCTGGCAAAATGTATTTTCGTGCACGCAACATAGACCCTGTACCAGCATGATTTTTTGCTCTTGACCAAAAAGACACAATTACTTTTTAAGTAGCTTTTAGGTTCTGTGTTGTATTCTTTGCCTTCACTTAAAATACAATACTGTCTTTTTTTCAGCATCACAGAACAAATTTTTAGTAACTAGAATCGATATGTACAGATGGGCAGCTAAAATACAAACCAAAAGTAACAGCCTGTCCCATTTAAAGTCAATTGGACTGGAAATGGAGCCTATTTCAGCACCACTAGGGCTGCCAGACCCTGATATCATCACAGAAGACAACAACATTGTCAATCATCATTTACTCTTGGTAAATCCATGTTGACTGTTCCTAGGTACGTTGTCCTCCTTGTGCTCAGAAACATGTTGCCAGGGGACTTGTTCCATGATTTTCCTAGATGTAAAAGTGAGGCTGAAAGGCATGTAGTTCCCTGGATTTTCAGAACATTTGCTCTCTCCAGACATCAGGGGCACTGTTCATATCTCCATGACCTTTCAAAGAAGATAGAAAAAAGACTTGATAAGACACCAAACTGCTCCCTCAGTACCTTTGGAGGTAGCCTATTTGGCCCCATGAACTTGTATAAATTGAGTTCTTGAAAGTAACCTTTACCTTGATCCTAATCTGTCACTGAAAGGTCTCTTCTTCAAACCCTGTATCTGACTAGAGAGGTCTATAATGGTGATACATAAGCTAAGTTTCCAGTTCAGAGTTCATAGTACTCCCAAACCACCACTCCCCAGTCACCCTGCTGCAGAGCTTATCTCAGTCCAGTCCATTGTGGGTACTATTTACCTTACTGCAGAGAATTGAGCCCTTACATCAAAATTCCTGTCTTCTTACTGTTCTATCCTTGAGCTCTCCTCTCTGTGGAGGTCATTAAAAACTTCCTGATAGTCCACTTAAATTATCTCCATATTCTGAACCATCTCACTGTTCTCATCCAGGGCAAATGTTTTAATCAACAGGAAAGCAGAGGCTAGGCTTAGAAGGTGTAATTCCTGACAAGTGCTATGTAGAGCTGATGTCTAGGAGCCACCCATCTAGATGAATTCCTATGGATTTTGAGCTTTCAGATGTGGCTTGTGGTCTGAAGGATATTGTGATGGAAGACTCAGACTGAAAACATAAGAGGAGCTCAGCAGAGAACTGCCAGACAGCCAGAAATCTTGCTTTCTGTCTGTTCGACATGGCACCAGCCTGCTCACAAGGTCATAACAGCTTGTCTTGGATCACTGGAAGCAAACATCTGCAAGGTGGGATGCAAATGTCAGTGTGAGAAACAATGTAGGTGACTTCCCTCAGTCTCTTGTTTTGTCACAAATAGTACAATCCTAGGCAGAACTTCCTCTCCATCTTAAATGCACGGCCCCTAAGAACTGCTATGGCTTTGTCTTGTCACTCTCACTTCTGCCTTGCTCTTCACACTATGCCCTTACCCCCTGTGTTAGTTGTCAGTATCTTGCGCTACCATATCATGAGTTGTCATATCCAACTGAACTCATGCCCGTAGCTGAACTTTACCTCTTAAATGGCCAAGCCTGCAAAAGAGTGCCACCTCATACATCTGACCAGATTTCACAATGCTGGATATATCTGGTTTTTATGAAAAACTAACCCTCACATAAATAGGCATAAAAGAATACATGCCTAGGAAAAATTATATGCATGAGTATCTGTAGAGAAGAGACAAAAAGGATACTCTGAAGATAGTGTATTTGTATTTCTGCAAAGTTTTGCAGAAATTTCTTGTCCTCAGTAAATATAATTTAATTAATCCACATCTATCCTTGATCCAAATACTATGCATCATCATCGTTAGTTGGGGATTTAATAATGAATCAGAGGAATAGTTTTCACAAACCAAATGTATAGACACTTTATTTCTGTAATTTTCTTGTCCTTTCTTTTCCTTGAGTCTTTTCAGTTTCATCCTGTGATTTCCATAAGAATGTAAGCCCAAAATATTTGCTTTCCTGTGCACCTATTATGAGACACCAGTTTGTCAATGTTTGTACTAAGCTTTAAAATATAACTGCCAGCTAAGATAAAGTATGAGTCCATTAGAAATAATAATATTAGAGAAACAGTCTAATGCAAATATTATCTCCTCATTTTCCTCTTAATCTAAAGAACATTAAATATACAAGTCATATATATTTGTTAGAAAATGTCAGCCAAAATTTAAAATTATGAGTTTAAAGTTAGACTCATTTAATTGTACTTCAATATATGTTGTGAATACTTGCTGAAAAAGGTCTTTTAAGTCTGTTTTTTCAAAATGTTCGGCTCTTAGAACTCATTTATTTTCAAATTTCACATGCACAGCAGTTTGGTACAAGAGGGTGTATTTAGTGTGTTGTAAATCTAACTATCAATACAGAACCCTAACTTTGGGTGGTCATGTTTTGAACTTTCTTGGTAAGGCATATTAAATTTACTTAGAATTGTCCATTGGCCATCTGGGAGCCCACAATTGTACTCTATCTCATATGGTAAGCAAATCTGTACCTTTTTTTTTTCAATGTAGCTAAGAAACATTACTTGCTAGTTGCTTTAAATTTAAGCATGGATTTTGAAACTATGTGGTAACCTGCTGCCAAAATGCAGTTTACATTGACAATTTAATACAGTGGAGAAATGTTTGCTTTTATGTAGTAAAATTTGTGACCAGATTGAGATGGGAATAGCTTCCATGATAGAACTCACAAAAACTTTCAGGCAGTGGGTGACAGTCTCTAGCATTGCCAGTGAAATGAAATTTTGAAAGGTACTACACCATTGCCAACACATAATTGGACACTCTGCATAGGTTACTTCTAAATGAGGAGCAAAAAACTACTGAAACTTGATGATTTCATTAGTACAGTGGACATTCTTAGCGATTATCAAGCATGAGTACTTATATTGTCTAAGCATCATTACATCTGAGAATTGAGTTATTCTTAAAGTGTTTGAAAAACAGAAGAAGATAAAATAAGCGTAAATGGAACAGAGTTAAAAGCAGCAAGTTTCTCCCTTGCCTGTCACACAGAGAAGCATATAATACACATCAAGGCTTGTCAAGAAAGTCCATTTTTTCAATACTGGTGGAAAGTCAGCCATGAAGCTGTAAGTGTAAGTGTTTTTTGTTGGTTTTTTTTTGGTGGTGGTGGTTGTTGTTTTTTTTAATTCTTGCCAGGTAATCACTAGCAGCCCAAATCAATTAAAATGGAAAGTTTAGCTAATTAGAGAGAAGTATTTCACTCTTTGCTGTCTCCTGCACCAATGATCACACAACGATTGCGCTCTGTCCTGCCTGTTGGTATATGGTTTGATGAGATTTTCCAACAGCATTCATAGGGCTATAAATTTTAATTAAGAGATTTCTGGTTCCTTTCTCATGATGTCACGAAAGTGGCTCTCTGGAATATCTCACTTCTTAAACAACAGCAGAATATGAAAGCATATGAGAGAATATTCTGGAGAGAATATCTTGAATCACTAAATCATCTTAACTGAATTCTGGTTATTGATATTCATAGTATTCCATTTTTGAATTAAAAATAATTACTGACTACTGTGCCTTCCTCATCTGTTCTAAAATCTGAGTACAGAAGCACTGCCTCTAATATCACCTGTATTGGAACTAAAGTTGATGTGGTACACTGGCTAGGAAATAGCTGATGTGCCATGACCATAGAAGTTCCCAAAAGCAAAGTCTTGTACGTGCAAAGCTGCTTTTAACATGTTTAGAGCTTTTCTACCAATAACAGTAATTTAAATAGATGTTTTAAATTAAGATTCCATAAATATCTATAAATGAAATTGTACAATACAATTAGAGAATCTATAGAATTAATTTTATATATACTGAATATAATTTAAATCAAAGTAGAAATTGTTAACAATTTACACATGGCATTCAGATGACATGTAAACTGAAAAGAAAGAGCACAATTAATTAACTTGAAGGAGAAAGGAACTAATTTCTAAAATACAAAAATCCACCCTACCATGTTGTAATAAAGCCAGTTTCACTCATGCAATATAGTTGAAGTCAATAAACCTACACCAACAATAATACCTCTACACACAGGGATATTATAGCGCATAGCTTGAAAAATTTTAACTATTAATGAATCACAGATTCTTAATATTAAACCATTAAACACATGAAGCATTTTAGCAAAGATTCTGATACACTGATTTACTCTGGAAATTTATAAATCCATATTAGATTTTTTCTGCTGGGTCAGAAATAAGAGCTATTTCAGATAATTTATATTACTTGTTTTGTAAATCAGTCTAGATATGGAAAGATTTTATGGTGTTTTAAAGAATTCAAGAAGTCTTTTACAGCCTTTTTTTTAGTGTTTATTAAATTACCAGAACAAAATTTAAAAAAGGTGTGATAGTCTTGATATTATCAAAATATTTACAAATTTTTAGACTTTTCTTTCATGTAATAGTTACAGAACAGTATTACTTCATATTTTATTTTTCCCCATGTAATTTTATATCTAAATAAAGTGGTTAACATTTCTCCACATGTTATTTTCTTTTAGTTTCTGTACTTTATTCCTGTTATTTTCTTGCAGTTAAACTGTATGTATATTGCTGACTTTATTAGACTAAAACCCACTTCTTGAAAGTATTGGATTTGATATTTTTTCTCACCTCTGGCATTTGAATGTGTGTCTTACATATGCCAGATTTTAAAGTACTATAATTTTAGAACTCTATGGCATTTCTTTTAATATTTTGATAAAGTCTAGTAATGCAATCAAATGTGTCAGTAAGCAGAAAAACTCTTGTACCTGCAGGATTTGATTTGTAATGTAAAAAATAATATTCATTCATAGCAGTAAGGCAGTGTCAGGACAGTGCAAATCTGATAGAACTCCATGAAAGTCAATAAGCTTCTTCAGATTTTAAGGGCTCCAAACAAGATCACAGATTCATCAGACATAATCTAACACATATTTAAATAGGCAAAATTACATTTTGAAGAATAAAATTTCGTGGGGTTTTTTTTCAAATTTTACACCTTGAAAGCTATCTGATATAAGCTGATAGCAGATAACTAATTAATTCAACACTTTATTAGCCAATTTGTTTTGGTCTTATCTTTGCACCTAATGGAGATGTGCTAGCTTTTTTTTTGCATTGTCATATACTTGTGTCTCTCAGCTGACTAGCTGCGAAAACACTTGGACAGTAAATATTTAAAATTTTCCGGAAACAGACACTTTAGGTCATCGTTTCACTATTTCCCATTAGTTGATAAAGGAGTTGCTTCAAATGCATATCATGAGACATGATCATTTGGGGGAAAAATTGCCTTTTCAGTAACTTTTATGTTACATTTATTTTGTTAATTTTTCACAAGTAACCTACAGTAATAAAACTATTCAAATTACATCTATAGGTCAGGTCAGGTTGGCGACTCAGAACTCGAAACAGTCCAGCAATTTAATTAACTGGGAAGCATCATCTCCTCAGATGGTAAGATCGACAAAGAAATTGACAACAGGTTGGCAAAGGCATAAAGTGCTTTTGGTAGACTCCATAAAAGAGTTTGACGAAATAAACACCTGAAGAAAAGTACAAAGATCAGTGTTTACAGAGCCATGGTACCATCTACCCTTTTGTACAGTCATGGGCCATTTACCACCACCACCTGCGACTCCTGGAATGGTTCCATCAACGCTGCCTCCGTACAATCCTCAATATCCACTGGACGGACCATGTGACCAATACGTCTGTTCTTGAACAGGCTGCAGTCACAAGTATCAAGGCCAT
>VYXB01000891.1:0-69909 GCA_013397135.1 Pachyramphus minor | reverse complement strand
AGGACCCAGCACTTGGCCTTGTTGAACCTCATACAGTTGACCTCAGCCTGTTGATCCTGTCCAGATCCTTCTGCAGAGCTTTCTGACCCTCCAGTAGATCAATGTTCCCACCCACTTAGTGTCATCTGTGAACTTGCTGAGGGCGCAGTCAATCAATCCCTTGTCCAGGTTGTTGATGAAGATATTAAATATGACTGACCTCAGCACTGAGTCCTGGGAAACTCCAGTCATGACTGGCCACCAGCTGGATGTTACTCCAGTCACCAACACTCTCTGACTCCAATCATCCAGCCAGTTTTCTGCCCAGGGAAGAGTATGCCCATTCACAGCATGGGAAACCAGTTTCTCCAAGAGAATGCTGTGGGGAATAGTTACAAAGGCTTTAAGAAAGTCTAGGTAGATGCCATCCACAGCCTTTCTCTCATCCACTCAGCAGGTCACCTTGTCACAGGAGGAGATCAGGTTGATCAAGCAGGGCCTGCTTTTCATAAAGGCTTACAGTGCTGGGGACAGGGATCTCGTTTTACTTGTTCTGGCCCAGTACAGGATAAATAGATCAATTGGACTGCAAGGCAAGAGAAGGCCAGCCCTTCCCAGAGGCAGGGTGGGTCATAAACATTCTCTTGCTGTAGCAGATGAGTGAAAATGGACCATGTTCGGTTTGGGGTGAGAGATTCCCAAGACAATCTTGAAAAATGAAAGATGTTCTTACATCTGTCTTGCTGGATATGTTGCATTATGGGTATAAATACATATGTGGATATAAATTCTTATTTAGCTTTTCAAAGGGCTTGTAGCTTGCTGGGCTGTATTTCTGAATGGGATCACTAAACGTGAAGATCTTAAACTGAAGACTTTTTCTCATTTTTGGCATTATAGTTACTGCTTACTTCTAACCTTGTCCTTTTACAGAGTTTTTGGTTGGTTTGAGATGAGACAAAATACTGTTTGAAGGTTTACACTTGTGAGATCTGTATCTTGTCACTGGCTTTGGGATGTGTTTAAATGATATGTAGCAATTTTCATGGGGCTAACATTGTTGCAAATAGTTTCAGTCCTTTCTTTTAAGGGCACTTAAAGAAGGGAGGTGGCTTTAAGCGTATCATAAACCTCCCCCACTGGGAAAGAGTCATGGGTTTTGGAGTAAATGACGTCCTGCTCTTTCCACTTGATGGGATTGTAGTTGATGAATAAGGAATGACCTCTCAAAAAAGGCCTTTCTGCTTCTGTACTACTGGGTAATGACTCACACTTAAACTGAGATTAGAGGAGGTCTAAAGCAGCCTGTCAAACCTCTACAGTGGCCCCCTGTCATTGTGCCTTGGGGGGTGTGGGGGCTCCCCTGGGGGGGTCTGTTGGAGCAGGGCTTGGCAGCCAGGGCCCATCCTACCACCCCAGCAGGACAATTGCAGCCAAAGGCATTGGGCACCTCCCTGGGAACAGGCTGAGGCTGGGTCAGGATGTGGGTGTGGGTGGCCTGACTTAACTGGGCCCATGGCTGGGCAGGACTGTGCCAAACTGCAGCCTGGTCTTCATGGGGTGGGCTAATGCCCTGGGGGGCTCTCATGAGGCCCTGCACCAGAAGGGCTGAGTAGGGACAGTCGGGCATGGTGATCACCCTGAGGCACTGGCAGCAGCTCCTTGAAACAAACTCCTTGGCAAAAGCCATTGCATTCTGTAATGTCTCTTCCACAACAAAGGTGTTCAGAAGGAATTTGGCAGTGCTCAGTTGGGCCTTCCTTCCAGCCCACTTCCAAATGGTTCTGGGTTCTCTATACCCCTGAGTCTGTACAGCTCAAGCTGTTGGTAGCCAGCCTTTCCCTCAACTGTGGAGAGCCTGGATGGTTCCACAGGGCTACTGGGAGATAGTGCAGACTTTCTGTTTCATAGCTGCCCTGCAAGCTCATTTTGGTTGAAACTTGGTGTTTATTTCTCATGTGTGAAACAAAGCACCAGCTTGTGGTGGCTTTGATGCGTGAAGCAGTTGTGCAAAATTAGGAACTACCTGAGCCTTGCGGAGGCCCAGCGTGGTCTCTGCATTCCATGACAGACTTACTGCCTTGTTTTCAGTGCTGAATTCTTGAGGCAGGAATCATCTCTGCAGTACCAGCTCTGAGTTTTACACTGTGTTTTACACAAGGCATTACGCTACATCTGTTGCAACAAACCTTGCAGAGATTAAAATATATAGTGGGGAGAAGCAGGCAGATGCAGAAACCTCTGATTGAATAAATATGATCTAGTCCCTGTCAGGTATTCTCACTAAAATTGTCCTAACAGCAAATGCCTGTTTGTCTCCATTTGAGTTGGGTATGTCTGGCCCAGCATCTCCAAAAATGTGTCACATAAGAATCTGGCAAAAGCTTAAATGTTCCAATGAAAGAATTTTTATTTTTATTTGAGAATTTGAAAGTTCCTTCCTGAATGAAGCTTGGGTTATTGAATTTGTTTATTAAGTGTTTTGATAGCATGAGGTTGAAAGTGACTCCATGTACACTGGAGAACAAGCTGGGAATTTCCAAGGTTCTTCACAACCTGGAATAACCCGGTGTGGGGGGCGTGAGGGCATGGTGCAAGAGGGAAATGCTTAGTGTGAAGGCAGCAGTGACTAACAGCAGAAATGGAAAATGGAGGGGAAGAACTGTCTAGGAGAGAAAAGTACTGGAGATTGAACACCAGACAAATGTGACTCAGTGTCATGTTGTTGTGAAAAGGCAAACATCCTCCCCAGCTGTTTAAACGGAGTGTACAAGACTTGAAATGAGACTGGTTTGCCATTTAGGAGGGAGAGTGTGGGTCACTAGCCCAGGTGAGAAGCACACAGTTAAATGTGAAGAGAAAGGACTGAGAAGTAGAAACTCTACTAACCTGGCCACCTTTTAATATTCAGGTTTTAAGCTAAGGGGATGGATGGATAAGTAAGGGCTATTGTAGGAAAGGGAATTATCTGCCTTACCTGCTCTGAAAACTGAATATAAGGAATCATGGGTATAAATTGATGGATAATTAAATCAGACGTGATAGAAACTCTAAGGCAGTGCAGGGCTGCAGAAGATGAAATGTGTCACTGAAAACCTAAGAACAAGTGTCATTACCCCGTTGTATCTGTTCTAATAAACTGACACCCAGTATGTATGCTGAGTGGGGATAGAGACCTTGGACTGAAGGACTTCCTGAGGTCCCCTCTAGCACTCTTTTCTTTGTTTTAGACTGGTTAAGATAAATGCAAATACTAGGGAAGCTGCTTTAGTGGCAAGTTATATGTTGGAATGTTGCAGCTGGTGAGAAAGAGCTGTGTGCTTGCAAAAGGCCACCTGAACTGTTAAGGTGAAACTCCCTCCTTCGCTTTGCCCTGGTAAAGTGGCCCAGGCACACATGATGGTTACTTTAGGGTATTATTCCACCCTCACTTCAATGGTAACGAGTTGTGTGTCCATGAACCTTTTAACTCTACTCAAAAGACCTATTCTGAGGCTCCTTCTTTATGTTAAAAGCACTAATCTTCTTGTGATAGGGATGCTTGAAATGACACTATACTTGGGAGATTAGCAATGCTACACTCTTGGGGCAGTTACTGCATCATCCTCACTGGCTTAGGTTTGTACATGCTTTGTTCATGACACTTTTTTGAGGTATAAAGAGCTTCCTTGCACTGAATCCCAACACAAACCTCTGCAGACCATGAGAATAGATACATAGAGGAAGACAAGTGCAGGTTTGGAAAAGGCCCAGCTAAATCTTAGTCCAGATACCTGCAATAACTGATGACCATGTAACTGATATCTTGGCAAGAAAGCACAACAGAATGCCTACTCCATATTCATATGTCTTCATTTCATGGGCTGAATATCAGAAAGTTGTTTCTTCATTTCTTTGTGAGCATTACAAAATTATTTAATCTTCAAAGACTACTATTGGAATTTAGGTAATCTTTTTTTTTTTCCTGATATTTACTTCAAGTATGTTTAAAGACATTTGATTTTTTGTTTTTATTGTGATTTTTTTTTTAGCTTTCCCTTTTTTTTATTCCCTTCTTTTTTTTGCTTCTCCCCATCCTAGGCTAAAAATAAGAGAGTAACAGATTTCTTCACAATCTTTCCTTGCAAGAATACACCCCTACTTCTTCTAGTAGTAGTTCTCTGTCTTTTCCATTGTAGGGTAAACTCTGTGTTGACAAATTACGCAGGTTTCTAAGTAAGATCTTATAATTCCTTGTTCAGGGTACTAATATGTCACTATCTCTACAAAAGAGAACTACTAACCTACTTAATGCTACCTAGAAAAATACCGTTTTAGAAGTCAGTTGTGTATCACTTCTCTGCAGAATAAGAGATTGTGTCTGATTTGAGCAGATAATTAGAGAAAAAACTCTCAATCCTGGTTTGTAATATTTATTTTGGCCAAAAAATCCAGATACTATCTAGTAGGATGATCAGACTAGTATTCCCTGTTTGTGTTTGGAGCATATACTCGGTTCTAGTTCCATATCCTGGTGAAAAAGGAAATAAAATCTCTCCCAAAGTCACCTACCTTTAGCCAGACAACTCCTTTAGCAGTCAAGGATCTGGATAAACAGGAGACATTAATACTCTTACTCATCCTTGCTGCTGCCAATTGACATGTATCTAGCTAGAACAGATAAATTCAACTTTGCTGTAAGTCATATCTCAGAAGCTTTCCCACTAAAAATGATTTTAAGGTGACCTGTCTATGATACAAATACTGTGCATTTGTCTTGATGTCCTTGATTAATCTTCCCTCCAAGGTCCGTTCAGTCTTTGAGGAGTATTGGGATCAGAGTAACAAGTTAAAGTCACCAAGGCTCTTATTTCTCTTTGAAAGTCTTTGTTTTCACAGCTTAACATGTTACCTTCAGGATGGATTCATTTAAGTTCTTGCTATGGGGCTCCAAGTGTTTGAGAAACAAAAATATATACTAAACTGCAAGATTTGAATTTTTTTATGTCTCTGTCTGTGCTACAGGTATTGCAGCTTCTGGTGTCCTGTCCTCAGACTCATGAAACTTACTCTCTTATGAACCTCAGTGTTTGCCTTGAGAATGAAGCCAAAATCCTTGCCCTAACAGCTGAAGCACACCTAGGTCATCATGAATCTGTCTGTCATGAAAATTGCTCTGGCTTCACTTCCTCCTTCTTCCCCTTCATCTCCCTTTTGTTTGGTTAAAGAGCATTTTCGATCTTTGTGTACAAGGCATGTCTGTTTCTGGTTAAGAGGGGTGTGAGTATAGCCAGAAGTACCTAAACCTACAGTCCCACTTAGACCTGGGTAAATTCAAAACACATTGATCTATGTTAAGTGCAAATAGTAGTGCAAGCACCTACCTGCTTTCTGGGACAAATAGTGGGTGTAAAATATTCAGCTATGGATATTTTTTAATTGGTACTGTCAGAGTGGGTACTGAATATGAAATGGGTCTAGAAATACAAAATGTACTTTACACTGTTAATGCTGTTGAGATTGTACCCGTTTTTAACTTTTTTGTTTTTTTTTTCTTTTTTCTTTTTTTTTTTTTGCTGTTGGCTATCTCTCCCTGAATCAATGACAATGAACTAAGTGAGCATTAGTTTCTTTCTAAAAAAGCAGCCATTTGTATTGTATGCTGAAACAGAAACATTTGATAGCTTTCTATGGGCAGACATTGTAGTAGAGTGAGAGAGATGTTAAAATAGAAACTGTGCCTTTTCTTCAGGTCTTTTGCTGAAAGGTTGACTCAGAAGGGGTTTGAGTATTGACCTGGAGCAGCTTGACATCGAGCAGTGCACTGCCAATTGTTCTAATGTCAGCTTTCTTCCTAAAATAAAACGGAAATGGGATTCTGTCTTTTTACGCTGAAATGGGCAGCTAAAGGGAGAATCCCTAAGCACAACACTTTCATCAGAAAAGGAGCAAGAAATAAGTGTAACAAAAGCTGTTCAAAACTTTACTTCCAAGCTTTCAGTTTTTACTGAATCCTTTTAATCTTTACAATAACCTCTTTCTAAGCTGGTCTTCTCTGCTACAGCATTTGGTTTCTCTAATTGTATTTTGCTTGCTAGAATTCTCTGCTGTCATAAAAATGAACATTTCTCTTATATCTTAATACAGATTCTACCAATACTTCACATTTTAACATCATGTTCTCAGTCATTATGAAACTTCCTTTTTTTTTTTTATTCTTCTGGGCTCTGCTGGACATCATGTTTCTACTGTTCCTGTTAAAATTGCAGCCAGTCAGGAGCAGGGGTCCATCAAATTTTGCTGCTTAGTAAGCCAAGCTTTTTACAATTTTGCTCTGCCCCTTGTGTCCAGGAGAAGGTAAAGGTCTTCCAGATTTTAAGTTCTCACCTAGCTTATGCAAAAGTAGCTGTTAGGGGTGACAGCCTTTTGAACTGCCCTTGCTGAAAGATAGCTTGCTTGAGTTCAATCCTGATTAGACAGCACATTTGTAGTGAGAAGAGCCTGTAGGCTCCAACAGCATTTGCTGAGATGAAAAACCTAGTTGGCATTGAGAAGTGAGGTCACGTGAAACCAGACTCTGCCTGTTCTTTCCTTCGTAGTATCACAAAAAGGTGACATCTGGTGCTTCTAATATACCAAAATTGTGACCAGATGCCCCTGACCACACTGCTCACACCCTCCTGCTACAGCTGATGTTCCAGATCTGCTTTTGTGGGAGATGCAATATGTGAACAACTGTCACACCCACTACAACATCAAACTTATCTCTGATAAGCTGGAAGGAATGCAACATGCAGCCCAACAAAATGTGAGTTCAGATCTAAAAGTGGTGTTCATCTATGGGTTTGATTATCCTAGGATTATTCAATCTTCTTTTTGCATGAAGGTTGCACTTCATGGGTGTCAGCTGCCCCTGCATAGAGTTTTGAGTCAGCATTTTGTTGGTTTTGAGGTGTGGATGGATCTGTGCTCTTGCTGCCCAGTAGAAGAGACCAGTGGAAGTTTAGAGGCTAACACACTGAGTAATGGGCCCAATTCTTTACAGCAAGCATTTAAGGGATATTCTCCCTTCTCCCTCACCCTGTAAGTGGAAGTGGAGATTGGGTCTCCTGTGTCTGGTTCTTTGCTTGTTTTGCTCAGTGTACCCTCGAGTCCTTTATTGCCCAAGCATTGCTTCTAGAGGCAGGGGGAAGTGGCCAAAACCAAGTGATAATACCTATAAAGAAAACAAAATGTTATGTTCGTTCAAGCAGTTTTGGTGTGGCTGCTATTTCTCTTTTCCTTTTTGAGACTATCTGAACTCACTGGTGGAGCTGGAATGCTTCCTAAAGGAAGAAGACAAAACACAGATAGATTTTGTTTTGCTTAAAACAGCCATTGCTGTCTTTAATTTCGAAGAGAGAGGAGGGAGTAAGCAAGCTTTTAAGCTGAAGTAAAGGAAAAAAGTCTTTTTTCTAAGCAGAGTCTTTAAGTGCATCTTTTACTATGTCTTCTATGAATCTCTACTATACTTGTCACTACCCATTGTTTTGCAGTTATTTCTGTTTTTTTCAGATTGCATCACTTGGCATTATAATAATTATATCACAAATTCATTTGTTTGGAGCAACCCTTGGCCAGAAGAAGTATGCTTAATCTCACTTTAAAAACCTGCACTTCAGTGTAGGGTTGCACTGATACCTAAGAATAATTTGATCATTGTAGTTTAAGGTTAAATATCTGCCTCGGATGCTTTCTGCTGGGCTGGAGCTAAAAAGACCCTAGAAGAGATTACTATTGTCAGTTGACTCCCAAACTGTAGCCTCAAAAATTTCTTAGAAGAGATCCCTTTTGATCTTTATTGAAAGTGCAACCTGTTTGCTTTATATCCTTACAACAGTAAAAAGTTTGGTATCAGGTCTGAGTGGTAGAAACTAACATTAAGTTCCATGATCGAAAGGAAAAATCCATGTTTCCTGAACAACACGAGTTTTAATTTGCTTACCAAGGTTTGCAAAGAGTGGCCATAATCTATGGAGTGGTAGTTGTAAGGCCCAGAACAGGGATAACAGGACTGCAGGATAGACTACAGAGCATTTTTGTAGTAAAAAGACATTCCTCTCTTTTCCTACCACTATGCATATTACAGCCTCAGTCTTGCTTTTAAGATTAATAATTTGCATGGCTGACTGCAAAATGAGTTTGTGCTCTGGAAACCTGTTTCCACTAAGAGAAACACAAGATTTTTACACGTCCTTTTGATTTGTGAGTGATGCAAATTAAAACGGTGAATGTTGAGGGATGTGAATATAGTACATTACTCTTTGAATCCAGACAAGCATATAGGCATGTGCTTAAATAAATGCATTGGTACTGCTGGTAGTGGTACTGCTTTAGGGACAGAGTATAGTGACATGGAAACTGTTATACCGATGCAGAAGTACTTCTGACTGATAACACCACTCTCCTGTTCTTACAAGACGTTGGTTTTCTAGTGGGACAAAGGGAAAAGACTTCTCTTTATACTGATATAAAACCAACAGTAGATCAGCTGAAGCTTATAGGATTTGAGCACACACTCAGCTCTCTGCTAAAGAGAGGGTGAACTGTATCTGCTAAGCTGCTTTAGTCCTGAGTGCAATTACTGAAGAACTCTAGAGCAGTGTTCTCCAAGCATTTTTGATCACTCACCTATATCAGCAGAAGTTTTTTCAGCAGGTACCCCCAATCTATGTATATTTATTTATTTATAGATTATATACGTGCCCTACTGTACTAATATACTACGTGCATTATAAAGCATACACAAAAATAGAAATTAAACCAAGATGAGATAAAATTCAAGTAAACACAATGTAATTTATTTAATTTGTATTTGTTACCAATACAGAAAAATATTTTCTTCCAGCACTCCAGTAGATTGTCTTGTGCAGCACCCTATGTTGGAAACCACTGTGCTAGGGCCTATGAAAAGATCCTGGTACAAATCTCATATATGGCCAAGCAGACAGTGCCTGGCAAGCAGGACTGTTGTCATTTGTGTCCTGCTCAGGCAGACTGCTTCAATCCAGACTCAGAAAGATAATTTCTGTAAAGTAGCTTGAATCTCTCTGCCAGGGGTACTACCAGACCCAGATGTAGCTGTGATGAAATGCACTATGTTCACCTGCTTTCTCTGTCTCTCCTCCCCAGATAAATAATGTTCTAGCTTGCCTAGCAGGCTTGGAGTTTTGATCACAGAAGGTTATAAAAACTCCAGGCCCAGTTTTGCTAATATTCTGAAGGCTTTTTTATTCTCTGCTAAAACATCAATGGGGGTAATAGCATTTCAGACTTTGTAGAGTCTGGCCTTTGAGGGAGGAATGTAATAAATTCTTCATGTGGAAGGTAGAATTCACCTATTCAGGGCCATTCACAATAAGCAGGAAAGGAGCTGCATCAAAGATGGTGGAAGAAATTGATGGGGTTGAATGAGATGCAGCAGGTCTCTTTTCTTAATTTTATTTTATGAGACATTCAAAAGAAATAAAGAATGAATTTGAGAATAAAGTAAAAGAACAAATTGTTGTTTAAATGAGAGCTTTGTGAACATAGCAACAAGTGGCCAAGGAACTGGAAGGGCCAGGTAAAGGAGCAAATCTGTCAAAAACCAACTTTAGCAGTGAGGTCCAGAAGGCTTAGGAAGCGTGAGGCTCCCTGTGGAGATGTATATTCTTCTTCTGTATTTGCCTTACTGTTTCTACACACAGAGAGCAATGAGAGACTTAGCAATGAAAACTTGAGGTTCTTGGATGCTCCTTTCCCTGGGAGATTCCATATTCAAAGAGCGCTTAAAAAAAAACAAATCAGAAAATGAAAGAAGCTTTGGAAACAGGTGCAGTGCTGTTATCCTGATTGGAGCAGCAGCATACACTGGTCTCTCCCAGAAAGCTAATTGACACTACGGCTTCTGATGGATGAACACTGGTTAAGGTATTGTCTTAATGAAGGCATGAAGGGAGTTCTCAACTTTCTATAAAATACAGTGGTAAAGAGACAGAGATGCTTGGATGTCAGTAGCAATAAAAGGAAAAAGAATTTTGCCATGTGAGAACAGTGACTTGCTTAAATAACCCTCAATTGTTACATAAGTGGAGACTGTGAGGCATCTAGAGAATTGAGTTTTCCTCGTAGAAAATGTTGTGGTACTGGAAAAACACTGATGTGCTCCACACAGATGTTGGGCACTTCCTTGCCAGCAGCGACTGGCCAAGGCAAGAAGGAGACTTGCAAGAGCAGCTCTGTGTGAATTGTTTGACATCTACTGTGTAATTAAATTGATTTTGGTGGCCTGGCTGTCTGAGCTATACAGAAGATTTCATTTCTGCCTTTGATCACTTACAGAAATAGGTATGTCACCTTACTGGTGTTTTGGTTTTAAGCCTATAGATTTGAATCCATGCTTTAAGGTTTTCAGTGTTTTCATTATGTTGAGGATGATTGAAGAGTGTAGGAGTGGCATGCTCATACCTGTGAATTGTAGGAATAGAGGCAGGGAATACAAATCTCAACACTTGCATGTAACATTACACCGTCTTCAAAATGAGAGAAGAGCAGCAGACCTGCTACCTCAGTAGTTAGGACATTTGATCTGCGCTTACCTATTAATTAGGCATTCCTTGACAGAAAGAGTTTAACAGAAGAATGGTTTATGAAAATAGGGCTGTAGATGCCAACACTGTGTTAATTCACACAGGTCAGGGAGCAAGGGGGAGAACAGAAACAGGAACGTGAACGGGGTTGGGACATCTCGTCTTTCTTTTTGAACAGCCATAGGCTGATTGGGCACAGGTGTGGATCTTTATTCTGTGACTTAAAACTTAATATCATACAGATGGACACACTGCTAACTAATGCTGTGCTAACCTGTGCTATCTGACAGCTATTCCTTGTCTTAGAACATGTGACCTTAGAAACAGCAGTTGCAGACTCGAAAAATTAATCCTATCATAAACCTCATCTCATTACTTCAGTGAAATGCCAATGGAATGGGAAATTTTGAGGTATGGCAGTGTCTCAAAAATGCAAGAGGAAGGGTGGAGAAAGCAGCAGAGAAGTGGAGCCTGGTGAAGGTCAGGGTCATATAACAGCAAGCAGCAGTGAAGGCTGAGAATATGCAGAATGGAGCAAAGGAGAGCAGGGCACAGGTCCCAGTACCAGCCTGAGACATGATAAGCGGGAAAACCAGATGAATGTGATTAACCAGAGATATTAGAGCATGTCAGTCACAGACTAAAACATTCATGGAGGCTCACTTCCAGTTCCTGAACTCAGGAAATATTTTGTATAGATTCATGGGCTATAGTTTGGCAGTTTGGAAGGGAAGCAGCACTTCTGTCTAAGTGGCAGTCAAGATTCACAGCTCTTATTTAAATGAAAAGTTTTCCAGTTGCTTCTCACTGAGTAAATACACTCCCTCATATCAGGAAATCATAAGCCACTCAGATACAAAAACAGTACCTTACATCTTTTCACTTTAAGAAAATCAATCTATAAGTAGATAAGAGCATGCAGGACAGAACATGGGGCCAGGATTGACAGAGCAAAAAACATGCTGTAAACGTCCTTATTGCTATGATAGTAAAACTTTACCTTAAATATGCAGTGGACTCTGCATGTCTGTGTTGCTGTCTATGGCCTCTAATTGTCATTGGCTTTTGTTCCAGGCAGATTTTTTTCAAACTGTTGAGAATCTAGCTCTGGTATAGTCATCCAAAGATCTGTTCTGAACCCTACTGTGAAGACCTTGTACTTCTTCTGTAAGAGAAACACTATAGCTAGGAAATGTGAAGCTCCAGTCACTGAGGTCTCAAGCTATAAATGTCCTAATCTGCAGTTACAGAGTGGGAAGCTATTATTTCTGTTGTGATAATGCCCCGAAGCCTCTGTAGGAATCCTTAATGTGAAGTGCTTGGTACTTTGCAAACAGAAGGACACACTTCGCAGTAGTTATTCCCATGTTACTAATTTAAATTTACCTTGCAGGTGCATGCTTTATAATTATATTTGCAGATTTAAAGAACTGATGTTTGTTTCTGTTTTATATATAGTACAAAGATTTATTGGCTTTGTCTTCCACTCCACTACTTAATATGACCCAGATTTCATCACTGACAACCTTTTTATTTTTTTTTTTAAGTGTGAGCACACTATGAAGTTCTTTGAAAATGTCTGCTGTATGAAATCTCTGTTGCTGCTAGGTCCAAGATGAGAAATAGAAGCTACTTTCTCCTTTTATAACTTGAAGTATATTCTTACAGAAATTAATTCTTAGGAAATGTTTCAGCTTTTATTGTTTCACATGTTGACAGCCCCCAAGAAGCCTGGACAAGATGACCTTGAAGTATAGCTGTGATCTGTTTTTCTAGATGACTACCAGTAAGCAATACCAGTCTGGTGACCTCAAATCTTTTACCTGCCTCATCTCAGAATACAGACTACTAAGCCTGTGTTTAAAGAGGTAGATTTTGGCTCCAGAGTAACAAAGCATCTTGCCTGGAAGGCTGTGGGGGAAGGCACACAATGTTTTTCTTTGCAAACCTAGTTCCATGGCCTGCTTCCAGTTCCACTTGCAGGCCGGCAGCTGTGTGGCATGGCGTGGGCCATGGTGGGAGCTGGCTGCCGGTGCCGAGCAGTTCCGCAGGCTGCACACAGCAGCTGGGCAGAGGGTGCAGGAGCGGTGCTGTGTTGCTGAGGGACTGCTGAGGATGAGTGCTGCTGTGCCACTGAGGATCCCGCTCTGACTTCATGCACTGTTTAGCTCTGAGTTGTGCTTCTGGCTCACTCTCTGCAGATACAACTCCCTGAAAGCCTTCCCTGGGGGTGCAGTGACTTGTAAACACGTTGGTGTCACCCTGAAGTTAACACAGGCAGTACAAGTAGTAAATCCAACTCTTTCACAGGTGACTGCCTCATTTCTTCAGTCTTCGTTGTTGAAGAAATGCACTGATTTCTTAAACTGACAAATTTTAGATTTATAAGACTTATTAAGAAGCCCAAGCAGTTGGAGAGCTGTGGAGTGTGTCATGTATCTCGTGTGTGGTAAGAGGATTAGGGATGTTGATGTACACAGTATATAGAAGTCATATATTGAACTTTCCAGCTGCTTGCCTATTTTGAGTTGAGATGTTCAAACAGCCTGTAGCACTGGTCACTTCCAAGGGCAGGCAAGGATGGAAAAAGGCTGTCTAACAACAGGGGCAGGAGTAAAAGAGCAAAAATAAAACAGAAAGCACACAAAGTGATACTGTGCATGTGTAAAGGAGCCCTGACTCTAGGAAGGATTGCACATATGTGACCTCCACTTGCACCTTATGTGTCGTAAGAAAATAGGCTTTCATCTGCCCCTAAGCCTAATGCACCAGCAGAGAGACGTGGCTTGCAATTTCTTGTTCCAAGGTTTTTGAGGGTGTTACGGAGGAACATGGAGGATTATAAAATGAGAAAATTACAAGTTTAAAAGCAGGTGTGTAAAGGCAGATGCATTGTGGAGTGAGAAGAGCTCCTTTGCCTCATAGTCTGGGGTGATAGCAGCAGAGAAACCTTGTCTTACTGGTCAGTTCATGAATCACGGAATCAATTACATTGGAAAAGACCTTTGAGATCATTGAGTCCAACCTGTGAACACCACTAGGTTAACTAGACCATGGTACTAAGTGCCACATCCAGTCTTTCTTTAAAGACCTCTGGGGATGGTGATTCCTCCACCTCCCTGGGCAGTCCCTTCCAATGTCTAATTCCTTCTGTGAAAAAATTCTTCCTAATTTCCAGCCTAAACCTCCCCTGGCACAGCTTGAGGCTATGTCCTTTTCTCCTGTAGCTGGTTTTCTGTGAGAAGATGCTGACCCCCCCACCTGGCTACAACCTGCTTTCAGGGACTTGTAGCTGAGCCTTTGCTCCAGGCTAGATCGTCTAGATGAAGCTCACCTAGAAATGCATGTGCACACTTTCCTACAGACAGCAGTAAAATTTGCGGGAGGCTGGTACAACCCAAAAGAAGCAGGTTTGAAAAAGAGCCTCCTGTTATTAGTTTCCTTGGCAGATTCTAGGTTTTGAGCTCTTCTAGCAGGGCAGCAGCAAGAGCACCCTGCTCATCACCCTGTCCCAGGTGGGTGCAGCAGTACATGCTTAGTTCTGTTCATGGGAAATAACATCAAACACATTGGGAACTCTGTGCTTACCTTAACAGCTACTCTGTCTTCTTTGGGAAGAGCCTGTTGCTGCTGGGAAGCAATTGCAGAGATCAGTACTGTAGCTATCTTAGCTCAGTTGGGATGGAAATGAATCATTAGGAGGTTCTGTACCAAAATCAATGTTCTTGCATGATAAGGTTGTCTCTAATGCTTTTCTGAACTATCTGGGTTTCTGGATGATTTTTTTTTTTAGTAATCAATTTTTTAGCAAAGCAGAAAAACATTTCCTCATAAGACTTGCTCAAAACCAGGAAGTTTAAGTGGCATATGTGTGTGTTGCATGTAAATGTAGGAACTGATATAAAGGCTTTCAGGATCTCATTAGTTGGGTCATTTGCTTATTGACTTTTATTTACAAAAGATAAATGAAATGTTCTGATTTGCTTGGAATACATACTAGGCTATTTTCCCTTCTTCAAACACAAAAGCTCTACCTTTTAAGGCAGGGTCCTGACATCAAATATTGCTGATGCTTATACAGATGGATGTTTATTTTAAATTTCTGGAAAGGAGCAAGTTGCATGTGTGTAATGGGGTTTGGGAACAGTGTGCACTAGAACAGACCAGAAGCCTGGGACAGAAAGATGTGATGGTGGATTGCATCTGCAAGAGTTGCCAGCGCAGCAGAGGGCTCCCTCATGGAACCACCCCAAAGCAGCCTTCTGGGATTTAGTTATGAAGGTCACCCTGCTGGTAATGGAAGTTGTGCTGACATAAAACAAATCATTCTGCTTTGTGGAGTTATTTCATAAATGTGCACAGCTCTGCTTCCAGCCAGATGTGTAGCTGCTATGTGATCTACTAAAAGCTGTGTTACAGATGATGTATGAAGTCAGCATGTTGATGGTTGTCTCTAATCTGGTAGGTATGCTCAGTGTCATCTGGGCTGCCAGGAGCAGCGAGTCTGCTCTGATGGTTGAGTGCAGTAAAATGTTAATAAAAAACTACAGTGGCAAAAGAAGGTGCAGTGGACTATTGCCAAGGGAGCTGCTGCAGCAGGAGTCCCCCCTGATGAGGGTCATATTGAGTCCCACAGCCAAATGAATAATGTGAAAAGGATTATGTAAACTGACACAATACAGTACTGGTTTAGCATTGACTTTGCTGCTTTAAGGTGTTTGGCTTTTTGAAATTATTTTGACCGTAAGACCAGTGTTTTGGGAGGTTCTGTTGATAATGGTGGTTGGTAGGTTGCAAGGTCTCACTAGAGAAATTAAGTATATAATTAAAGATGTCAACATTAGCTGCAGTGGGCTTTTTATTCTTTGTACTTGTCGCAGCTTGAAAGCTTTGTAGCTTCAAGATGTGATGGTAAACACAAAGAAATACTTCCTTAATTAAATAGTTTTTTACCATGGCTTAAATCTACTACAAGCCACACTTCCATGGAAGACTGCCACAACATGCCCCACGTGTTCTCATTCTCGTTCTCAGACCAGTGCTGTTGGTGGTACATCATACATTTGGTCAATGGGAAAGGTGTAAGACCTGACTGCTTGGTCCACTGAAAATGTCCAGAAATTCAGTTGTTTTCTACAGTGTCTCATCACATGTGGTAATCTACCGAGTGATACCTAAAATTCTTTACCCTTGGCATCCCAGTCTTGTTCTTGAGTGCCCCACTGAAGCTCTTCACCTTTTCCGGGCTGAACTGCCAGCTAGCACACAGCAGTATGGGGAAGGAGGAATGGGCAGGGTGCCTTGGTTATCATCGTAGGCCTTGGGAGGACACCATCCCACTGAATGGGAAGGTTGTCTGGTGTTGGGGAAATTATTTGTCCCTGACCTATGCCAGGTTGACCTGCTTAGACTTGACTCTCAAGGGGTTTTGCTGTAGTGCTGAAGAAAGCTGGATGACAGTCTGAATTCAGTACACAGCAGGAAAACAAGCTGAATTGCAGGAAGTTCCATGGTTTGCTAAATATTTTGTTAGATTTTACCATTTAATTTAAATTTTGCTGTTTGATTTCCTAAATAAGTTCTCTATTTAATTTGTCATTAACTCAGCACTGTCTGCTGTGGAGGCCAGGGACTCTTTTGACCAGAGTCAGCACATAGCAGCTGTGCACTGGTTTTCAGTCCTCTTTCATTTGTCCTTGGATTGCTTTGAGACACAGCTCTTAATGCTCTCTATGGATAGAAGTCAGACTGCAGCGTGTGGATTGCTTTATTGCTGACGCTGTGAGGAAAACAATCCTTTTTAATGCCGGGGAGGGAAGAGAAAGTGGCCTTTCACAGGAGCTGTTTGGAACAATTTTTTTGACTACGGATATTAGGTGCAGACGTGGAGGCATTGTCAAAGGCTTACTTATAAGGTTGGAAGAGTGCAGTTAAATCACACTTTGCTAAATAGCTTGGAATAAACTTAACCTAAATGTAGAGCAGAAGTGTCTCTACTGAGCGCCCACGCAAAAGTGCAAAGTAAGTTTCCAGGGGAAGGGTGACCTTGTGAAAACTTAACCAGAAGCATGGGCTGCTGAGAGAGACCCCTTATTGTCTATGAAAAAAACCATCTTTATAAGGAGTACATCCAGTTTCTTCTTTCTAAGCCATTATAGTGTCTGTTTGAGAGTTGTTGACTTTTTTATTTCATCCTCATGAGCTGGCCCTCAGCTCTAAGCAATGCCACAGTATGGATCATGTTTTCATCATTTATATTGAATTTTTGTGCTAGGCAGTCCTAAAGGAAAGTAAGATTCATCTACCAAAATAACAGATGCAGATATCTACGGGCCCTGAAATACTGGTCAGAACCACAGCTGGTATAAACTAGGATGACTCCTTTGACTTAGCAAAGCAGACCTGTCACTGAAGCTTTTGTAGCTTTTTGCAGTGAAGATGGACAAAATACATGCAGGATAATATCCTGAATATCCCGGATACTGCTCTCCTGTAGGAACTGGGCAGCAAGTAGCAAGTATCTGAAATAAACTGGAAAACTCAGAAGAGAACTGTTACATGCACTTTAAGCTGTCTTGACAGGCTTGTCATAAGGCTGTCAAACTGGCTATGGTTTGAGGATGGTCTGATACACATTTCTTCCAGGCCATTAAGAATAGAGCTTATAAAAACTGATATTCTGGAAAGTCAGATAAGCTCCAGTACTTCCAAGGCTTACGTGAGGAAACTTAGTGTGAACAGAAATTCTGAAAAATCTCACTTGGCAAACATAGGTTTTGATTTTGTTGCTATTTTTTAGCTCTTTGTATTCCTCTCTACACATTGAAAAAGATAAATTGTTTTAACTGTCTGTCATATTTCATCAGTCAACACTTTCCATGAAGACGTCATGATTTTTTGGATAAATGTGTATTTTCTGACAGAAATCTTCTGTCAGCACTTTTAAATGTTCTCTAAATAAGACCCAAAAATCCTATTGTATTTTGCAAAGGTAACGTCTCAGGAATATGGAACAGTCTTTAATTGTCTGCACTTAGGAAGGAGAAATTAATTGGCTTTTCAAGCCTTGGTCTCTGAAAGCTGCAAACCAGCTAAGCAAGAAAAAAGCAGTTAATTCACTTGGAGTTCTTATTCTTTTCATAACATGTTGCTCAGTGAGGAAGACTAGAAAAACTGGTGGGATTGAAGTAGTGGGGGGAAGAATGTGACTGGTGGGGACCCACCCAAGAGAGAAGGCCAGAGATTGTAGGAGGAGGACATGGAGGGGCTGCCTGAAGATGGTCTCACAGAAGTTTCACCTGAACTTGTTCTTACATCTTTCTGGTTTTCCTGCAGTGTCTTTGTTTGCTGAGAAGTTGAGCATGCAGCCTGCTCTCTTGCTGGGCATTGGACCCAGCAAGGGTGCTGCAGTTTGCCCTGAGCTGAGTTGAGCTGAAATGGGCTCTGCAATGCACACAGCCTGAGGGTGAGGTACCAGCCTCTGCTTTATGGTCATATCTCCAATATGGAAACACAAATGGCTTTTCCTGTTTAGTTTTTTTCATTTATTTTGAGTCTCTTCTTACAATTTGAAATAACTGTGGCCCTGTGGGAGACATTCTGAGTGCAAAATAGAAGACGGAACCAACTGGTCACAGCAGCAGTAATGACTTGCAAGCTGGTTGCTGCGGCTTGCACATGCAACTTTTTGCTGGCAGACAGGGTGAGAAGGAAGAAGAGCTTGAGTTTGTATGTTGTATCATAACAGAAGTTGTTTGTTACTTTCCATGTTCTACAAGGTCACATAAAGCAAGCCCAAAGTGTTAGTGTGGGCATGTGTGCTGCCCAGTCAGAGGTTAATCAGTGGAGATCTGACGCTGTCCTGAGTGTGCATAGAACACTGGGTCTAGCTGCATGTTTGGACACTCCAAGAGTGCTTTTGCACTCTGACTCTATAACTTGTGTTGAAAATCCTGACTGGCTTTTAGAGCAAAAAACCCTATGTAAGTAAATATATTCTCCATGCACACCTTTATGGCAGAGGAGAGAGAAAAATCTGAATTTTATGTATAATCATTCTCAGAATAGACAACTAGGCAAAGCCACTCTTTCATTTGATTGAGTAAAGCTTTGAAAAGTAAACAGTGCATGTATGGAACATTGAACTCTTTTCATATCAGTATTTTCTGGGTAAGTGTCATTTAAGTCAATGTAAAAATCCTTAAAAAGTACAAATTTGCTATTTAAGTTTCTTATGCAGACAGTTGGCTCTCTATATGGGATATATTTGTGTACTTATATAGAATGTCATATTTAAATAATTTATTTTAGGCTGGTCATTAACTATGCATAACCCAATTCATGTTAAAATTCAGTTATTTTCCGACTGAAATTCAGTGTCATTCTTGTTATATTGCGTATCAGTAAGTTACGAATCAGTTGTGCTCTCTTTGCCAATGAAGGCTGTTTTTTAAGACAATGAGATTATACAGGGGCTTTCATAATTTTATTTAATCAACAATTAGATTGATGTTTGAGTCAGAAAGTGATTCAGCTTGCTTTTTTAGAGCTGTGTGTGTTCTGCATGACCAATGGGACACAAAGCCTGCATATTTATTTCAGGAAGGAGAGGAGGTAGCGGGTTCTATGTGGCTGGAGCAGGACTGCTGTGTAAGAAAGGATTGTCCTATCCAGTATACCTGGCTGCTTTCCATAATCACTTATAAACTTGTGCAGCTACTGAAAATTTAATTACAGCAAACTACTTTTTTGTGCTTCTGACTACTCTTGTCTCCCTAAAGATGGAGTCCAGCATGTACCTATTGTCCTTATCCATGTGTCTCAAGACCAGCATATTTCACTTCATAGGACTTAATGCTTTATGAATTCCCATTTGCTATAGACAAGATTTAAAATGTTACTCCCAGCTTCTGCTTCTGAAGGCAGGATTTAAAAACTATCTCTGTGCTCTACCTGGAAGGTTGGCTGAGCACTGGAGTTGAATTCAATAGCTACTCAAGATTTCATAACTAGGAATTTACTTTGTGCTTTGTGTTGTTATCAGAAAGCCATTACTTCTGTAGAATATAAAAACCTGATTAAGTTGTGGGGGAGAAGGAAGTGAGGTGCTATAAGTTGTTCATACAGAATCATTTGTAGAGCATTTTATGTCAGCTAAAACACTCAAGTGGGTGCTAGCAGAATATAAATCTCCTGATCAGAATAAGAGAACTTTTTGTTGAGAGGCCTTATTGCACTAGCAGTTAAGGTTAAGTCAGTATATCTACTCTAGCCTCATAGTTTTCGCTTGATAATGAAAACCTTCTATAATTTAAACTGAAATTTTCTTCTCTGCCCTTACTGAAACACAGTTTGTGTGGGGCTCTTTACTCTGGTCTTACTATGTAGAGGAATGTGCTTTCAACCAAAGTGTTTCACTTCTGTTTTCTCAATCTCACTAATTAAAATTGGAAAGTAATCTTTAAATAGATACTTTTTCACCACTGCACTTGTAAAAAAAAATAAAAATCCACTTTTGTTTGCTTTTTTGGCTTTCTTTGCAATCCGAAGGTTTACTGGTTCAATGTCTTGATGCTGTTTTTCTGTCCTTCTAATAGCTTGAGTTCACCAGAGTGCCCCCAAACAATAAGGCTTAAGAGCAAGTCCAACCACAATATTTGTGTAGTTCCTCATAGTACTGTTTCATGGAAATTTCTGCAAGCTATAGTTGTTGCTGTAACTAAGAATGTGAGCTGAGACACAGGGGTACTGGAGAATGAGACCTGACTGACATGGTAGTGGATCTTTGGACAGCAAGATTGTGGGAGAGCTGCTGCTGAGATCCAAGCAGCCATCCAGTGCAAGGAAGACTTGCTCTTGTTAGGCAGAACTTCAGGTGAGAAGCTGCGTGCCTCCTGCTTTTGATCAGGAAGAGTGTTTTTCAGACAGTCCCAAGGCTGAAGGCTGCTGAACTAAGGTGCAGTATTTATTGGTCCAAGTCTTGGTTTGGGATTATACTCATGTCACTCACTTTTTCACAAGGATGTAGAACTGCTCGTAAGTGCTCCCCTGTCCATTTGGTTTGTCCGCGCTACTCTTCTCAGGTGTATTGGTTTTCACTGCTTCTCTAGGAGAATAGAGAATGTCCCCTGCCTTTACCTGGTGACTCACTGCCATGAGGTGGAAGCCTAAGCTACCACTTTTAAAATGGAGCTTAATTAGCTTATGAAAGGGATTAGAGAAGAGAGGGCTGTAAGGACTGGTGTCTGTGTCCCTGGTATTGCAGGCTCAATGTTCCTAATTTGGTTTAATGTAATCTGGTGTCTGACTGGCTAACCTCGTTACACTGATACACTGCTGCCAATCCTTAGAGCCTCCCCCTTTTTTTTTTACCCCTCCTCATATGGAATAGTTGAAACTGGCAGAGAACGTGCAAGATCAGTGAAAAACTAGAGTAATGACAGTGTGGGACTGCAAGGCTTATTACATTATGGGAGGAAGAGGACCACTGTATATATGCATTGTACTGCTAAAAATATTCCCTGTGACATGGGACAGTGACAGTAGCCACATGGTAGCTGTGACTTGTTCTGGTAATGTGCTCTCTTGGGAGTATCAGAGTGCAGGATAAGGTTCCAGTGTGGTGGCAGAGACACAAAACTCAAAAAACACATAGACATGACCTGTGTGACTGTGTGGAGCAGAGGCAGATCTGAGAGTCATGGAATTAATGAAAATGAACTGGGCAGGGATTAGAGCTGCAAGAGAAAAGGTGGGATCAGGTTCAAGTGCCTAGGAATCACGTCATCTGGGATGAGGGCAGCACAATCTCTGGAGGACTCGGGCACTGTCCTTCTGGGACATTTTGAGGAAGGCACTGCTTTGACAAGGATATGGACGAATAAAAGACTATCCAGAAAAAGCTGCTGAGGATAAAAGGTGCAGATAGTGTATAAGTGGAGAAATTAAATGCATGCTACCCAAAAGGCATGCATACTACAAACTAGTGAGTGTGCAGAGCAGAAGAAGAAATTTTCAGAGTGTTGCATCATATAGGAGGAAGATACAGAATATGGGGGGAAGTTTTCTGGTGAAGTCTGTCAGACAGTGAGTACTTGTCATCACTTTGGCCTTGTTTTCCTGCTCTAGGAAAGTTAATCATGCTTTAAGTTTATGGTGTTAGACATATCTTGTGGTGATCAGGAGTGTGCCTATCTTCCCTTCTTGTTTTTATCCTAGGTCCAACACGAAAAATGCCCCTGACTGCCAGTGCCATGGACTTCTTTCAGCTCTTTGTCCCTGACAATGTACTAAAGAATATGGTGGTCCAAACCAACATGTATGCCAAGAAGTACCAGGAGAGGTTTGGTAGTGACGATGCCTGGATTGACGTCACCTTGACAGAAATGAAGGCCTTCTTAGGCTACATGATATCAACCAGCATCCACCACTGTGAGTCTGTTCTCAGTATCTGGAGCAGCGGCTTCTACAGCAACAAGAGCATTGCACTTATCATGACACAATCACGGTTTGAGAAGATCCTGAAGTACTTCCACATTGTGGCCTTCCGCTCGAGCCAGACAACGCATGGCCTCTACAAAATCCAGCCTTTTCTGGACTCTCTGCAGAATGGCTTTGACTCTGCTTTTAGACCTTCACAAGCCCAGGTAAGCGTTAACCTGTTGTCAGAGAACATCCAATCTGTGCTCTTTTGGTTGTCCAGCTATAATGGAAAGTGCAGATCACCACTGCCTGAAGAAGAGCTGGGGCTTCACAATGTGAAGCCATGCTGTGGTGCTGCCATGAAACGAGAGCAAGCAGCGCTGTCCTACAGGAGTGCTCATCAGTGTCTGACTGCAGTGCTGCAGTGCATGCACCAAGCATGTTTCAGTGGGAATAGTGCTCTCTGAGCTGGAGCTGTTTGCTTTAGTGGCCTAAACATGCCTGGAGACTTCTCAGAGAGGCTGGTCCCACTAGGTTTTGCTATCCTGAGGATGGGAGGATGCAGGCTTTTCCTGTGAGGGAGAGTGGAAAGAGCAGAGCCGATGCAGCTGGGTTGGAAGGTGGTAGCTGCTCCAGCTACAGGCTGAGGGTTGGATGGAGGAGCCGAGTTTGCTAGGAATGACTGCCCCTGACCTTAGCAGAAGGTGCTTGCTGTATGTTCCAGTAGCACAGCTCCCTCCTCACAACTGGGCAAAGGGAAGATAAGCAGGGGGAGAGGTGAAAATCTTTTCTTAATATTCGTCATACACTATTTAAACTTTGTTCCAGTATAAGTGATCTGCTTTTGGAGCTGTTGCTACTGGTCATGTTCAGAAATCTGAAAATGGAATAAGCATGTAATTACTACTTGAAATAACTTCTCAATCAACTCTCTGTTTTCGGAATATAAATATTTCATTTAGACATTTGGAAAGGGTATTGTGCTCATAGTCCTCTTTTTCTTCCTGTTTCCCTTGCATGTAATTACATTTTTGCCCATTGCACAAAATTAATGAAGACATAGATGCACCACATCCATTGAAGTGTGCCTAAAATAAATGGGGAGTGATTACAGCTTATTTTATAGACAATAAATATCATACCTGTACAACTCATGAGAGCACAGCTGTTCAGGTAGAGAGGAGGAGTGGGTGTTCTCACTAAGCCATGCCAGCAAGGTACGTTTCCATTAAGACAAAGCAGACAGTGAGAGACGCGGTATTGTTGGGACTGAGCTCTCATTAAGGTATGAAATCTAATCTTTATGGCCACTGACTTCAGTGGGCGGAAGATAAAGGCTTCAGAAATGTGATCACTGTGTCTAATGTAAACACTTATAATGGTGTGCTGTGGGACAAGCTGTGAGTAAAAATCCATTAAAGGATAAATTTGATTTGCATGTATATCCTTTCTCCCACTCCCTGTCCTGAGCAAGGTTTGAGAACTGAATTGACAAAATCCCAGCATCCGGTCTGCAGTGGCAAAGTATCTAAATCTCCACAAGCAAAATGTATGCTTGTCCTGAGCTTGGTAAGGAGATGCTGCTTAAAACAGGTAGAGAGGAGGAGTGAGACAGCCAGTTCTCTTCCTTCCCCTTCCACTACTCTGCTCCCTTGTCAGTGTTTACGTCAGTGAATTCTATGCAGCATGTTTCAGTGGTATTGAGTGGAACAAAAAGCACTAAAATACAGCTTCAAAAATAACCCTGTGAGAAAGAAAAAGGTTTTGAATCTGTTGTTAAAAATACCCTAGTGTACCTCCAGTAGCCTGCTGGGGGATGTTCCAGGGATCCTCCTGAAAGGAACCTTGTGCGTAACATCCTTCTGGGTGCCATCAATCAGGGCTGCACACTACCTGTCTCAAGAGATGAGGACCCCATCTGCCTAGAACAGCAGGAAAGACCTCTCCCTGCAAATTGCCTTGAGTGCAGATTAGAAGACTGCAGTAAACATAAAACCTAGAATGTCAGGTCCAGTGAGAAATAATAGAAATAGTTAAAAATAATAACCCAGTTGCACAGAAACAAATGGAAAAGATGAGGGGAAAGTGCCATTTAGATGAGCTTTTGGATGTGCTGCCTCTGAAAGCAGTTCAGAAAGAGGAGCCCAGGTTTCTATAATCAGGGATACTCAAAATCCCAAGTTCAGAATGGAATTGTTGCTTAAGGTACACCTTTATCTTAAACATGAGACTTGTGGTACCTGGGGGTGGCTTCTGTTCAAGCTTTATGCTACCATCTTGTAAGCAGCATCCAGCAGCGGAACCGTTTGTGTTCCTTGCTGTTGAATACAGCAGGGCTGTTTGGGCTTGTAGGCAGACTTGTTGCTGACCTTCTTCCTCTGGGAGTGTGTGCTCACAGAAATTAGGAAGATGCCATGTTTAACTCACCCTGATGGACAGAGCAGAGACAATCTGTATTCAGAGGCAGTGCAACATCTGCCTTCACAGTTGCTTCTTCTATAAATTTGATCTTTTCTTTTTGGAGAGCTAGAAAAGATTCTTCAAAATGCTTATGGTATTTTTTTCTCATCTGTAACCCCTTTCCCCCTCCCCTAAGTGTGCCTGTAAAAATAACACCACTGTTGCTATGAAAAGAAACAGGGAGAGAGAGAACTATGCCAATATACCAAAACAAAGAAAACAATCTAGTGAATTATAATTATTTTGCTAAATATACTGAGCAAACAAAAGGAAATAATTACTCTTCAGCTTATGAAGGAATTGAAAGCCCAGAACATTATAATTGTGTATCAGCAGTGCTAGCTTCAGTTTCTGAAGTTGAAAAATGGTGTTCTGACCTAGATTGGATAAAAAATGACAGGAATATTCTCTGCATCTTATCGCTCCTCAACATCTTCTGTATAAGTAAATGCTGCCTCTACCTGAGCAACAAGAGGTGGAGTTTTGGGTCTGTTTCTGTAATCAGTGTTTTTTCTTCATTGCTTAGCTTGGTAGCTGTCCTGCTGCTGTCTGCAAGCCTGAAGGCAGGGAAGATGCCCTGTCTGCGCTCAGGAGGTATACTGCACCAAATTCAAGGGTACTCACCTGCCAAGGATACACACTAAATTCCAGAAACCAGAGGAGTTCAGGGAAAATAACATCACTGCTCAAATATCCTTCTGTGCCTGCTGAGTAATTATATGCTTGACATCAGGATGCGACTAGACAGTATTGCTCTCTTTGGCTGCCCCTGACTGGTGTGGGAGGGGTCAGGAGCACAACTGCAGGTACTCTCTCCTTCCCTATCCCTCCAAAGTACCTTCTCTTTGGTGTCTTGGAACCAAACAGTTTTGCACCTGCCCAGTGAAATGCCAGCTGGAAACAGTGGGCTTAAGTTCTTATCTCTAGATGGAGTGAAAGAGAGGTGTAATTCAACCTCTTGCTGCAAAGGCATGGTGCTAAACTTTGGCATATTACTAGGCAGCTTGTTTGTGTTTCACTCTTGGTGGTATCTTAGGATACAGCAATTTCAACATATTTCTTCCAAACCAGCTCACAGATTAGATGACAGCTTCTTTGAAAACATAGAGGGGAAAAAATAGCCTTATCAACTTGCTTTTGTGTCCTCATGAATAAAGTTCATTTGGCATTGAGCATTTCCAAATTATAAGATCTTGCTCATGTCATACGTCTTTATTTCAGATTTGCTGTTTTCAAAATGATTCTGTAGGAGTTGAGGGTGCTGGTTCCAAACCAGGACTGTTCTGTCTTAGGTCTTTTGTGAATGTGACACAGACACATAAATACTCAGAGAATGCTGGCCAGGCATAAGATGTGGAGCAACAGAAAGACAGACTAAGGATCAATAAGAATATTGAACAGAAAGGTAAATTTCTGATGTTCTATAGCTCTTGGGCAGTTGATTCTTTGGTGAACCCAGATTTTAGGGAGAGTTTGGCAACAGAAAATTATGGAAATTCATTGCTATTTTAAAATTACCTCATGGTAATGGAGTGCTGTAAAAACTGCGTTTTTTAAAAGGGTTGATTGAAGACTGAACAAATGGGCAGAGGAGCATGTAATCATGGCTCCGTTGGAGGTGGGAGTTAACCTTTGAATGAGGGCATAGAGGATCCATAAAATGTGGATAGGCCAATGAAGACTTTGAAAGTGAGAAGAGAAAGAATCTTTCTGATGTATTGGAGGAGGACTATCAGAGAGAAATAAAGAAAGAGTGATGGACTAGGAAAATGGCTTTCCAGCTGCACTCTGTAGGGCAGGGCTGCTTTATGTTGAAACCAAAACTAAAACTGTTGTGGGGTGGTTTGTGGGCTTGGATGTAAACTTGGCTGGGTGGGTGAGTTGTTACTCTAAAATGAGTAACATTTTAGAGCTCTTACTCAGAAGGAATGGAAAATACAGGCATTGCCTGGCTGAGAAGACTTTGCAAGGAGTAGGAGGTAAAGACCGACATTCAGATTCACTGGCCAGTGATATCTGCAGCAGGAAGAGAGGGATGTCAGCAATGACCAAAAAAGGAGATAGTAAGGGGTTCTTAAGGGAAGGAGATGCTCTCAAATGCAGCATAATGAAATCAGAACTGACAGCTAGATGCGCAAGCAGAGATGTCAGATACCATCAAGAGAATTTAGTTTAGACAGGAGGAGCTTTGGAGCAAAGAAGCAGAAGTGCAAGCTACTATTGCAGAAGCAGTGACTGACTCTGTGCATACAGGTGCAGTTACCCAGAGGACTCTCTTTGCAGCTGGATGGTACCCACCAAAAGCCAGAGAAAAGGCAAGCTGAGGCAGTTTCTCCAGGAGACAGGCTGAAGATACAGCCTTTGCTGTGGATGGCCATGGAGTAAGGAGAAGATGGGCTATCTCAAGTACATGTTGGTTCATTATCTAAGTAAAAGGAGTGCAGGAATTCCAAGTACAAGGCTTAGTGGTCCTGGGGCTTTGTCTACAAGCCTCTTTGGGCTGTGGTCAGAGCAAGATGGGTGGAACTTTGGTGTGGAAAGAGCGTTGGAAATTATCTAAAATGGAGAAGAAAGAAAGGCACTCCTGACAGTGGCTGGCTGTTTTGTTCTGTGAATGGAAGATGTTGTGAGGTGGAGCAATTGCTGGAGGCCCATCCTGGAGTCTCTCCTCTCCACCACTTGAAGTGTATGGACATATTAAGAGGAAAACAAAGAGTGAAAGTTTAGCAAGCAGATCTAGCAGGGATGAGGATGACTATAAAGCAGAGGAAAAAAATTAAAAACCCAGTGTGATAGCTGTGGGGAAGCAAAACAACTGGATGAGGAGCTTCTTAGACCTGAACAGAAATGGGATTTTGAGAGAAGAAAATGGGGATGATTTGTATGAAGAAATCCACAAGATTTTCTTGCATCAAAGGAAGTCAGGAAGAGGGGAGGGCTTGGGGAGTGAGTCAAAGATGGTGAAGAGGCGGCCAGGAATATGTGTAGGAGTCAAATAAGCTTGAGTGTAGATTTTTATCAAGATGAGAAGCAGGAAAAAGTATGCTATGGGGGCAGTAAGCTCACTACTGTAGAAGTGTATATTTCAGTAAGGGGAATAGGGAAGGAGCAAATATCACTTCGCATGGGGATTTGGCAAATAGATGGATTTGAGATTAGAGGAGGAGCAAGGAGACTGAGAATGCAGGAGGGTGAACAAACTAATAGGACTGGCCAGTGGCAACAGGGGTTACTTTTGTCATAATAAAACCATGTCAGTGCCAGAAGGAACAAATTGCTCCCTTTGAAAACAAGATGAGGATCAGCTGTTCCACCAGCAGGCACAGCCCATACAGTGCTCTGCTTGCAAATTTCTTTACAGCTGTTGAAGCACTGGTTGGATATGGAGGGGTGACAACACTTGTCTCCCCACCCTCTCTAACGGAAGCAGGAAGAGCAAGCTCCAGGGTTTTCATTTCATTTTCCTTGCCTCTCCATTCCTTCTTTGCAGCAACAGCAAATCTTGCCCTACTCTGTTTACATTTTTGTTTCCTCTTCATAGCCGTTCAGTAGGGACTTCAGTAGAGCATTAGTCTTCTTATGGAGAAATGAGTTAAATGTTCGGTGCAGGAAAACAAAGGAGGGGAAGCTCTGGGTCCTAGAGGAAGGCAGGGCTGAGCATGCGCAGGGAGAAGAAGAAGAAGGGGAGAGATTTTAAAAATTCATATTTGCTTTCTAAATTCAAGGGTGACAGGCCTTACTGTGTCATAGAAGGCAGAAAGAGTGTGAAGGAGTAAGCAGGATGCAGTAGAGCTGCTGCGAAGAGAGTTGATGCTGTGGTGCAGTGGAGGGAGAGAGAAGCTAGACAGAGGGTAAAAGATGTCCTAAAGTGATGCTTATACAGCCTTTTCTTTATGCTACTCTCCATCCTACAGCAGGGGAGATTATAACAGTGGAACAACACCACTCTGTGGGATCTGGTAGGTAGAAGGTCTTTCCAGAAGTGAGAAATTCTTAACCGTGTATCCCATCCCAAGGGATGTACTCCCTCTCTCTGCACTGGAGAGGCAGAAAGGCAAAAATGCAGATGAGGGCATGTTTAATATTTGCAAAATGCTGTCAGAATCCTCTGAGGTGGAAGTGGGAAAATCCCCAGGTGGCCTTTAGAAGGGAAGGGCTGTGTTCTGTGTGGATCTTGAGAGAGGAAGAAGATTTGGCTCCAGTGGGGAAACGGAGCTGCAGCTATAAGAACAAATAGCTTTGTGTGCAGCTCTCCTTGTTCACATCTGCGTTTTGGTGTATAATTTGAACATTTCACAAGAGTGCTTTCAGATGGTCCTGTGAATGTTTTATGAGTCGTTAAGAAGTGGAGTGCGTATAAATGACAGTGTGCAGCCATCCTTTTGTGGGGAGGGCACAAGTGCCTATTTTGGGTTGACAGTGATCTTCAACAAACATCTTGTATTCAGGAGGCCAGCAGCTGCTCATCACTGGTGCTTAACTGCTTACCCTTCACATCTCTCCTGAAAGCATTTTGCAGGTTTAATGCAGCTTTGTCCTCATTTCCTCCATTGTGCACAGTTGTGCACAAAAGCAGCACACGTGCAGGCATGGAAAGGATTGGTCTGGGGCCTCTGAGCCTGTCTCCTGGAAGGATAGTCACTGGAAAAGAACGGGCTCCTTTAGATATGTATAACCCATCTGACTTAATGTACACCCCTTACAAGGCCTGCTGGGTCTGCTTTCCCGTCATGTATTAGGAGGGGAGCCTGAAGTTACTTGCTCTGATTTAGATGTAGATGTCTGAATTTGGTCATCATTAATCAGCTGAGATCTTTCAACAGTTTGCAAGCCTTTGCCTTTTCAAAAGTGACTTGCTAGACAACTTGCATGCCATGCAGTCAGGTGTGTGTATGCAACCTGTGAGCTGCAAGGAGGAACTATTAATTTTCTATAGGTGAGTTCCAGAGTGTAAAACCTAACAGATTTGCTACTGAATTAATGGAGAGAAGTGTAACAAAACAGAAGGATCAGAGAACCCCTTATATCATCTGGATGCAGAATGCAGATTGCTACTTGCCCCAGTCTGCCTTGTCTTTTTCTATTTCTGCCTCTGGTGCTTTATCTTTGTCTCCTTTTGTCAAATTTTTCAGCTCCTAAGGCAAGAGAGACTTCCCTGAAGCTGCTGCCACCGGGCGAGCACCACCTCCTTAAGTGGCAGCAGAAAATATCTTTTTCTCCCTTAACATCTCCCTCTCTTTGATGTGTATTTTGCTTTACTGTAACAAAGGAATGCACTTTACAATATATTTTAGGGGATGTTTGGGTGGAAGACATTCTGCGAAACAAGATGAAGCTTATGATGGAGCTTGGAGAAGGATGCTGCTAACAATCCATTCTTCCTGCCCCATCCCTCGCATCATTTTGGAGGGATGTTGAACTGTAGCTGATAGCAAGAATCGAGAGCCATGCCTCGCAGTGTTTGCAAACCACATGTAGAGCAGCTATCCACAATGGAGTGTGCTTGGCTAGGCTTTGGTTTTTATTGGGTGGTAGCATGGATTAAAAGTGTGTTTGCTTCTTTATATGGGGTGATGTGCATAAGCACAGTGCAAGGGTTACGTTTCCTTGAAAGAAGTTAAAGCACCTTTTTTTTTTTGCTGTCATGTATTCCTGTATTTCTTTCCCCTTCTCTTTTCTTGTCAATTGCAGGTACTACATGAGCCCCTCATTGACGAGGATCCTGTTTTCATTGCTACATGCACAGAGAGGGAGCTGCGCAAGAGGAAAAAGAGGAAATTCAGTCTCTGGGTTCGGCAGTGCTCATCCACTGGTTTCATCTGCCAGGTGGGTTCTACCTCTTCAAATGTCTTGATTCAGTTCCAGCAGGCCCTTAAATGTATTGTAGGACCAAAGGCAACAGTCACTTCCCTTCATTATGTTGCCGGGGACTACAGTCTGAATGCAGCTGGTCTCTGACTCCTGCAGATAGTAGGTCCAGTGGACAGTGATGACATGCTCCTGATGCTCTGTTTGCTGTATGATTTAACTGAGAGTGTCTGTCTCTAGTACTGTCCATCTGGCTGCCAGCCCTAAGGTAATTGAATTGAAATGCAGTTAAAAGGTCTGTGTGTTTGTACATCCTAAGTTTATCTAAATGACTAGGTACTGTGACTTCTGTCATTTTTAATGAGTCAGCTTCCCTCTCCCTAAGTATAACACTGCATCTGTGAGAGCCAGTGGTGTCCAGTAGACTAAATCAGTATGGTATCAAGATGTCAATTTTTCTGTGAGGAACGTATTAGTGGAGGTTCCTATTACGTATCTTTTCACACATCTACTTCTCCATCAAAGAAATAAAATCCGATGTGACTTCGAGGTGAAATGTGAGCTGGAGTGGGAGACAGGCTAAAAGGCTTGCTTTAGTTAAAGCACCGCAATGGGAACATCTTTTCAAATTCTCTGATTGCCCAATTGCTGATTTATTTTCAGAGTTCTTGAAAAATATTTATTTTGAAACCTACAGGTCAGGGGGCAGATGTTTTCTGACACTTCTTTTTCCCAAGAGCTTCTATGAAAAAGTGTGTTTCAGAGTGGTGGTTCAGAGGTGCAGGTAGCACGTGCACATTGCTTGCTCAGGCTGAATGCGTGTCAGAACTGCAGGGCCTCTGGATTTGCTGCAGTTGGACATTTGTTCAGAGTAAAGTTTGGTCAGTGAATCATTACAACTGCTTGAGTAGCTGTGCAAGAAAAGAGGCTCACTGGGAACAGGGGTTTGCCTTTTCAGCAGTGCTGTTCGCTCTGAGAAGAAACTTAGGATCATACATCTTCCATTCAGGTTTTAAAGCAGCTGTTTTGTCCGATACAAACTGGACTCACCTTGTGAAGCATCCTTTAAAGTTTCTGCTCTCAAGGCACTTGGAAAGTCATTTGCTATGTAGAGGCAGTCCTTTTGGTCTCCAAGGAGAACTCTACCAGTCCCACATGCAGTTTATAACTGAAGCGTATTGGGTATTTTGTGCTCGCAAGCACAAAGTTTGCTCATCAACCTTGCCATGCACCCCCCAGCCAACTGCCACCAAACTAATGAGTCTTCAGACATGCCAGACGTTTCAGATTCTGAGCTATAATTATGTTGCACCTTCCATCCTGTCTATTGAGAGAGTAAATTATTGAAATGTAAAATTAAACAGAATAGATGCTCAACACCACCGTAATTCTCCTGCTCCCTTAATGAATTAGATATGCATGCTTCACTTGCATCCGGATGACGTCCAGGATTATCTTACCAGCTGCCTTCTATTTTCATTCCATGACTTGGCTGTCATTATCAACATGCTCAAATGATTGCGTGAAAGGGACCTTAGAGAAGGATGAAAAAGAATATATGGGAACATGAACGTTCATGCTAAATGGAAAAACCTAGTCTGGGGAGGATGGGCATCTTCAACTTTATATGTTTGAAATACTATGTTCATTTTTGTGTTACATTTATGAGGAATCTTGCAGAATCCAAAGCACCTCCTTGATGGTTGTTTGGTTTATTTACAGTACTGAAGTAGAGGGGGGGTTTCACTGTGTGAGAGTTAATCTAAACCAGTAGAAAATCCAGTGTTTTCCCCTTCATGTGCACACCCTCCCCTTCATCTCTTGTGAAGCTGCTATCATGAAGGAAAGACTAGTTGCCTGTTGGTTAAGAACTGACTGGTCTGGCATCAGTCTGCTGTTAAAAAAACCTTACAGGACCCAGTTGGAAATATGCAGAAATTCTGTTATACTGCCTGGATGAATTCCCTCCCTCATTGTGTCCACATGGTGACATTGGGGTCCTTTAATTCAAGATAAAATAGGACTATCAATACTTCAGAAATCAGGCTAATGCAGTTTCAAAAGTCTGAATAATATAGATCTATAAGAAAGTGAGAGACAGCCCAAGCAGAAGAGAGAAGTGAGCTGCTTATGAGTGGTTCTCAGGAATGGAAGGAACCTCAAGAGGTCTATGACACTCCTGGCCAAAACCAAGGTCCTCTGAACCTGACTGATAAGCCTGATGTTGAAAAAATCTCCATATAAGGAGACATCCTAGGTTTCCCAGTGTTCTACTTTTCCTACGATGAAAAGGGTTGGTTGGTTTGTTTTGCTAATGTAACATGGATATCAGTGTTTTGAAGCCACATGCTGAGCTACTCTGTGAACTCTGGTTGGCAGCTCACAGGTCGGTTGTTAATGTCAGGAATTTCAGCTGTTTGGTTCCCCAAATTCCTCTTTCTGCTAATTTTCATGAACAAAACTGAATCATGTTTTTGGGTGTGAGTAAATGCTTCTGTTTGGTGACTCATCCTTTACTTTTTTAAGCAAATGATGTTTGGTTAAAAATCCAGCCCAATAAGCCGTACATGGAACAGAAGTGGCATAAAACCCAAGTGCTGCTTATATAGGAAGGTGCATAGTCTTATATATGCATAATGTAAATAATGTATATATATTAGACTGCTTTTCTGTAGTACAGGTAACCTGACTTCTCCCTGACAGTTAAGTCTATGTTTTAAGATGGATGCACAATTTCAGACCATATCTCTGCTTTGGAATTTCTCAAGCAAAGCATCTTGTTGCAGTGAATAGCTTTGTTGCTGAGTGTCTTTTCATGGTCAGCTGGCCAAGTGGGAACATGCAGGAAGGACACATCATTCAGAGCTTGTAAATGTATGTCTACTGCAGTTGGGAACATGAACTAAACCTTTCAGAGGGTTCAGAAGGGCTCCAGGAGAGCTGACTTCGGAAAAGTAGATAGCAAAACTGCCCTGATACTGTTGCCTTTTTTCATCTGCCCTTGATACTGGACATCAAGGTGTCAGCAGCTGCTGCTGCAGGAGAGGGCTTGGGCCTTTTTATTTCTTTCCTTCTAATTCAATGAGAACAACAAACTCAGTTTGCAGGACCCCAGGTGTCCCTCTCTGCTCCATCTTCTCTTTGCTTTCCTTGTATCCCTCCAATCTATTTCCCTATATACTGGTTAGCACATATATTTCTTTACTTACCACTAAGACACTTTTCAAACCAATATTTTTATGTCTTGATTGCAGTTTAAATGGTTGCAGTACATAAGAAGTCTTTCTTTCTTAGAGCATTTGCTGAGTAAGGCATCCTATTTAAATCAAAACTTCAGATGTTTCAGATTTTTGTCAGTTTTTATTTCTCTCTTTCTCTCAAAATCTGGAACTCTTGCTTGTAAAAGATGTTCATAAATATGATTTGTAAGAATCTTTTTCATTGTATATATAGCAATATTGCTCATCAAAAAATGATGAAGTGGCCAAATATCTGGTCAGGGCTAGTTATTTTGTCCTTTGTAGGGCACACTGTGCTCTCTCTGTGCATTTCCTGTGTGGCTCGAAAGGAATGAGCGTGGTTATGACTATCTGTTACTAAGTAATGCCTACTCCTTGCATAGCTACTCTTGCACAAGAAGGTTTTCTGATCATTTTGCAGGAGAAGGAAGCACAGGAGGCTGGTGAACCTCAGCCCTGAACCCCATGGAGAATAAGGCAGAACAGGCTATTCCCATAGTGCCTCATCCTGAACCACAGACACTTAGCACAGATGTAACCCTAAGACAGTCCCTGACCCAAAGAGCCATCAATCAACAAAATGGAAGGCAGTGTCTAGATGGCAGAGAGCACTGCAAAGTGACAGTCAGGCAATATTAATCACTGTGATAGGCGGTAATGGAATTAGCTCATCAATGTAATTATTCGCTTAAAAAAACTGATATCATGGTGAGAAAGAAATTACTTTATGGATGTGTATATTCTTCCCTATTCATTGAGATGAATTTTATTCTGTGAGGCTATACTGTACACTTTTCCCTTTCCACACGCCCTTCCCTGCCCCCAAATGTATGGACTCTGCACTTGCTTTTATTCCCTGACAGAAAATTCTTGCAATAATGCATTTCATTTTCACTAGTATCCTTGTGAAATATGTTGCTCAGATTTATGAAGTCCTTCAGGTCCTTATGCTAGGACTCAGTTTCCATATTCCACTACTTACCCTGAAGAAGTGATGAGTCAGAAGAGATTAAGGAAAAGTACTGTGTATCTGCAGCTTGAGTCTTTCCATGTTCCTGAAGGATCAGTGACTTGCATGATAGGTATGTTTAAAGAGTGAAACTTGGATCAGGGTGGCCCCTGCCTGAGAGGGTAAGAAAGGGTTCCCTCACCAAAGAACAGCAGTCTCAGTGAAGGGAGATGTTTGAGGTAACTCCACAGATCAGTGGCAGAGCTCTCAGTTGCAGCAAAAAAACCCTAAACAATGAAAACACCATGCTTTTATAATAAATGCTATAGTTCATTTCAGACAGGGTAAGTACAGTCCATTTGAATACTTCGTAACCTTGTTGATTTTATAGAGTAAGAATTTACTTCCGGAATTTAGAGAAACTGAGATTGTGCCCCAAAGAATTTATAATTTCACAACACACCATGTAAGTGCATTTAGTCAACGGGAAAGGGAGGGGTAAATAAACCTGGAGTGAGTTTTGTTTTCAAGGTCAGAGTTGAAGGAGATTTAACCATCTGTACATTTTTTTAATAAAACCACTCAGATATGTTGGTGTTTCAGCCTATTTAAGTTCTGTTTAGAGATTAGCCTGAGCCCTTGTGTTTCTTTAAACATTGCACTGATAATTCCTCTATTACTGGAACAGTTGCATCTGGAACACAGCTACTTTGAGGAGGTTCTCAAGGTCAGGCTTTGGCTGGAAGGGGATCCCAAGAAATCTGCTTGCCTTCATTTGTCAGTCACTGTTAGCTGGAAAATCCTATCTGCTTTCTTCCTCTGGCACCCACCAGGCTTTTTAATGCATGTGGTTCTGTATCATCAGCATCTGAGAATCCCAGATCTCAGTTAGAAGTCAATTATCCTCTTGATCACCGGTGTTAAGTGGGAAGGTAGTTTTGCAGGTGTGTAATGGGCCAGCTCTATTCATTTTTTGGAGTTTACAATCTTACCATGTTTCTAGATGAATGGGAAAACCAGACATCTAAATGTGACCTAATGCAAAGATCTCTCACAGAGTTTACATACAGTCCTAGTGTCTATTTTCAGGTGGGAATGAAGGTTATTTTTTAGCTCCTGTCTGAGGTGCTTGGAGTTTGTAGCAATAAAACTACCTGTATAGTTCTGTCCTTTCTGCAGGTGTTCTTACTCAGTGCAACTCTGCCTGGGAAAGGAACCTAAAAGCACCAGAGCCTCCTCTCTTCTTAATTTGTTTGCCATAGGAATGCCCCTCATGGATCCCATCCCTTTGTGCTGGGTGCTGTAAGCAGAACAAAAAGATGATCCCTGCCCTAGCAAGTTTAGCATCTAAGTGCAAGATGGAAGCTTAAGCTTCCTACAGCAAATCACTTTAGCTCAGATACATTTTGGCTGCCCAGAGAACTCTGGAAGCAGGCTGAGTGCAGCAGTATTTCTTGGCTAATGCACAAAGCAGAGTTGGGACTAACAAACTGCTAGGCACCAGTATATATCCTACTCCCAATAAGCCTGTATGGGCCAGGTAGTCATCAGCCTTGTTGGAAATGAGATGGGTCCTTGATGTTACTGATTTGTCATCTACTGGTTGTATCTTAAGATTTTACATCCTTTTTATGTAAGTATATTCCTCCTTGAGCTACTATGTGTGTTATCCTCTCAATAATTACAGCACTTCTGATAGTTTATACTTTTCTTTACTTGCATCACTTGCATACCTTCTCACATCTCCTCACTTACACACCTTTTCACAGCTCAATGGTATTTTTCTTAGAAAAACTGAGTCAGTGTTGTGCAATTGTGTGGCACCAGAGTAAACCCTCAACCATGGACCTGAGCTGAGCTGCCAGTTACATGGAGGGAGCCTGGAAAAGCAGCATTGAGAAGCAGTAGGACCAATGCATTGATTAGCAAGTGCCTTGTGGGGATTGCATCCTTTACAGGAAAGGTTTTGAAGACCAAAAGAGCTCTGCCAAGGTTAGTGGTGATTTCCAGCCAGGCAGGAGAAGGGCAGCATGGAAAGAGGCAAATGTGGGCTTCTTTGACATTACTGGTTGGATGCCTGGCTTCATGGGCCAAATGCGGGTAGGGTTAGGGTTACTGACAAAGTATGGGAGGAGATCAATAGGGAAGCCTAAACCATGAAGGCCTGTCTCTATTTTCCAACCCCATTTTCATTTAATGCTGCAAAGAAGAGGGAACTGGCAGGCGGCTGACATGGTTGAAGCAAAGGATTAGGCAAGTGATTTGAGGGGCAGAGCACTGTCTGGATGTCAAGATACATTTCAACAGGGCCAAGGGAAAGAAGGATGATTGCCCTTGAGCTACTATGAGCCAGTCGGAAAAGTAGATAGCAAGTTCTTAGGTATTTGGAAGTGCAGGAAATGATTATATTCATAATAATGAATCTGCCTGACCTAGATGTGGCTGCCTGGGAGAAGGTACAGAGAAATCTGTGTTTGGTGATCCATGGGTTGTTGGTCTGCCATACACGTAAGATGTTGTAGTGCCTCAGTGGTAAGGAAATAACATGGAAGAGAGATATGACCTTAAGCCATACTGGACTTGCACTGTCAACTCTACCAGCATCTTTTTGCCAGTCTCACTAAGATCTTTTTAAAAACTTTGAAGAATATGTGCAGGCAAAACAGACTTTTGTCAGTCCTCAGCACAAAGATGTTAGCTGGATCTTTATACAGATTGAAATAATTCAAAATGGGATGCAGAGGGAGAAAAGAAGGGGACCAAGGAAAGAGCTTTGCTAAGGAACACCAAGAGCTAGCTGGGAACAGATTGGGAAAACTGTTTCTCTCTTGCATACTATTTTGAAAGTAGCCTTTAGAATAGTAGGAACAGAATGAAGAGAGGCTCAAAAAATGAAAATATATGGTTTCGGCAGAGCACCATTACTAGTGCCAACAGCTGCTAGACCTAAGAACTGCCTGGGTAGAGATGATTAAAGAAGGGGGAAATATGAACTGTAGCAGGTTTAGGGTGAGACTGGAGGGGAGAATCTCCCAACAGTGTTGGTAATGGCAGCCATTAGAGATGAGGTTTAGAATGAGAGGGGAAGACGGGACAAGGCAGGATCAAGAAAGTAGTGCTAGGAATAAGCAGTTGTGTACTTGGTTGTGAAGTCTATAGAAAAAAATAAAGGTTTTTTTGATAGCTATTTAGGATCCAAAAAGTGTGACTGCTTTTCTTTGTTCTCTTGCTTTTATAACTGTGTCATCTTTCTGTTTTGTGGTTGTTTAGGATCTGCCCTTTGTGAGATATTTTTGCGCAATGTAGCTTTCAAAATCTTCCTTCTGTTTATTACTGCCTCCGCCCTTTTTTTTTCTTCCAAATGCCATCTATTTCATTTGAGAATTGTACCCTGGGGTGCTTCAATTATGTATGAAGGTGGAATATTTGGGATGTGCTATTCACAAGTGCTTTCAATATGCCAACTGAGCTTTGAATATGAGCAGAATCACTAATATTTTAGTTTCTAGGGCACATTCTCTTAAATGAGCAATGAAGGTGCAGCTTTTGTTCCTAAGTGTCGAGTATTTTACTCAGTCTCCGTGAGACCTTATGAACCTTCCACATGAGGATGATGGAAACATGTTGGATTGAATGTATCTGGTGCCATAAGGCTATCATAGATAGAGGTGGCAGAATTGACCATGTTGCTGTTCTGATAAGAAAAAAATTATTGAGGGATGACTAGATAAAGCTCCATTTCTGTCCCAGTACCACGGGTTAAAGATCTTCAACCTGTAGTTGCCTCCTAAGACATATGATGTCGCATCTATAGAAGCTATCCCATTTGGTGCTGTAGATCAAATGGATCAGTAGCCAGTAGAAAAAGATACACAGTGAAAGAGATCTCTGCAGACATCCAGGAAGCATTGCTTTGACTGTCACCCGCAGAAGCAGAAGATACGGCTGCCAGAATCTCCATCTGTTATCCAGCAAGAATTGTTCAGCCTGTACTTCCGATGGTATTTTGCTGTTGGTGCAAATGGAAAGGGCACAAAGCTGTAACGCTGTCCCAGGGCAAACCAGAAAGTCTAGTGAATGGTTTAACAAACATTTTTGGGGAGCAGCTTCTGACTGTGACTATAAAGGTCTTGTAGCCAATTTCTAGCAATTTGTGCTTTTTCTGCAGACTGCTGACTCTTAAATACTACTAATGCATTACAGAAAAGAAGGGAAAGCTGTGGGCTTCTGTAGCCAGGATCCTAATGATTTGAGGTAGAATGAAATAATCTGGATGAGAGGACAGGGAGAGGGGAAAGTAAAGGCCATATGGGATCTTAGGCATTTGCAAAGCTACTTGACTCTATGTCTTTGTCAGTTGTCTGTACCCAGCCACTGTTTCACAGCAGCCTTTGTGCCTTCCAACACTGTGCTGCTGTCATCCATCTTCCCAGTAGAGCTGGACATGATAAAGCTTTGAATGATGCTTCTCCAAAACAAGAAATACTGTGCCAAGAACAAAGGCTGTTGTTGGATAGGCAAGGAAGTCCCCAAGGAGAAAAGAAAGGAGTATATTTAACATTGAAGAAGGAGGGAAGGTTTAGCAGTGGGTATGCATGTTTAAGTAAAGGGCACTGGGGAGGTGAACAGAGCAAAGGGAGATGAGAATCACAGCCAGGTGCACAGGGAATTCTGCTAACAAAACCTATGGTGTATGTAGCATCCTCTTGTGAAAACAGGGGTACCTCAGTGGACAGTTGCATGGTGGGCATGCTCTTCAAGGTAGCTGCTTGCAGACACATACCAGCCCACAGTGAGGGACCAGTTGGCCCATCAGCAGTGCCAGAAGACTGTCTCATCCTTAGAGGGACAGCATTCTATAAGGAACATGGAGTGAGCATGGAGCAGCGGAGATTCCTGGTTGGCTAAGACTTGCTGGATTAGGGGAGTTAAGGTGTAGGACACTTTTATTAACTTAGATTCCTGCTTTGTTTTCAGCTCAACTGTTAATTTAAGGTCCAAACTAATCTGTCTACATCTTCTGTCTCCACTGCCTTGTCTGTAGATGTTAAGGGTTTGATGTGTGATCTCTGTGCTGACGTACTAGTACCCTAATCTTAATTTCGTTGCCAATAATCATGAAATACCTTTGCTGTAAATTTGGAACAATCTGCCCTTTGAATGCATTCCACCGTTAAGCTGCTCTCTGAATCCCTGATTAAGAACCTAAATGACTTATCATAATTAGCTAGTCCTCAGCCTTAGAACTGGGGAAAGCACAAATTTGACAGCTTTCAAAAGTAAGGGATCTTTATACAGGGAGCCTGCAAACATTGCTGCCTTTGTCCTCATCTGGAAGCTGTTTCTATTAAAAAAAGGGATTTTTTTTTTTTAAGCAATGTGTATTTAAGACTTCCTTTTAATATGTGCTCTATTTCTTTTTGGAATTAGTGTGCATTTGTCCTTGCACCAACTTTGTTCTTTAGCGTGTCAGTACCTTCAAAACACAAATTATGTCTCATTTCTCAGAGATTTCAAACATAACAAACATTTCTGATGAAGTCTATTATCAAGTGCATGAATTGCTAGGGAATATTACGTAAAATATATATAGGATATCAGTGCTGGGAGATGCACCATCTAAAATAGGGAGAAGCTGTTTAATTGAATTTTGTTCTTCTTTTGATCATTGGGTTACAAATTCCTGGGAGCACTATGGCAAACACGAGCATTTTTGTTCTCTGAGCATTGCAATGAACTTTCATTTGTAACAGGGGGTGTGTAAGAGAAATATGCTATACAGGAAAGCAAGTTTGCTTTGCATGGTTGAAGTCTCAAACAAATTTAGCAAAGTTGTTGTAGATATATTACTCCAAAAAACAAGGCAAAATTCCTTTCTCCTACCCCTGACTACTGAACAAGTTTCAGTTTTTTCTCTGACAGGTAAAATTTTCTGGAATTCGTAAAACTTTTGAGTATTTCAGAGCCAAAGTCATGAAGACAGGCCTGGGCAATTTTTTCAGAAAATTTGCATTTTTATGTTTTTAAATCTTTCCAAGTTCCATGATGTTAGAGCATTGAGTGACTGAGCAGTGTCTGCTTCTTCTCATTTCTCTTTCCAGAAGGTTATTTCTGCTGACTCTTAGGAAAAGATGAAGGTTGGATACCTAGTTGTCTTTATTGAGTGTTGAATTCTGGTGAAAGTTATGCTTGTAAAATACTGTCAGTGAAATAAAATGGGAGTAAAAATGGGTACAAATTTGTATACAAATGAAGGGTTACACATTTGCTCCCCCTGCATGGCAATACAGGAGACTCCTCTCCTGGAGGGGTCTCTGGTAGTAATGAAGCAATAGCTTGACTTCAGTGCTCTTTCAGTTGTTGGAACTGTGTTTGGTTAATTACAGCTGCATTACTAAGGGGTTAGTGTTCCTGCACTCCAACACAAACACGTGTGTCCACCTACAGATGATGGTGACAGCTGTCTCGAAATGTATAGCCCTGTGGACTGACTGTAGCAGGGTATGTGCTAAAGCTCCTGCAGCCTGCTGCAAGTGAGACAGGCATTTCCCTACTAACCCCAGTGTATGGTGCTGCGCCCAGCTTCTGGTTCAGTCTGGTTTGGTGGGTTGTCTCCAAATCATGATCTAAGAAAAGGATCTAAGAGCTAACCCTGTGCCTGGAGAGTGATGAGGATGTTCTGGCTGGTTGGGTATGCGTTCAGCTGGCTCTGCTCATTTATGGGGGTGCAGACACTCTCTCATCACAGCCTGACAGTTGCTGCCAATGCAAAATAAATCTGAATATTAATGCAGTGAAGGTAATGGGCCATTTCCTTCTGGTCATCTTGTACTGGCCTTTCTTGAAGCTGAAGTTCCCACGCTCTCCTTTAGCTGACAGCATTGAAGCCTACACAGATTCAATACAACACATAATCTCAATTATGACTGGAGTCTTTTCCTGCCAAGTAAACAATTTTCAAACTGCACAACAGTGAGAGGAGCCTCAGGAAGTCCTTAAGATGAGGTGAAGGATGCTGTATTTATTGGTAACTGTGCCAGCTGACCCGAGGTGATTTTAAAGGGACTTTAATCAGCATTTTATAAAAAGTGTCTGCTGCCTTGATTTTTAGCTTGTCTCACATAGAGCTGTATAAGTATGTTGGGAGTTGCATCTGCTCTCTCTGGATTCTTTATAACCTTCTGACTTTTCTTACCATTTCTTATTTAAGATTTATGTCCATCTCAAAGAAGGGAGTGGTGCCGATGGGTTGGATGCTTTAAAGAACAAACCGCAGCTTCACAGTATGGTGGCTAAAAGCCTTTGTCAGAATGCTTCTGGGAAGAACTACATCATCTTCACAGGCCCAAGCATTACCAGCCTGAATCTCTTTGAAGAATTTGAGAAGCAAGGTGTGTATTGGGTGACTGACTGTGTTTTAATGGTGACAGACCTAGGTACGCCCTGCCACTGAATTAAAAAAAACTTCCAAAAGTGTTCACTGATATTTCGATTCCTTGTATAGGTAAGTTGTTAATTTCTGAGAAATGTTCTCATTCATGAAAAGGTACTATACAGAGGACTTTCTAAGGCGGTCTTTAAGTCTTGTGCTTTAAATCTTCAAATCTTCGTTCGCGAAGCCAAGCCATGATTAAATCTTCAAAATGAGGATGTAAAACACATTTTAAATAAGGTTGTTTAAAGCCCTCACTTTTGTTCTTTGCCATAGAAATTGGAAGTCAAATCTGTATGGCCTGAGGGACTTCTCAGGGGATTTCCTATCTGCTTGTGATTTTTCTGTTCCCATTTCGAAAGACTGTGGGTGGGATGAATCCTTAGGGATGTACCTTAGAAGTCTTTATTGGTTTAATATCTGTTGAAGATGTAACTTCTCTAGATGATATTCTATGCCACTGCAAAAGCCCTAGAAATGTTGTTTGTTTGTTTCTGGTATCAACATACCTTGGTAGGACAGATTTTAGTTTTGGAAGCATAATAAACTCTACCTTCGTAAAAGCACACCTGCCAAAAGAATGACAGAATGACATCTCTCCCAGCAAGTTTCATGCTAGTGCAGAGAGTAATCCCAGGTCATCCTTTATGTCAAATCCCCCCTCACTTTGGACATGGAAAAGCCATGTGTTGCTTTACTTTTAGCAATGCTGAGGACTTGTGACTCTTAAATTACAGAATCCTGCACTCTTGCCAATCATTCTATGTAACTGTTTAAGTCATAAGTCATTCCATGTAACTCTTGGCTCGTTCTTTGGTCATCATGGCCTTTCAGTCCTTCATGGCAGTAAGGCTGGAGGCTGCCATTATGCATCACTGTGAGGCCATTTGAACACACCACTGATGTCCAAGTTTTGCTTTTGGCATTGCGGAAAATTAAACCCACGCAAACCATTATATTAATGAAACATGGCCCAAAGCAGGGGGAAGGTCTGGGAATTGAGACAATATGTTGATTCTGATTTAAAATGAGAACACCAGTGAGCTGCACCAGTGCTGCAGTTGAGCACTTCAGACTGTGCTGGCACAGAGGGCTCTCTCTGTTGTAGGACTTAGCTCCTACATTGTTTTAGATAAGCTGAAAGCCCACTAAGTACAGTGGAATACCTGCATATTCTTGTAAAAGAGCCCTGGTTTCCCAAAGGCTGCAAACAGCCAAATGGGAAAGAAGTCAAGTGTATTTGTAGTGCACTGGAGTTTTTCCTCTGAGCAGAGACTGATCTTTAATAAATAGGGTTTTTACAGCTGATTATAAGCATTACATTTTTAAAACTACTAAATCAATGATGAAAATGTGGGCTTAAAAAAATGGAGAGGATAACACACATACTCCTAGTACCTGAGATTAAATTTTAAGGTTTAAATACAAAGATTGACAGACAAAAACTTGACTATTGAGATGCATACTTTATGCTCAGCTAGGGAAGGATAAAGACTATCTGGTGTGATCCAGTTGATCCATAACCCTGGTGAAAAAGATGCATGGCTACTAAATCAGCTGAGTGTTTACTACTTGCAGATAATTTAAATTGTTCACAGGGTTGAATTATTCATGGGCTTTACATTGCCCAGGTCATTCAAATTAATGGTTTCTAGCAGGTAACAAATTCAGTAATGTCTTTTTAAAGCATGTAATTTTTACTTACTATCTGATCAAATATGCTAATGCAATGCTGAGATTTTAGTTTGGTTCATGATTTGTTATATAGCTTCATGAGACTTTGTGATGTTTGACAGCTGCCTCCAAAATTAAATTTGAGATCTGCTACGCACTATCACCTTCCTAGGGGTGAAGCTATGATGTGGATGGGGGGTGAACAGTAAGACAGCAGATTTATTGACTTTGCAAAATAGCATGGTACTCCTGTGTCAGGAAGATCATGGGGAACAAAGCATTTCTGTTTAATAAAGTGATGGGATTGTCTGCATTTGCCAGGAGTTACAAGGGGCTAGCTCAGAGGTTTTGCAGGGGGATGTTGAACTCAAAAGACTGTGAGACACTAGAGGAGACGTGAGATGCTTGAGATGCCAAGCTGTGGTGAAGTCAGTAAGAGCCTTGGAGGAGATGGTGTTTACTGACTCTGCTGCAAAGCAGATGGTGTATTGCAAGCACCTGCTGGGATCCTACTGCATTGGCAGGACATTTGGGAAGAGGCAAGCAAAGAAGCCTGGACTTGACAGAGAGATCTCTCCTGATCTATCAGAGTAAGTCAATGTTGGGGTTTTCTGGTAGGTGGCTTAGCCAGCTACATCTGAAGCGTGACCAAGATGTGTCATGAGAGCCTCTTGAAAAGCAACTATGCTCAGGTGCTCATGACAGTTCAAGACCTATTCTTAAATTGATACATTTATTTTTTTGTTGAAGAAAATTTAGTTTCTGGGCTAAAGCATGATCAGCTGTAGAAATATCTCACAGAGAACTAAAAAAAAAAAAAAATTTATATTAACTGCTTTATTGTTTGGGTGTTTTGTGGCTTTTTTTCGTGACTATCAACAGAGAAATAGGGAAAGATTTAAATAAGCTCATGCTTGGAAGCTATAAACTTTCTGGGTACATAAAAGTTTAAGGCAACTAAGGGGAATTCTGGAAAATCTAGAGTCACCCACTAAAACTCTATTAATTCCTCTCAAAGTTCTTGATGAAAAAGAACTTGGGATCTTGGTAGCGAGGGAGCTGAACATGAGTCATCAGCCTGCCCTGACAGCAAAGTTGTTCAACAGGCTGTGTTAACAGGAGTGTAGCCTGTAGATCGTGGGAGCTGATTATTGTCTCCTACAGTTTTGGACAACATGCCCCCCAGTACAAGAAAGGCACTGATAAACTGGAGTAAGTTCGTCACAGGGCCACCAACCTGGCGAGGGGCTGTACTACAGGCTCTGCTGTGGGAGGGAACTGTTTCTTGTTCATGTTGGGAAGAGGCTTTGTGGGGATGCAACAGCAGCCTTACGCTACCCTATTGAGAGAACAGAGCTGGCTCTTTACAGTGGTGCATTGTGGAAGAACAAAAAACAACAGACACAGGCTAAAACAAAAGATGTTCAGGCTAGATGCCAGGTTTTTCCTGAGGGCAGTGAAGCAGGATGTCCAGACAGGTTGTGCAGTCTCTGTCCTTGGAGATTTTCAAGCCCAGACAACATAAAGCCCTGAGCAGCACTGTCTGGCCTCTGAGCTGACCCTGCTCTGACAGGGGATGGGACTAGAGACCTCCCAAGTTGCTTTTCAACCTGAATTGTGCTTTAATCGATTGGATTCTGTGATCCTATAAAAACTTTTGTGGAATCTTAACTATCATTCACTTTCCCTAACCCTAGCCCCCACATGCTAAAAACACTGTGTTCTTTATTGAGAGCCTGCTGTGTAGCATCTTCACTGCACCACACTAGACGATAATGTGCCTAGTAATATAAAGAGATGTCGGTGAACATTATTGTAAGATCTATAAAGATACCAAGAACTGAGAAAACTTCAGAAAATAAGACAGAACACTTTCATCTTTTTCCAAATCAAAAACCTGAATAGACCTCTTTTTTTCGTTTTTTGAAGGACGTACAAAGAATTTCTTTCTCTGGCCGCTGAATAGAAATGGAAACCTGCACTGAAATGCCCCAGATTCTCTGTTCTGCAAGCAGACAGCTCTTATTGCTATTTGCTGTGACAAATTCGTTCATAGTGCATGTCCCTTTTTCCCTCTCTAACCATTGGTGGTGTCCTTTATAGAGGACAGAACCTCCTAAAGCCCTGTGTCCCATGTTTCCCTTAAACATGATTCCTGGAAGTCCTTTTTGCACATTCTGAACCTAGAGAAACAGCTGGCTTTGTCCTGCAGAGGGACTGATGTTGGCAAAGCTGCAAGTGCTGCCGTCCTGGGTGACCATGGCATTCCCACAAGCTTTGCAGGATCCTGCAACTCCAGCACATGGACTAAAGCAAGCTCATTTCTCCACCCCACAACAGCCCCCCCAGTTTCTGACTTGACCCAGTGTTTCATGCAGAATAAATGACTGCAGAAAGTGTTTTTTTGCCAGATTAGCTCTAGCCTGATGGTCTTTGTGAATGGTACTAGTGAAGATGTGGTGAAACAGGCTTCAGCATAAGCTCTCTGGGGACTGGTGACTCTGGGAATGAGTTTTGGTGACTACACTTACATTTCCTCTTCTTTGCAAAACTGTCTTAGGTTTATTCATTTATATTGTACTTACAGTTTAAGAAGTCCTGAGAAGGACAACCTGTCTCTGCTGACTCCCATGTGTGTGGCAAACACCTGTTGTGATTCTGATTTAATTACACACAAAAACTTCATTGGGCCAGATGGGCATAATTTTTATTGCTTCTATTGCCATAGTAACTGGCTGGTTTTAAAAAACTCGACAGATTAAGGGTGTCATACATGATGAGAGATGCTAGTGAATCTGCAGAAGTGCTGCACTTTTCTAGGCTATACAGCAGGAAGGTTACATGATGTGTTCCTGAGAGAGAAAGTGGTTCCCATTATTCTGTATGAGGAGTGAAACATCTGCTGGAGGCTTTCTGCAGGCTTATTGCTACAATAAAAGGAGAGGTTGCAATTAATTGTTATGGGCTCTAAGAGGTGGCTGTTGCTGTTTTGAAACTCTAGCACAATAATGTAGTTATTAGCTTGGTTTTATACTACTGCAGTATGCTAGAGAAAGTATCACATTTCAGTGAATCATAAACTTGAGGCAGCTAAAGAAATTTTTCTCAGGCTCACTTGTTATCAGAGCAGGGAGATCTTAATATTGGCTAGAAGAAAGCCTTCTAAAAGTTAGCTATGTTAATGGCAAAGTTTGCAGGTACATGACCTGCTGTTCAGGTACCTCAGCAACAGAAAACATTTAAAAAAACCAAAATCACCTCTATATTGATTGTAAGCCTGTTGCCATCAGGCTTCTCTCACTGTCTTTTGTGGAAGGAACTTACTGATTTCCAGGGACTGAATCATTCATCAGAAATAACCAATGGAGTGCAGGTTTCCTCCTTGAGAGAGAAGTTTCCTCATTGCCATGTTCGTTACCACCTTCTGACGTAAGTGGCTTAAATTTCTGGTGGAAGAGCTGTAGCTCCTTGTAGATCTGCCCACAGCAATTGGACTAATTAATGAGTATTTTCAATTATTTTGTTAGTATTCCTGTAGTATCTGTGAGCTGTTGTGGGAATGCTCAGCATGCCAGTCAGTGTAGAAACCAATGACAAAGGCTTTACCTACACTCAAGAGCTTAGCTCATTCCAGAAAGACAGAGGCAGAAGAGTCACGTAAAAGGAAACCCAGGAACAGAGGAATTGTATTTAGGGGAAGCCAGACACTGTATTCTGGCTTTGCATTTCCTCTGTAAGGATACCATGCAAAATTTGGCATGATGGAAAATTTGACCAAGCAGACTTAGCTGACAGACGAGCTTTAAACCGCCACAAGATGTGCACAGATGTCATCTGCTTCCATGCTCCTTGGTTTTTTCCACTCAAGTGAGTTAACATAAAACCGAGGGAGACCGTGGAAATTTCCATCCAAGATTTCCTTGGAAAAATGTGATTGAGAAGATCTGCTTCTCTTGGACTAACAGAAACAGGCTGTTATTATTTCACAGCCTAATGACAAATTCAAGCATTGTTATTAATGTTGTTTCCAAATCTGTTTTGTGCCCACCTGGCTGCACTGAGGTGTGTTTTGTGGTGTTAGTTTTTATTCATTGCCTCTTTCACAGGCCAAGACGCTGTGAGCAGCAGACTGTGTCGCCTGCAGAGCCTCTGATGACTGTGCAGGACAAGATCAGTGTTAGCTCAGCTAGGGCACTGTGTGGTTTATCTCCTTTCCCTAAAATCAGTTTTCACTGAACTTGTATTTCCATCTCCTCCATCCTTCTGGCATGTGCATTTTTTAAATCAGCCAGTGGTTTCAGTGTTTTTTAAGTGCTTAAGCAGCATTTCCTTAGTAAACCAGTAAACCTCACACCTTGCAGGTGCAAGGAGTGGTGAACTGAAAATGAGGAACTTGGCAGCACAATGAAAGCACTAGGTTAAACCAGACTTTGTCACCTATGTATATGGTGATTAAAAGCACCATGGGAGTCATGTAGGAGAATTTATGTCAGTTATCATCTAAGACTCTACAGCTTTCCCTACCTCTCTGCTCCCTCCACAAATTATTCTCTTAGCTAAACATCAAAGACTCTCTGGGATCATAAATTCTGATTTGTCCCATAATGCATAGCACCATTGGGGTTTTTTTTCAGACCAATTTTCAACATATTGTGGAGAGTGTTACACAGATTGAAGATGTTATTGCTAGGAAGATGCCCTGAATTATTTTTCTTGTCATTTCATCATGACCGTGCAGGAGGTGTGAATACATTTAATCAAAAGAGCAGACCTTCTGCACTTGTCTCTGTTTCCAGAGACATTTATATAGGACACAAATCTTTGGTATTAGAGAAGAAGACCAGTTGGCTGACATATCTGTTGGACTAGAAGGTTGTAGGGCAAGTTCTTTCTCTACTCAGGTCTCTCAGACTTGCTCTTCTGTTTTTGCTCTCTGGGTCCATGCAATGGCTTGCTGATACGGAATATGTTTGTTCATATGCAGAGATTTACTGCTGTGGGTTGCTGAGCACCAGGAAGAGTGACTGCACAGGCCTACCTCCATGCATGCTGAACAATTCTGAAACTCCACAGTCCAGAGGGCAGTACAGAATAAGAATGAAGGGAAACATGTCCTTGATCTGCTGGTACAATAAAGGGCACTTTCGTTTTCTGACCAACGCCTATTCACCAGTTCAACAAGGTAAGTAATATTCCTATTTCTCATCTCAAAAGTGCACATGCTTTATGTCACAAGGAAAAATGAATCACTGGGTTTGATAATAAGCCTGAACAAGGAGCCTGATCATATGCAATTGCTCATAACAAGTAATTGATCATAACATTCTAGATAAACAGGAGCAGTAGTGATTCCCTTTTGTGTCTTCCTACAACTCTTCTTTTTTCCTATATAAAGGTTAAAAGCCTACTGCTAATGCAGCCTTCTTTGCCTGAGCTGGTGGAGGCAGTATCCTTTCAGATATAAAGATTATCTCTTTGCTGATGGTCAGAGAAGGGAAGATGCTTATTGTATAAGACTGTACTAACCCCATTTGCAAAGAATCTTGTAGGATTGCTGCTAAAGAAAAATTAATAAACATCATGATGTACTTAGAACTCTGAGCAGAGCCTACTATTAATTTATCTTACCCAGTAAAAACTTAGTCACAAACAAACGTCTTTTTGCCAGAAGTAAATAGGATTAAGGTTTCCTGTTGTATGTTAAATTGATTTTAGCAGTTGATGAAAAGAAACCGAAACAGATAATTTGGATATTTCAAATAATGACAAGAAAGCTTCTCGTGATTGAAATCTTTTCTTTTTTGAAAGTATACAGATGGTATTAAGAACGTTTGTAAACTTCTGTTAAATGCAGTATGACTAGCTAACTCCTTGAAATTAGTTTTTCGGTGAAAATATTGTTTCAGTTTCTCATAATTTTTATTATTCAGGTTTATGTATAATAGCCAGAAACAAATAAGAATATCCTAAACCTTTAAATGTAAAGCCACCAATTCAAAGGCACCTTCTAGACTCCTTCTGTTAATCCCAAGCAACTCCCACATGCGTGGGAGACTACGGGATACTACAGATTACGGAAGCAAAGTTAATGCCAAAAATGATTTTATGGTAAGCTGAGAAACTGACTTAGTGTGTTGTTCAATGCCTTGCCAGAAGGCTTATTACCTTAACAAAGAGTGGCTCATCCAGAGGAATTCTGCTGGGCACCCCAGTGGAGTGACAACTTGGTGACTCAGATGGGCTGGTGTCTGAGCACAAATGCTGAAAATATATGAAGGAAATAAGACACTTTGGAGACCCTGCTAAAGTCAGTCCCTGGAACAGTGTTGCTTCCCATTAGGAGTATTCACCATCAGGATTTGTGCTGTTTTCCTTGTGCACTTTTCTGGATTTAGATTATCCAGCTGCACTAACTGGACAAGAGTTATCACTACATGTCACCTGTTTTTTATAGAGAACCGTGGAGCATTTGGTTATAATTCACAAATATTATTAGAAAAATACTCTGTAAACATCAATGTTAACTGCCCTATTTAAAGGGGGAGCAAAAGCAGACTGTCTTTACAAGGAGCACATGAAGCTGTGAGCTGTTGTCCTTCTGACTGACCTTGGGTCTGTTTTGGCATAGATGGGATTGTAGGTTGTGTGTGTGAGGTAGTTTAACATCCACCAATTAGGGCCTCTGTGTGTGACGGACAAGGCCTGCCCAACACACTGCTCACCAAATGCTGGCTGGGACAGTTGACATAGTTCACGGTGAATTAGAGCAGAAAACAGAGACTGAGGTTTTAAAGAGTGATGCTGGGGAAAGGGAGTCTCTAGTGAAGACCTGGGAACAGATGGAGACTCAGTGGGAAGGCAAAAGACCAGATTGCCTGCCTCTGATTTGGCATCTCTAAAGTCAATGCAGCAGAGCTAGTTTAAGCCAAATTGAAGCTGGACCACCAAAGTCTCCTCTAAAGCGTGTAAATATGGAGGAGGAAGAGGAGGAATGTATGCTCCTTGAGGCAAGCCTCTAGTGTAGATCTGCTGAGCACATGTGTTAGATGGGAGAGGAGGTAGGGACAAAGGAAATTAAAACCCATGCAGGATAGTTGAACCAAAGTGGTGCCTGTGGGATTGGCCGGTGATGCATGGTGTATGTTTGCACTTGGTTAAGCATAAATGTTTACAGGCTGCAGGAGTCCATGAGGAGAAAACCTTAAAAACAGAAGGCAAGAGATGCTCAAAAGAACACTTAGGATAAGAAAAGAGGTGGACATAGCTAATAATTAGCTATTTATTGCAATTTAGAGGAAAGTCAAGAAGGTTTTTGCCTGTATTAGGAGTGTGAATCCCACCCTAGCCAGAGCCATCAAGGGCAGTACACTTGTCAGAGTTGATCTAGGAATACTATTCTTAGATGCAGCAGGTTATTTATTATAGATGTTTTAAACCCTCATGTCATAATGCATCGTCTCAGATACTAAAGGATGAGTATCATTCCTCTAGTCTTGCAAAAATGTCCTCCTTTCTCTGCTATCAAGTATGTAGTTTCTGCCTAGAACAAAATCTAATAGGATTTTTAATTTCCCTTAAGCTTTAACTTGAGTTTAATTTTGAGTTGTGCCTGTATTGTAGAAGAACTAAAAAATCAAAAGAGATTGAGCCCCCAAGAAAATAAAAAGTTGCACTTATTCTAAAGCAGATGATCTATGTGCTGACCCAAACTTCCCCATCTGTGGGACAAGGCTGCATTTTTGTTTTTTCACTCTAGATCTGGTGCCCACTTCCCTCGCATCTCCATTAGTATCTTCTAGAAATATCTACAGTATTTTCTGTTTTTCATATGTAGCAGGATGGAGCAGGCAGCAACCTCACTTGCTGCACAGCAGGATGACCAGAATAATGTCTCTAGCAAAAAACAGTTGAGCCCAAGATCTTTTTAAGAAGTATCTTCTTTCTGAGAACTGTCACAAGTTCTCTTCACCAACTAGCTCTACTTAAAAGCTAAACAGATAATAACTGAGGGTAGAAAACAAAGCTCGGGCCACATATGCACAGACTGAAGAACTGCAAATGGCGTGTTGGCATCTCACAAGTGACTTGTGAGAAGATGGGATATGCTGTGTTGTATGAAGCAGTTGTTTAAGTCGCTGTATGGTTCTTAGCCCAGAAGAAGCTGGAGTGAGGGGTGTCTGGTGACAGTCTAGTTTTCTGAAAAATCAGCTTGTAAGATTGGCCCAGAATTGGGAAATCTGGGGAAAGAAGCGTAATGTTAAAAACTATGTTTCAGGATGGATGAGCTCAGAGTTTCAGCTTTACATTTCCATGTGGCCTTTGCGAGCCTACAGTCAGGAGCTTGTGTGCAAGTATGCTGAGAGTGGGGATGGGGCCAGAGGACCCTGAGGGGAAGACCTTGAACAATCAGACATTGTACAATGCTGACTGTCTGCAATTCTGATCAAGAATTGTAACAAATCAAAGTCCTGATAAAAAGCCATATAGCATTTGGATCATGCAGTGTTATATTGTTATGAAATCTCAATGCCAAATTGGATGCAAGTGATTAATGAGACTCACATTAAAAAAAAACAAAACAACCCATGATTCTAAAATCATAGTTGTAAAATCACAGATAGGCTTAGAATTGTTTTGAGGAAACAAACATATGTCTCAACAAACCTTTGTCTTTCTGCTTGGAGAGTTTGGGGTGGTATTTCCCAAGCTTTGCTTGATGAGCATAAGTTTAAAATTTTAAATAAGAAAGAAAAAAGGTTTAAAAAACCTCCAAAAGCTGATGCCTTCCTAAGGTGGCAGCATGGAAGCTGGAAGCTGGCAGCCCTTCCAGCATGGAGCCAAAGGCAGGCTGTAGCTGCAGTGCAGGTGGTGCATTCCCTGGAGTGCTTCCAGGAATGGGAACACAGTGATGCTGGGGGAGGACCAGGAGGGGAAACAGCTCATCAGATGTGCTGGTGAGTCAGCTGGCTTGGGGCTGGCTTTGGACTGCTTGCCACAGAGACCTGCAGCCAGGAATGACCCAGCTCTTGCAGTTGTTTCCCGTGGGGAGGTGACCTATGGCTACGAAACAAGGCTAGGAAAGGCCAAAAAAATGTGCCTACAAAGCTATTTATATTCTCAAAACAAAGGACTGTTATGTGGAATTTAATAGAAAGTGAGAGGGAATATATGGGACCCATATAGCTGCCAGTGCAACGCATTCTTTTAAGGATTATGAATACTAAACAAATTACAAAGGAAATACAAATCTCCAAAGGAAGAGAAAGGGGAGAAAGAAATGAGAGCAAGAGAAAGAAGAGGATTTTTTTTTTTTTTTAAACTCTGGTATCAGAACGTACTTATCCTTTCCTGAACTGCCCTGGTGAGATGGCAAGTGATTTTGCAGCACTGCTGCAGCAGGCTGATGATGTATCAGTCCTCTTTACCTCATGCTGGTCAGATGTTGTAGTACTCTTTAAAAGGATCAAAACCACACTATAATAATTATGTGAATGTAATGAAGGATTTATTTATTTGATTGTTCCTCCCCCTGCTCCTCCCCACTTGGGCTACATTTACACCCAGCTTGGGTGAGGCAGAGGTGAAAGGAGAGTGCATTGAACAATTTAGAGGTGATATCATTTTGGACTCTTGAAAAATCAGACTTTAAAGACCCCAAATAAGTTGCTGCATGGCTCAGCTGTAACATGACATTTCGTATGTGTCATAAGTCTTGCTTCAAAATAGAGTCTTCCAACTAGGAGAGCACAGCGGGCTTGGCAGAGATAATGGATGGAATGAGACTTCCAGCTGAAGGAATGAAATGGTGAAGCCTATAATCAAAACGTGAGTAGCATTTTAGGGATGATTGTAAAAGAGTTGGCAGAAAGAAGGCAATGAAAGTTTTTTTTGAAGGCTTGAGAAATGAGAAAGCCCAGAATTTTACCTGTACTGAAACAATGCTAAGAAAGGATGCAACGAAGCCTATGCTTCTCTAGACCTGGAGAAAATAATGTTGTGCTGGTATATATAGGGAGAGAGAGGGATCCTCACTAGAAAGTGCCATAGAGATGTAACAAGAGTGGTCCATACCTTGGAGAGCTGACCACTGAACACTATGGGGACATAAAGTCAAAAGTTAGGGAACAGACTCCTATACTGTAAGTTTGTTTTAATCACCCTTCCCTCCTACAAGAAGCGTCCCCCAGGAGTGGGGAAGGAGGACAGGAGCTAGGGGAGTTTCTTAGGAGAGCAGTGGACTTGAAAACGCCAGGTCAAAGATAGACCATGTGAGGGAATGGGACCCATTTTTGCAGTAGCCTGCTCTAGGCATCACATCTTTGTCAATGCAGAGAGTGGTTCGTAGGTGACTGCAGGTGACCTGTTGCCTTACCATGGACTTCTGCAGTAGGCAGCATAATCATCCCCCATGATGAGCTGAATTACCAAGCCACCTGAGCAGGCAGGGCAGGGAGCATCACTTGCAGGCAGAGGAATGTGTGCTTAGCTCCACCGAGCAACCTGAGTGTACATCTGAGCTCTGGCTGCCCACAGCAGGAATCAGGCTGCTTTCCATTTCAGAAATACTGCGTGGCTCCTTCAACTCACACACCAGCATCACCTCTGTCTTGACTGAGGTTATCCAGTTGGGTCCTTCTTACTGTATTTTCTCTTCTGTGTCAATTAGCAGCTGGAAAAGTGGAGGTAATGTTACTCTTGGCCTCCGTGGGTGGAAGATTTAGTTTCAAGGAACTCATTTGGGACTTCAGAATTCAAAGCATATATAACAGCAAGTCACCACTCTAGAGGTGTCCAAACTTATTGTGAACCAAAAAAGGAGAGACTGTCTGTAAGGGGCTACTGTGGAACTACAGCAATGTATGCTTTCTTCTGAATGTATGGCAAAGGTGTTTGTGTCTAACATCTCTTCATTTGCAGCTGAAAAGTGATCTTCCCCTTCCACTTGCTCAAGGTACTGCCAGTGGGAAAAAAAATCAAGTGAACATCTCTGTTACAGATAACTTCCCAGTATTAGGGCAAAAACTGTCAATAACATTTAATTTATAAAAAACTGTACAGAGAAACCATATCTTTTAATTTCTAGACTTATGATGTTAATTTAAGACTCTTATGTTTCTAATTGATGCAGGAGTTATAATTAAGAGAAAAAGTGGAGAAATTCCATGTCCATTGGCAGTTGAAGCCTTTGCTGCTCACCTTAGCTATATCTGCAAATATGATGACAAATACAGCAAGTAAGTAAGAATACATGGATGCATGTGTGTATTCCTTTCATACCTGCTCTGTTGCTGCAATGTTTGAGTCCTCCATGTTGAACTGCAGTGAGGGCCCCATCCTGCTTTCACCAAGTCTTGCACAAAAATTCAGTTTAAGTCAAAGATCAGAAGCTGGTGCTGCACAAGGCTGTTGTTTTGGCCGTATCTCCACATCCACCAGTCAAAAAGAGATGTTGAGACATAGGTCCTTAGCATCTTGTAAATGACTTTGGAGAAGTTTTGGGAGGATAAGCCAGCAAGCTGATGCTCTTGGCCACATCAAATTGAAGGCTAAATAAAGAATTCAACAAGGGTCTACCAGCCTCACAAGTCTCTGAGGCTAGCTCAGCTCTCCACCTCTAGCAATAGATGGTGTTTACTTGGTTATCTGTCCTGGTGATATTTGTGTCCCCTTGAGCGAGAAGAAAAAAGACATTTAGTTGCGCCTGTAAACCTGATCTACATGATCTGAGAGGGCAGAATGCAGAACTTTTGTCTTCTGAATTCCAGTTGGGGTCTTCAGTGTTAGCTCTTAATGTAGCAGGGAGAAACAGAAATGAGTAAGAATAGCAGTGGTGAGGCTTGGTTGTGGGAATAGTGATGAGGCGCAGAAGATTTCCAGAATTAAAAACTGAGGGAAGGGAAAAAGCAGCACAGATTTTTAATGCCAGTTCTGGGCAAGGCAGCAAGAATTCAGTAGAATATATGAAAGAGGAGGAGGTGGTTGCTGGAGAACGGTACTGGGATCTGATCTGAGGAAATCAATATGGAAAAGAGCTGAGGTAGTAGATTTAAATGGTTAGTAAAAAAATGAAAGTAGGAAAGTGGGAAATCTTATGACTGAAGAGTGAATATTCTGGCAGTCTTAGAATGAGTCAGAACCTAAATATAAGGATGTCAGTCCTTTCTAGTTCTGCCTTATGGAGCAGTGCTCCACATATCACCACTGTACGCTCTGGCTCTACCCCCACATCCTCCCACCTCCTGTTGACAGCAGCAGAAATCATTCTTTGCTCACAATAAGCATGAAGAGAAGCATCAGCAAGCTTCCCAAAACTGTAACATAATGTGCCTGAGGCTTTTCTTTAGTTGCAAATTGAAGGGATTCAGACCCACAGCTCCATTCACATGGATGTTTGTCGTGGGTAAGCTCTAGGAACCTTTATCAGTACTCTTATTTAAATGGAGTGGTAGAGGTAAGAGTGTTGCTGAAGCAAGCAACTTGCAACTTCTTCAGGCTAAGAAGAGCTTCTGAGAGCAAGGAAGTCTGTTCTTTTAGACACTACGAGAAATTTCCAAAATTGTGCAAATTAGCTGTAAATGACTGTGGAATACATTCTACAAAATTTCTTAAAAAGATACTTGAAGTCCCAGGTCTGCTTCTCCTTTGTGACTGCAGGATCTTTGTCTGAGATTATTTCTTGCATCCCAGCTGCAATTATTTGGCTGAACAGTGCTTTTCCCTCTTCTCTTGACTTTTTAGGTATTTCATTTCTCACAAACCAAACAAGACCTGGCAACAAGTATTCTGGTTTGCCATCAGCATCGCCATAAATAACGCCTACATCCTCTACAAAATGTCAGAGGCCTACCATGTGACAAGGTACAGCCGTGCACAGTTTGGTGAGAGACTTGTAAAGGAGCTTCTGGGCTTGGAAGACACCTCACCCTCCCATTGATGCATTGCTCCTGGTGGCGTAGGCAGGGGCTGAAGGGTAAGCAGAAGATACCACACCTGGAGCAGCAAAGCAAGGAACTTGTGACACCACCAGTGCTGTCATCCAAAAATGCCAAGTGATGCTACTAGAGAGGTGGAAACTTTGTTCCTAGTAGCAGCTGGATGTAAACATGTCGTGCAGAAAATGCCACTGGACAAGCTGATACAAAATTGCATATGTGAATGCCCTGTGGGAATCTGTACTCCCAAAAAAGACTTAAACTATTTGTCATCTCAATACTGTTTCTTGAACAGGGTCATCTTGTAAAGTTAATCTTGGGCCAAGAGCTTGTCATAAGCTGGCATAGCTCAGCAGACCTAGACAGGTATTATGGAAAACTCTATACCGTACTTGGAGTTACTAAATTCTGGGACAAGCAATGTAAGTCTGCCCCATGGGCTGTGGCTGGGAGTGCCTGCCATCCCATAGGGCATCGCTGCTGTCCTCCCAGAGTGATAAACGGAGCAGTTCAGGTTTATGAACACTGAAGCAAGACAAACAAAACCTTCACAGGCAGACAGCCAGGAACTGAGGACCAGTAAACATTTTTTCTTTCTGTGTTTTGTTTTTTTTTTCTTTTCCCTGTTCTTATTAATGTCATGTAAGGCAATTTGATCCCAATTAGTACACAGAAAAATTAGGAGAAACCAAATACATTAATGAATTTAAAATGAAAATACATTATATTGATTTTATTTTTTAACCAGGACAAGATATTTTATATACAAACACACAGTGATTAATACTGTAAGAATTAACAGGGAGTAAACCATTAAGTAATACTGCCTCACATCTTAACTGCCACGGTCAGGGTACAGGTGAGAAATCAGAGTATAACATTTATATTTTTTTCTTGATTTCAGCTGTATCTTAAATGTTGCTTAAAAAGCTAATGTAATGGACTGTTAAAGTTTTAGGAACAAGAATTTCTTGCTTTTTCCTTTGTAACTGTCAGGACTTTTTTGGTCCACTTTAGAACTCCATTTGGCACACAGTTGGCAGGAAAAAAATAAGTCACTAATAGCCGTGTGTTTCCCATTATCACTGTGGTGTGTTCTGTAGGAATTCTTTTTCTTAGAATGCAGGGCTTGTTACAGTAGTTTTAATTAAGCAGATTACATGTTTAGCAAAATAACATAGCATTGCGTTTTACAAAAAGAAGTCCAGTTGCAATCAGCCCTTAAACCTCACTGAAAAAGAGCAAGCCCAAAGAGTTCTTCTGTTCTTAGTGACGTTGTCTAGGACAAGCATCATTGTGAGCTGGTGGCCAAGGCTGCAATGCCACATTTTGGTGCTGGTGGAATGTGAAGGCCACCGGAGCTTCAGAAAACAATTCCAAGAGAGACAGGTATGACTGAAACAAGGGAGAATCAATACTGAAGTGAAATGCTACCCTGCCCTCTACACCTTATTGATTTCAGTCCGCAACTCAATCAGCAAAAAACTCCATGTTCTAAAGGTTACCAGTGATGAACACAAACAGAATTGTATTAACTTATGGGGCAGAAACCATGTTGCTTAGAGGACCAACTGGTTTTAGGTCCCCAAGCCTGAAAAGTTTTACCGAAGAATGTCTTGAGTTGATTCAAGAGGAATGGAGTGATTTATTGATTTGTGATTGTAAATCTCACCAGGTTATATGTATCTATCTGACAAGAGGCAATAGAGGGTAACCAACATGAATTTGAAAACTCCTCAGATTTCATCCTTATGTGATGTGCAAATGCATAGCATGTAAATAATAACAGAGAAGTAGTTAATAATAGGTAATAACAGAGAAGAGGGGTTAGTAAATTAATGACTAGCCCATAGAGTATCCTTGCACTGATACCTTTCTGTTTCCACCAAAGTCTTATTTTTTGGAGTAGAGGCAGATCTCACCTGGTTGCAGGGAGAGTAAGGGAATGGCCAACTCCACGGTGGTTCTGCTTGTGATACAGCCTGGAGCCTGTTCCACATGTCCTGCTCTGCCTGCTGGCTACACGGTGTACAAGAGCAGGATTCCTAAGCATCCCGTTTCGCTTCTCAGTCCACAAGGTCTCCTCCCAGGAAATATGGGAGAAAGGACAAAATCTTGTGCACTGAGGCCTCCTAGCCTCAAAAGGAGGGAGAAGGTTTGTATCACTCTAGTCCTTGGCAATGCCAAGCTGCATAGGATTTGAAGGATGAGTTCAAAACTTCCTAGCCCCACAGAGAACTGAGACCACCCCTCTTCAGACTGTGTGTGATAGCTGGTTCTTGTCAGTCTTGTAAATATTCAAACAGAGAGAGGAGCTGGCCCAAAGCATGAAAAACAGATGTCCAGCAATATAAGCCCGCAGTTTCCTTTTTTCAGGAAGTTTCACCAAATTTCCTGGTGAGCTACCAAAAGGCAAATAGTGTACTTATTGCTCCCTGCTTCAGACAATGCCAGCTGATATTGGATCAGGAAGATCAGCTAATAGTTCATGATATCCCATAAATTTATATGGTAGTCAAAATTGGGGCAGTAAGGAAAGGTCTGGCTAGAACTTTGCTGATGGGATGGCTTGAATGAACAGTATCTGCTTCCTTGCATTCCCCTGCCATGCTGGAGCATTTGCAGGGTACCTATACCCCCAGCAGAGATGGGGCGGTTTGCAAGATCACCTCAGAGCCACTTGGCATTTCTGAGGAGTAGGCAGAGCACTCTCCAGCTGTATTGTGGGCCCCTGAGATAAATCTGGAGACCTTAGCCAATTGTTAAATTACTATATATGCTTAAAGGCCTGGATCTAGGCCATCCCATACAGAAAATGCCTTTTCTTTTTCAGGTGAAAGTAGGTCTGAGGCCTTGGAATATTTAATTTTTCACTAATGTATGCTGTTAATTATGTGGATTACTTGAGCTCAAATCATGAGGTCCTAGCGTTTTGCCTCAGGGACTGGGTCCTGAGTAGTTTACCCTAGAATTGGTGTTGATGGGGGATTACACAGTGGCTGACTATTACAGGGAAGATGTTTTAGTCTCCTTTGTAAAGGAGAAAAATGAAAACAAAATTATAGCTTTGCAATGAATTTCATTTTCTTAGCCTTAACCATCCCTCATCATTTTGGTGTCCTAAACATGCACAAACATTCCATAAGTAAGCAAAAATATTTATATATATTTATATGTACAAAATGCCTGAATTTTGGCTATTGAAGCCAACAAGCAAAAGCCACCAAAGCATAGCCTAGATCTACAGATGACTCTTCCCCCTCATCTTTTCCTTTTATTGACTGGAGGTGGATAGGGTTGGGGAAAGTTAGAATTTCTGCTTATTGAAAAAGCATCTTGCACTTTCTCTGTTACTACAACCAAGGCAAAGTAATTAAGGAAGAAATTGAATAATTTTTAAAAGGCTAAAGTTTGTTAACTGCAGCTCTGCCTCTGTAGCATTTCCTTTACTGCAAACTGGCTTTCTCAGATTTGGTTCCCCACCTGCTCATAATATTAAAGCTTCTCCCTAGTTAAAGGGCGGGGGGAGGGAGGGGAAGTTAGTCTCAAAGTAGTGCAAGGATGCTAGTTATAGTGTGTGTGTCTAATTGTGTAATGACTTGTGAAATGATAGTTTGGTTTGTTTGGGGGGCTTTTTTGTAGCCTTAAGACAATCTGGGTAAGATGGTAAAACCCAGCAGTAGATGAAATGCAGTGGAAATGCCAGCCAGGTCACCGAGGAATGTCTCTAAACTTTCTCAAAAAAAAAAAGAAAAAAAAAAGAAAAAAAAAAAAGTTTGACGTGAAGGAGCCAAGGGAGCACAGCATGGCTTGTTTCTCTCCTGCTGAATTGAATTTTCATTCACATGTACTTCTGAAAACTGATAATGACTTATTTATGGTATGCAAACTTTGTTTCAAAGAGCTGAGACCATTGGTAAGACATACTGATCACCTTCTATGCACAGTACTTTCAAGAAATGTCTGTCATGCCACGATCCATTCTTGGAAAACATTTCTTTTCCCGGTGTGTGTGATATAACACTCACTAGAGCTTGGAAGCCACTGTGAAGTGGTTTCCACTGTTGTCTTGAAAAATGCTTCAAGGGCTTGGAGAAACTCTGCCACTTTTTACTTCATCCCGTCTGTGCACTTGACACTTGGGCACAATAATAAAGAAATGTCATCTCCATTTTCCATTTCTGTTCTCTGTCCTCAACCCTTCCACATTTTCAAGTAGTCCAAGAATCCTAATTTGTAGAAGTACAACTTTGTTTTCTTCAGGTAATTCCTAGAGAAAAATGAATTTAGCTGTTTCCAGACTGATATTAAGGACAGCAACTCAAGAAGAGCATTCCCATTCTTTACCTCCAGCTACATTTCTGTGGCCTTTTTTGTTTATTTCTTTTTTTGTCTAGAGAGGTTACTTTTTACTTTCCTTCTAACATTTATTTAGGAGCCTGTCTTGAGCTGGCAAGTAGTGAAAGAAGCCTCCACTATCTTATTCTTACACACCTTAGTCCCCTGGTCCTAGAGCTGATTTTAGGGATTATGCTGCACTGATAATTCTGTGCATCTGAGGTACTTTCCAAGCAAGGATTGCAAAGTGCTGTAACAACCTCAGCACTCATGAGACACCATTAGCTTCTCAAACAGGAGCTTCCCCTTTCTTAGTCAGACACCAGGGCACGGCGTAGGTAGAGGAGGTGATGAAACTGTAAAGTGGAGTTTGCACTTCTGTGATTAAGGCCATGTTCTGTGTTTTAAGCAACTTGGTTCTTGTTCAAATACACTTTTCCAAACTGGAGATGAAAGCTTGCCAAATATCATTCTCCCCCTGAAGGAAGGGCTGTGGGACTTAGTATAGGTTCCTTTGTACAGGCCAGTGTGAGTCAAAACCAAGTTGCACTGAAGGTAAGAAAAAATGTGATAAAACACAGGAATGCAACCAGTCCAGAGGAACTTAAAGGAGATAAATGGAAAATCTGAAGCTCTACAGTAGTCCAGTAATCAGTGTGAAATTCAGACAAAGAATTACTGAGTTGAGAAAAGTCAGTGAGGCTTAGATGGAATATGAAGTCTTCCATCCATCTCTGCTGTGGAGTTTGCCATGGCACTTTCTTCTTGGTAGGACTGGTGTAAGATTGGTTGTAAAATGAACTCATCTCAGTCTGGTTGAGAAAAATATTCAAGTGTTGAAGGGCTGTTGTTTCAGAGAGGCACGGAACTCTTAAGCTCAAAACAGGTATATATTTGGCCCGCTATGAACTAGGATATTTGTACTGACAGATCACATCATCTGGTCAAATGCAAGCCTGTCACCAGTGCTACTTGTTATATGTTCATTCTTTTAACAATTCTTCCCTAAGCTACCTTTGTTTCCAGAAGCATTATGAACTGGAAGCACCCCTGTATTATCATCATCTCACTGTTGGAAAACAGTTAGGAATAGCTGTACTTTGGTCAAAAAGGCTATCTTTTTCTTCTTCTTTTGAGCAAAAGCTCTGCCTCTTCAGAAATGTAGCCCTGGAGAAGTTTCCTGCCCCATGCTTTCCTTTGCTTCCCTCTTTCCAGGCATTTAAAGCACATCCAAGTCATCCTGCAGGTTCTTGGTCAGTCTGGAAAAATTGACAACACAGAGCTGGCCCTTCAGTTTACATTTATAGCATTGCTTTGCTGGTCCTTTTTGCTATTTTGCAAATCTTAGATGAAACAGGGTATTGTTTCTGAAGCCTGTACTGATTGCAATCACTGTGAAGGTGTTGGCTGCTTTGCCCCATTAGTGCTGCCCCCTCAGGTTCATGTGGACACAAACCAGGCATCAGCACCACCACACCCACTGCTCCAACTGGAATGGCTGTAACATTTCTCAGCTCTGGATCACTGTCAGAGAGGGGCTTTGACAGGGTCTGGGGAGTCTTTTTGTGTTTTGTTTTGTTTTTAAACCCTTCTGCTCTGATGGGTCTGGTGAACAGCTTTTAGGTATCACAAAAAGGCCTTAAGTGGTAAACCCCTTTTGTATCACTTTTCTGAAGTAATAATTGCTTGTATGAGATGTCAAGGTGGTCCACATGATCTGTAGTGCAAAAATCTTACCTATGAAAGCATCATTTGCTGTAACTGAACAACCCTTGAACGCCTGGGCGACCTGGATGAAGAACCTAGTGGCAGAGGACCATCATGCTGTGCTGTAGGACCACAATGTGTACAACCTGACCAGATACACAAATGGGAAAAGAGATAAGTGTAATTTGGGATCCTTGGACAAACAGACTTCATAGTCAAGATAGTCTCAGAAGTTCTTCTAAGGCAGGGAAGATGCCAGGCCTATGCAGTTTGCTCCCAGCCCTGGCAACTATGTTTCAAAGATAAAGAATCTCGCAAATACGTTCACGCTTCAAGTATTTACAGTGTGCTCTGGACTTCAGAGTATTTTGACCTCTTTCCAATAGTTCCCCAAAAAAGCCTAGAAATTGAAAAGCAAAGCACAGTGCACTAGGTTCAGCTGTCCAGAACCTCAACTTGCTGGTGTCAAAGTAAACTTATGGTCCTGTTCTCAATCTGTGTCAAGGTGTATGCAAAACATGACTGCTGAACAATATGCATGTCTCTATGAAATGGAATTACTCATTTGATGGAAAACAGTTTGCAGGTGTCTTGAACTTTTGCAACCTGGATTTTTCTTCTAGTTATAAGCCAAATCTATATCTTTGCCTGGCATTTCAGTACTGAAATAAAAAATGAGCTTGCCTCCATGGTCTGGGGGTGAGATTAGAGATAACAAAACTCAGGTTTAATCCAGAGATTAATCTGATCCTGTAAAGGTGAGGCTAATCAACATGGTCTGACACAAGGAGGCATTCAAGAGGAACAGTGGGTTTGAGGAGGCAGAGGAAACTTCAGAGGCTGGGTGTGTGGAGGGAGAGAAGCCAGGTGATGCCTTTAACTCTCATCATTCCAGCATGTGTGCCCCCCTCCCCTGCTACCTTTGAATTAAAAAGAAAAGCCTGATGTTTAACACAAACAGTCCTGCACAGCTGCTTTAGCAACATAAACCCTGCTTTAGCTACATCCCTGGCCTCACTCTATGCCTTTCCTTATACTGTACATGGTCAGTAGTCATCAACCTTGGAGTCACAGCACTGCTGCACGTCAGCACAGCATGGGAGCAACAGACTGTGGAAGCACCACAGCAGAAACAGGAACAGTGGGGATTCTGGAAAAGGAATCTTCCCCTCAACGTTTTGTTTTCATTTATTTTCAATGTGTACAACTTCTATTCCATCAAATGCAGTGACGGTACCAAATGTGAGGATGGGCCTTAGCTGGCCAAGGGCTTTCAAGACCACTGGGCTGTGCTCACACCATCAGCAACTGCAGTTCTGTTGCAAAGTTCCATATATTCTTTATAATTCTAAAGATCCCTGTTGAAAGCATAAATTCCAGAGGTAAACCATACACTGCAAATTGCTTTTTCTTTTTTTTTCTCTTTTTTAAAACCTTCTCAGAGCAATTTTATAACAGCCAAGTCTTTCAGGAAATGCAGGTGTGTGACCTCTTTCCAGTAAGAGATACACAGCTGTATTTCTGCACGGGACGGGGACCTACTTTTGTGACACCAGTTTTGTTCTACACAAAGGCACGCTTGCAATAAATTTTTACAAGTTTTGTACACCATGAGCTAAATTCTGAGTTCCAAAAATGTGAAGTGTGGCAACATAAAAAAAAATGGATTTATAGTATCACTCTGATATCTTGTCATGTGATTTTATTTCTTCAACAAAGTTTGTTTACAATCAACAACTTTGAAATACAGTCAGATATATTACCTGTTGCTCTTCTGTCTTGTTCTTTTCTGAAATAGATGGGGAAGATGTTTGGTCATGCTCTAGGTGTGTAGGTGAAAGGATGTAGAGAATATACTTCAAGATAAGTTACAGGTTCACAGTCTAAGACCATTACAGGCAAAAGCCTAACAAACAACTTTACCCATGCCATTGAGTATTGAGGCATTTTCTTTAGAAAAAACTGAATTTAAAAAGCCTTTTCACGTAGTCTGCACACAGGCCTAGGAAAGGGGACCACTGTCCCCACCATGCCCCCCAACACCCACCAAGCAACGCTTCCCAGCCACCTCAGGGCAGGGCGGGGTGGACACAAGGACACGGGTGGCTGTTCCAGCTCTCAGATATCTCTGCTGAACAGTACCAGCCCTTGTCCTTACTGCTCTGGCTCTTCCTGGCAAGGTTTGTCTGTACCACTGGTGGTACTCACCGAAACCATGACCTGCACACCAAACAGGTGGCATTTGCAGGCAAAAACAGACACGTGTGATCTGTGGATGGCCACTGTTTCAGAGCTCCCAGTCAGCAAGTTACTAGGACCTGGTTTAAACCTTAATCACTTAGGGAGCAGAAGTCTCACAGGAGAACATGTAAGTGGGGGTACAGTGGGTCTCTGTCAATAACCACAATAAAGATGCCCTCCACACCTTGGGCCTGTGTCCCTCATTTCCCTGTGGCTGCAAAGTCTTTGATTGGGACCAGGCTGCCTGGCACCTCCAGGTGTGTGCAAGCGTGGCTCAACATTGACCTCTTGCCGTGACCTGTTGGGCAGCTGCCATGTCTGATTTGCTCAGAGTGTTTCTTCATATCATCTCGTGTTTTCCACATGAAGAAATTTAGTTTTGCATCTAAGTTGCCCTAAGAAAAAGCCAGATTTTCAGGGAAAACAAAACATCAAAAGAAGCAACCAGTAGCAAGCCCTTGACCTATTTGATATCTCTATGGACTCAGTCCCCAGGAGGGAACTATTTTTCTGAAGTTGCTCAGTATTGGAAAAGGGAGGGCAAGCTGTTCAACACAGCCAAGATAGCAGAAATCTTTTCAACATGTAAGTAGCTGCATCGATAACCTTAATATGCTGATCTGAGGGGACAGTCTGGACCCTTCATACAATCAGCTCCTTCAACAAACAGGCTCCTTTTCTCCTTTTCTGTGGATTTTTCACATCGCAACCGTCTGTACTGAGTAGCAGGGGAGAGACCCACAGGTTTCTGCTGTGAGATGTCACAGCAGAGATCAAGAAGTGATCAAACCACAGTGCTTGCCTACAGCACAGAGTGGAGGCTTGCTCATCCCAAATGCATGCAGAGGCTGGGAACATGGATGTCCATCATCAGGGTGATGGATTGGGATGAACATGCCCTGGGGGGTGTCAGGGCTCCCCGGGATGTGAACAGCCACACACAGCACAAGCACCTGCACCACAGGTGGCTCCACACATCACTCCATAGGCACACACAGTAGGAGGGACCTGAGCAGATGATTACAAGCCCCTGCAGTGAGACCAGCCACACACCAGTGAGGATGTTCAGCTGTGCCATAAACCAAAGGAGAATTTCTCTGTGATCCCTGTCATGGTTGGAGTTGCCCCCAGCAGCACAGCACTTTGCTGCCTGGATGTGCCCATGACCAGAGCTAATGCTGTGTGTAATCAGGTCAGATGATCAGAGCTGCAATAAGCAATGCAAATCATCTTTAACACATTAATTGAATAAAAGAAGGAATTTAATTTGTGAAATTATGAAATCCAGGATCTGATTGACACAGAGGCACACACACACACACACACACAGAAGCATAACCTCAATGCTGTTATTGAAAACACTGCCATCCATTCAGATCAGGCCAGGGCCTGCAGTAACTCAATCTCCCATGAAATTATTCTCAAGAGAATTTGCAATTAATAATTCCAACAACGTGGTCTTTCTTAATTAAGCCAAATGTAACATTCCCTTTCGCAGTGTTTTCTAATATCCTGTTCCACTTGTCCCTCCGTCCCTAGAGAGGAACAAAGAGACACAAAAATGCCAAGTTGCAGACATTGCAGAGAAGGACATCCCCAGCTGTTATTAAGTCAAAGCACAGGCTCTCTTAAGGCACCTTCACTCGAGCCTTGGAAAAGCACTTTACATGCAGTAATGAATGGCATCTCATCAGACCCCTGCAAAGCAAAGCCATCTCCACTCTCTTCAGAGACTGTCTCCATTCTCCAGTTTCCTTAGATTACAGCACAGCCACAGTTTTGTCTTTAGTAATGAGAGTTTAAGAAATCAAAATGCAAATAGTGATGAAAATTGAGGGGCCAGAAACCTCTCTCCCTCCTCTGATGTTCACACTTCCCCAGGTGAGGGCTTGGGCGGGATCCTTCAGGAACAGCTGCACCAGAGATACTGGCATGGGATTCATGAATTTTACCAGGGCTATGTTGTAGAATATGTTTCCTGTTACAGGTTTTACCAGGGAACCTGCAGTCCTTCCTTCATACAAGAAGCAAGAGCAGCAGCAAAGCACGTTTTGGACTCATGGGAATTGGCGATCCACAAACTTGGATGGGAATCACCTCCCCTGAGCAGAGAAGCACACCTCCTGCAGTGCAGTCCTTGTCCCACACTGTCCTGGAGGTGGCTGGTACCAACTGTGATGTGAACACACTGAGGTACAACAAGCCAAAATATGCCCCTTTTTTTTTTTTTTTACTTGCATGACTCAGGGCTGGATTGCAACCTCACCCTGAGATCAGCTCAGTTGCTGAAAACTTGGTGCTGATAGCACCAAGGTCAAAGGTTCAATCCCTGTATGGGCCATTCACTTAAGAGTTAGATTCGATGATCCTTGTGGGTCTCTTCCAACTCAGAATATTCTGTGACTCTGTAAAAGAAGGGTTAGATGCTTGTTCTGCCAGATTCAGACTCCCTGAGGACAACAAAGCAGGATTTAAGATGGCACACTTTGGGGAAATGGCAAAGCAAACCTCTTCAATCTCTCCTGAACAGACACAAAATTTAAAAGCAATCAGAGAGAACGATGCCAAATAGTAATCTCTGAAAATGGAAAGTTATGAAGGAAAGTGGGGGAGAGGAAAGATTTATTTTCTGTGAATAAGATTACCATCTGCAGGCAGACACACCAGAATAAATTGCAAATCACCCTCAAGAATTGGAAAAGTTCATTGCCTACTAGTCTATCTGTATCTCAAAGCCTTTTAACACTGAAACCATTGGAGATAGACAAACACATGAATTACTGTACATAGTCATCTCAAACATATGGGCTGAAGAAATTGGTTCCAACCATAAGCAACTGTATCTCCACACAGCCATGGAAGACAGTCCCCATCCAACACTCACAAATTAAAATGTAGTTCTGTACCTGTCAGTGTCCCTCCAGTGTGTGTGTGTGCTGTTCTTCTTAACACTGACTCTCCAATTAATCTTTTTTTCAGTCCTCTCCATTACTGTGCCCAACAACCCGCTATCACCTGGCATGGAGCTACTTCTGAGATCAGATGGAAGAGAGACATCTCACCAAGTAGCTCAGCATAACATCAGCATAGCATTTTTGCTCCTATCCCATGATTAATATCAAGGTAGAGCACTGCTCTGTTCAGAAAAGCAATTTCAAAAGTGCCACTGCAGAGTTCCACAGTTTATCTTTTCAGACACCAGATAATGTCAGGTATTTACTAAACTGAACACAGATGATCACCCACAGTTTGCAGCCAGACTGAGCAATCAGTGCTATTAAATACTGCAAGTCAGGGTTAATAAACTTACTAAAATAGAAGAAATATTTTTAATGAAGAAAACCTGCTACTGCAGTCAGGGGCTTGGTCTATGGGATCCTGGACTAGAGAACCTCTGAAGTATCTGAAAGATATTCAGTAGGACTCAGACCAGCTGCTAAACATCTGTAGCCCTTACAGAGGTCTTGTCTAGTGCAATAAACCAACTATAATAGATAATTATATGTAGATAATTATTATAATCATCCATGTCCAGCAGTATTCTTTTGCCTGGGATGGCAGCAGCCAATTTCAAGGTATGGTGCACTAAAGTGATTTTAGAAGCTGCTTTTACATTGAATAAAATATAACTGCCTTCCCCCTGGCCTGGGGTAAGTACACATACACCAAGCACAGACACTCAAGTGGACTCAGTGTGTGCCAGCAAGAGCTTTCTATTGCTCATGTGATAAGCAAAAGAAACCCTGGAACTTTTTCCCAGTGGCCACCACATATAATCCGTTTCTCGTGATTTGTCCAATAACGTCACCACCAAATTGCAATGGAAACATCTATAGAGCGGTGGTTCAGCAGGCCAGTGGTAAACCACATATCATGAACAGCTTGCAAAGCACTAGGACAGAGTGCTTTGATTGCTTTGCAGTGCACTGATTGCAGTGCAAAAGAGCAATCTTCCCAATCTCTTCCCAAAAGAGCAGCCTGCAACAGGGCACCCACTGAGCAAGGGACACCAGGTGCCAAACAAACCTGGGCTGCAAGGGAGCTGCCCTGCTACAGCCCAAACCCCAGTGGTGCTGGAAATCCTGTGTTGTGCTACGTAGGTGGGGACCCAGCCTCACACCTGTGCATCAGGTTTAACTATCCAGAGATACACCAGATTGGCCAGACTGTACTCATCTCCCCATGTGCTTTCCCTACCTGTTGTCTCCTTGGTTTTATGTCCACTGGGCCCAACCTGCTCTGCTTTTGTGCTGCAAATAAGAGGGAGAAAACTGGAACAGAAAAGAGACAAAGAAAGAACTTCCTGTTACTGTTTCTTTCTGAACAACTAGGAGCTATTTATAACATGGTTAGGTTCATTGTTGCACGACAGCAGTGCCCTTTCCCAGCTGACAGAGCCTCTCTAGCAATGACAGCCTTGCAGTAGCCTGCAGGATTTTATTGCCTGAGGTAGCTTAACCTAGTTTCTCATGTGGATAATGAAAATCAGCAGTGGATAATGAAAATCAGCAGTGGATGAGATTTAATGTGGCTGCTGTTCTTCAGGATCCTATGCAAAGGTTGAAGCACCCAGGAACACGTGAGCGTCTTTATCCTAGGACAGATTTACTTAAAAAAAATGGGTGGTTGCAAAGCTCTCTTCTCTCATTGAATACAAAGCATAACACCTTATCTGGAGTCTGAGGGACTTACAATTAGGTTCAGGAGTTGCCCTTCCCTCCTGTCAGCACCTCAGGACTGTGTGATAGAGGCAGTCAGCAGAGAGCAAACTGCTCCCTAGGCAGGTGACCTAAATCCTGCTTTGCCCAGTGATGCTGCAGGGCACTGAGGGAGTTTGTGTGCTGCTTCCCCTCCCCATCAGTTAGGTACTCCAGGATGCTTTCACCCCCAGACAGGCCATCCTATCAATCTGGAGTAATGCCACTGTTCCACAGTCCCCAGGACTGAGGAGAAGTCTCCCCCACAGAGGGGCAGCCTGCAGAGGCACTGGTAACACGGCCAGTGTCACACATGCCAGGCCCATATCCACATGGGTCATGTCCACACAGTATGGCTGAAGGGCCCAACTCTGCCCTTCTCATTGCCCTCCACACTGCCAGGAAAGGGACTGGGAGTTTCTGGTGGATGTCAAGTTGAATAT
>VYXB01000889.1:38583-49804 GCA_013397135.1 Pachyramphus minor | reverse complement strand
CGTGGCTGGAGAGTGGCCCCAGTGCTGGTGGGTCCCCGGCCTTGGGACATGGAGACCCCAGTCACCCGCTGGGAGGTGCCGGCCTGAGATCTCTGAGATTTAGATGGGATATCGGGAAGGAATTGTCCCCTGGGAGGGAGGTGAGGCCCTGGCACAGGTTGCCCAGAGAAGCTGTAGCTGCCCCTGGATCCCTGGAAGTGTCCAAGGCTGGGCTGGACGGGGCTTGGAGCAACCCAGGCTAATGGAAGGTGTCCCTGCCCATGGCACGGAGGTGGGACTGGGTGTTCTTTAACATCCCTTCCACCCCAAACCATTCCATGATTCCACGATTCTGACAGTCTGTCTTTCCCTGAAGCTTTTACACCCCGAAGGTGTGATCCTGGCCCCACTGCAGTCACAAAACCATCTCTGTGCCTCCTGCACAGCCACGGGAACATCCCCTGGGAGCGCAGCTGCTCCGTGACCCCCTCCCTGCCAGGTTCTCCTGCAGCACCACGGTTTCTCTGGGAAGGATCATTCCCAGGCATGTTCCTGGTAGCAAGGGATAGGGAGCATCCCAGGGGTAGATCAGAGCATCCCAGGGGCTGGGTTGGAAATTCAGGCTCTTGCCAAAACCCACCATGTGGGTTTGCTTCCCTGGCCTCGGGGATGCAGGGCCAGGGAGAGCCACCAGCTCGGGAAGTCAGGAGTGGGATGGCACTGGAGGGGGGAATCTGCCTGTGGGATCTGTTCCCAGCTCTCGTGATCCACAGGGAGGAGGAAAAACTCGTCGTGTTCATGTGAGAGATGGCGAATGCCGAGGTGAGCGTCCCTGTGGGTGATGTGGTGGTTGTACCAAGTGACGGGAATGAAGGGGAGAACCCGGAGGATACCAAAACCCAGGTGATCCTGCAGCTCCAGCCGGTGCAGCAAGGGTGAGTTGGGTGGCACTGGTGTGACTGGGAGCTGTGGGATGGGACTGGGGTGGGGGGATGTCTGGGTTTTCCTGGCATGGGGACAGAGGGTTTTCCAGGGCTGCATTGGGTTTGTGCCACGCAGGGGAGAGGGAAAAATACAACAGGAAAGAGCTTGTGTTTGTGTGTGACTGTCACGGAGCCTCCAAGGGCTGAAATTGTCCTGAGGGATCCTGCCTGGGTCATGGCAGTGGTGCTGTCCCAGTCTCCCTCTTCCCTCTGCAGCCCCACGGTGGATTTTGGCCACGCTGCAGCTGCTGGACCTGGTGGTCTGTGTGTCTAGACTTACCTGTGCCTCTGTGCCAGCTTTCCCCTAAAATAGTCCTTTAAATACAGTGAAGCTGAGATGTGGAGGGAATTTTGTGGCACCCCTGGTGCTTCATTTTCATTCTGGATCAATCAGGATGTGAAAAAACTGGCGCCAGTTAGATAATATTCACAGAGCAGGGTGGCTGTGGACCTGGCAGTGACTGCCCTGTGTGGTCAGCCTGTGCTGCAGTGGCACACAGGGCTGGAAGAGACATCCTGGGACACTGTTCTCTGCTTCCTGCTGTTGTGGGTGATGGAGAGCAGAGGAGAAGGCACAGGGAAGGCTGCAGAGCTGCCCCGGTGGTGCTGGCAGCGTGGAGGGTGGGCTGACAGCACTGGGAACGCCTCTGCGTGTGTCAGTCCTTGGGATTATTAGTGCCAAAAAATTCCTGGTGCTTGAGACTGCACCAGACAAAATCCACCTCCCTCAAAGACAGGCAGAAAGGAAGGAGCCAAAAATTTAACCCCGTGCTGTGAATCCTGATTTCCCATGATTTCCATGGTTTGTTTATGGATGGCCACTCTCACCACAGGATTTACCAGGAGGGCTCTGAGGCCAGTGCTGCCGTGGTGGCCGTGGAAACCCACACCATCCACAAGCTGGAAGAAGGGATTGGTGAGTTCCCCCTCAGCGTGGACGGATCCCCTCCTGTGCAGGGCTGGTGTCTCCAGTCCGCTGGGCTTCCTTCTGGCTCTGCCCCTGCAGATGCTGATTCCCAGGCATGGATGTGGGTGCAGGGGCTGGGCATACTCTGGAATAAGAGTCTGCTGTTACTGCTTGGTCCCAAAGTCCTGGAAGTGAGATCCTGGCTCTCCTGCAGTGAATGGTAAGGGCTCCCACGGGGTCCAGGGGAGCCGGGATGTCACCCTAGTCATGGTGTGCAGGCAGTGGCAGCAGGTGGTGAGGAATGAGCACCAGGCTCTGGTCACTGTGTCTTTGTTGAACCAACAGCCTGATGGCTTGGGTTGGATGTTCAGAAGAGCCAAGAGCTCCCTGCCATTCCCTGAGCAGTGTGTGGGAAAAGGCTCCTGTCATTGGGTGCTGTCACTAGATCTTGACTAGAGTTCTGCTTCCTGTGTGGGTGTGGGTCTTTTGGCAGTATTAGCAGAAACTCTGCATGTGAAGTGAATATATTATCAGTAAATATCTAATATTGCTGCTAAAGAGATACCAGAGCTCCAAGAATCTGACAGACATCTGTGCTTCAAATTTTAAACCATTTTGTTGCCACAAAGATTGTTCTCATTGACACCTCCCCCTTACAGATGTGTTGGATTTCTGGTCTTATGTTCTCCTGATAACTGAGCTTAATTTTGGGCATCGTTATACCAAAAAGCAGATGCCAGTTGCTGTTGGAGTTAGTACGTGAAGAAGACTAAGAGAGGACTGATGCTGAGCTGGGATCAGCCCTTTTTTTGCCTTCCCAAGTCTCACAGGTCTCACAACCTATGAGCTCCCAGCTCCTGCCTTGTGGGATTTGAGCCTTTTGGGTGGGAGGTCTCATTTTGAGCCGTTCCTCCCTCAGACCCCAGCACCCTGGAAACGAGCGAGGAGATCGAGATCGCCTATCCCATCACCTGTGGGGAGAGCAAGGCCATCCTGCTCTGGAAGAAGTTTGTCTGTCCAGGAATCAATGTCAAGTGTGTGAAGGTAAGGGGGAGTTCCTTACTTCTTGTGTTTCATCCTAACCTTGCCCTGGAACTGAGTGGCTTTGCCTTTGGATTGTTGGTGCTCAGGTTGTTTTATGATGGGGAGAAGCAGGGGAAGAGGAGAGGAGGATATCACACATCTTAGATTCCACAGCCATATTGGCCCTTGAGGAGGGATTGAAGGCAGGCAGGGGATGTGTGCTGAAATTTGGAGAAGCTTTGCTTCCTTCCCTCTTTCCTTCGGAGTCCTGGTATTCCTCTCCTGTCACTTCCCTGGGAGCAGGTTGCACTGGGAAGAGAAATCTTGCTGTTACCTTTTCCCACTTGAGAGTGTGGCAGTGTGACAGCAAATACATCGAGTCTGAGCCCCATGTGCTGCTTCCCCTCAGTGGGAATTACCTGAGTCACTGGAGCAGGACAGAATGGATGCCTGAGGGAATATCCATGTCAGCTGGAAGCTCCTGGGCTACTTGACAGAACAGGAGCTCCTGCAAGGATCTCCAAGGTGACACGTTCACAGGAGATTATTTGGTTCATACAGAGCCTTCAGGGCTGTTCTTGGTTAGACTGTGTGGTTTGAATGCTGATGGTGGCAGGTCATCCCTGCAAACATCCATCCTGGAGCTGTAGGAATTGCTGTGCCCAGGGGATCAAAGGTGGGAGGGATCTGAGAAGCAGCTCCTCTCTCTGGGTGGCTGTGGAGTGGCTGTGTTCCATGTTCCAGTCTTCCCAGAGTGATGTTTCCCTGTTTGCTGAGCTTTTGTTTGTCTCATTTTCAGTTCAATGACCAGCTGATCAGCCCGAAACATTTTGTTCACCTGGCTGGGAAGTCCACCCTGAAGGACTGGAAAAGGGCCATTCGCCTTGGAGGGATCATGCTGAGGTACCTGACCCTGTCCAGCCTCAGGGCTTCACCCCTGCAGCTGCAGGACCCCGAGCAGACATTTTGTCTGCTTTGAAGTTCCCAGGAGGTCTCCTGGAGCCTCACAGTACGTGGCCAGCAGAGATCCTGGCCCTGTGGTGTGATCCAGGATCCCTCATCCTGGGCAGAAGTGGCCTCACCTGGGGGTCCTGGTCCTTGGTGGGGGTGGAACAGGACTGGAACCCTGCATGTAAAGCTGGGAGATGGCTTGTGTTTGCCATCTGAAAGCCTTGCAGGAGGTTTTCTTGTGTGTGGAGGGGCCCTGAGGTCTCCGTTTCTGGGTCCTTCCCATGGCTGTAGCATTCCCACATGGAATACACGCGTTTTGTCTCCAGGCTGAGACTTGAGCTGAGCCTGGTTCTCTCCCCACTCCCTGCACAGGAAGATGATGGATTCGGGGCAGATTGACTTCTACCAGCACGACAAAGTTTGCACCAACACCTGTCGGAGCACCAAGTTCGATCTCCTGATCAGCAGCGCCCGGGCACCGGTGCCAGGGCAGCAGAGCGTGGTGCAGACCCCAACCTCAGCTGATGGTAGGGAACCACCTACCAGTGCCATGGGAATTCCCTCTCATGCTCCTCTCCCTCCCACCTTCTCCCTGGGCACAGCAGGGGGGCCCCACTGTTTCAAAGGAGGCTGCTCTGGTTTTTGGGAAGGAAAATGTGTCTTGTGTCTGCTCAGAGAGCTCTCGATGGTGTCTGTCAGGGAGCTCTGCTCTGCAGGACTGGGAAGGGCTGGAAGCCCTGTAAGCAGCTGGCATCAAGCAGGTGCTTTCCAGAGAGGCAGCCTTGGAGCTGGAGAGGGATTGAGAGCCTTGAAGGGATCCCTGTTCTGGGATCACTGTGTGAGCAAACACACACTCGCACAACGTTTTCCCATGTATTTCTCATTTGGGGATCTGTTACAAAGGCAAAAGCTGGGCTCATTCTAACAATGAATTTAGGGGTGCTGAGCTCCTCCAGAACATTCATGAACTGGGTCTGATGGCTGGACATGATGTGATTGTTATGCCAACTGCAAATGCTCAGTGGTTCCGTGCTCCAGAGCAGAAATGGATCTCTTTGCTGAGGTTAAGGGAGAAGCCTATTCCCAATGTTATGGCATTGTTCAGCTGGGTGGCTTACATTTCCCTGAGCCCCTGGGTGGGTGGGATGGAAGAGTTGTCCATAGGCTAAGGAGAATCTCCTGGAAAGCACCATGGCCACATGGTAAAACCTTACAGTGGCTGCACATTGGCTTGTTTCCAGATTTGATCCAAAAACTTAAAATTGAGTCAGATCCATTTCCCTTCTATAAACCAGCTTGGACCCCCACTCCATCATTTCCTGAGGGATTAGGGTATCTCTGGGGTGCAGAGCTCCCTGTGGATGATGCAAGGGTTGCCTGAGCTTTATTTGTTCCCTTCTTTATTCTGAACTGATTCTGCTCCTTTGACACCAGGACCCCACTTTGCTTTTTGGAGAGCACGTGGTTTTCCCTGCAGAACTCCCAGAGCCTTTCACTGTCACAGCTCCAACAAGGAGCATTGGGTTCAAAGAAGCCAAGCACAAACTTTACCTGGGAGTGAAGGAGAGATTTGGGAGGGGTGAGGGGGGTGGGAATCAGAGCAGGGATCCAGGGCTGGCAGTCCAGCTCCAGAGGGAGCTGACAGGGGCTCTCTGGCAGGGAGCATCACCCAGATCGCGCTGTCAGAGGAGAGCATGGAGGAGGGCATCGAGTGGAACTCGGCTCTGACAGCTGCTGTCACCATGGCCACTGAGGAGGGCATCAAAAAGGACACGGATGAGATCTCAGGTAAGCCCAGGCTGCTTGCTGGGTGTTTTCTTCTCCTCTCCTCCCCCTGCTACATGTTGGAAATCCTGAAAATAAGGAGAGTTTAGGCAGTAAGCTGTCCCCCAGCCCCTTGGCTATCCCAGCTTTTCCCAGGCATCCAGGCTTCCTGCCAAATGGAGCTCCTCACCACTGCAGGACTTCAGCCCTGGCCTCGTGGCTGATGGATGATCCCCCAGTTCAGATGTTACTAGTTACAGTGAGGGGCTTTTCTTCAGTTATTCCAAGGATGTAAAACATATCTGCCAGCCTGGAGCTGGGCTGGAACCACCAGGGAGGAGAGTCCTGTTTGTTCCCTGTCAGTTCTGTGGGCTGTGTCTCTCTGGCTTTGCATTCCCTCTTAGGATCAGTACAGAAGCTTAACCCAGAATTTCCTCAAGATTTTAAACTCTGCATCTTGCAAAGATGTGAAATGAACATTTTTCACATCTTTGCCTTGGAAGTCATGGAGCTGTTTGAAAACCTGCTCTAATTTGCTGCCCGAGTCTGTTTTGCTTGCTTTGGGGTTGGTTGTTTCTTTTTCACATGTTCTGTCCACTCCAGTGGCCAAACTGGAAGTCACCTTGCAAAGTTACACTTTCTGAAAGGTTTAAGGTGGCCCTCTGGGGAAAATGCCAATTGCTTGTACATGTTGACTTCTTTTTCTCCTTTTTGGTGCCAGAGGACACGCTGATGTTCTGGAAGGGAATAGCTGACGTGGGGCTGATGGAAGAGGTGGTGTGCAACATCCAGAAGGAGATAGAAGAAGTGCTAAGAGGGGTGCAGCAGAGGTTGGGGCAATCTCCCTTCCAGATGACAGGTAGGTTGTGAGGAAGGAGCCTCCAAAGGTCAGCTGCAGGCAAAAAAACCTGTCAAGGGTCCATCCATGTAAAGCTGGTGAGTTGGGATTGGGAACGAGTTCCCACTCATTAGCTGAGCTGTGGAAGCACAGCCTGGGTGTGTTCTGAGCCTGCCCAGCTGTCAAGTGCCTTTGCTTCAAGGCACTAGGACACACCATTCCACCCTGTTCCCTGAGCAGAGTGACCCTGGCAACTTGTTGGGACCTTGGGATGACTGTCCACAGCTCCCAGCCCTCGTGGAAGCTCTTTCAGAGTCACTTCTTGGAACAGAGTTATTCAAACACTTCTTTGTGACAGTGCAGACTTAAACAGGTCCTGCCCCCTCACTTCTCGTTCTGCCTTCAGTGGTGCCAGAAAACCTGTTTTTGGGGCTGAACCAGATGAGGGAAACGATCTGGGTTAAAAATAACTCCAGTTTTTTAGGGTTATTTTTAACTTGGATCTGTTTCCTAATCCAGTTTGGCACATGCCCCTGTGAGCACCTCTTGTTGATGCTCTTCCTGAGAGAACATCCATGGAGCCACAAACTTCATTTTACTCAGGATATTTTTATTTTCTTTTTTCCTCTTAATTTTCTAATTTAACTTCAGGCTGGCAGATCTTTGTGTCTGGTAGGTGGCAGCTTTCGGGAGCTGTGAGTGATTGAAGTCAGTGGATTATAACAGACATTTTGCAAAGCTTTCAGTGGAGCTTGGCATGTTAATGACACTGTCAGCAGCATGGGGTGATGGTTTGTAGGTGGAGAGCTCATTTGTATCTCTGTGATTGCAAATTATGCTTTCATTTGCAGCAGTTTGGAGCTGCTTGAGTGACACGGCTCTGTTCCTCTTGCTTTATCATGTGAATGGGATTATTTAGTCCTGGGATGTCAGAAGGATGAGGGAGCTGGGTCTGCCTTTGTCAGCCAGGCCTTGTGAAAGAACAGAGAGAGTTTCATAAAAAGCAGCAGAAAATTTTTGGTGTAATAGGAACATCTTTTGAGTATCTGAGTCCTGCACAGCACTGAGCACCCTTTCCTTGCAGATGCTGCTGTCCTGAACAACGTTGCCCACACATTTGGCCTAATGGACACAGTCAAGAAGGTTCTGGACAACAGGAAAAACCAGACAGAGCAAGGGGAGGAGCAGTTTCTTTACACACTGGCAGGTAAAGTGCCTAAGAAGGGTTCACATCCTGCTGCTGCTCTCGGGAACAAATGTGACTTTCCTTCCACACAAGCCCAATGCATCTCCCTCCTCACTGTGTCCTATAGGATCTGTCCTTACCCCTGTCCTAGTCCCCTGCTGCCCTGGATAAATGAGGTCACTGTGCTGCTTCTGGCTCCCAGTGTTCCCACCAACAAGGGAGGAAGGATGGGGTTGAGGGAGATGTTCCACTGACCCCAGGATCCTCCTCCTGTGCCCAGTGCAGGTGCTTGGCTCTGGGGAGGTGACCCAGCCAAGCTCAGGAAGAAATTCCAACTGCCCAAGGGGGTTCGTCCACTCTCCCTTATAGGTGGGTTTAGCCTGGGGAGCAGAAATGCCCCCATCTCCTCACCAGTAGGAGCCAACAGGGACAGAACGTTACCTGTGCCTTATCCAGGCGCTGGCACATAGAACATTGACCTGTGTGGGTGGCAGGAGAACCTGGCCTTTTCCTTCACTGTAGCTTGATCCCGAGGCAGATGCCAAGATCACGCTGGCTGGGTGGTTGGCTGTCCCCTGTCACAACCCTGGGGGGTGATGGAGCCCCAGGAGCTCTGGTGTCCCCAGCCTGACGCGCTGTTCCCTTCGCAGACCTGGAGCGGCAACTGGAAGAGCAGAAGAAACTCGCCAGGGACCAGAAGGCCAAGTCCCAAACCATCCAGAACGTGGTGCTGATGCCCGTGAGCGCTCCCAAGCCCCCCAAGAGACCCCGCCTGCAGCGCCCGGCCTCGGCCACCGTGCTGAGCCCCTCCACCCCCCTGCAGCAGCCCCAGTTCACCGTCATCTCCCCCATCGCCATCGCGCCCGTCGGGCAGCAGTTCTCCGTGGGCAACATCCCCGTGGCCACCATCAGCCAGGGCTCCAGCCCCGTGACTGTGCACACCCTGCCCTCCGGCTCCCAGCTCTTCCGATACGCCACCGTGGTCTCCTCCTCCTCCTCCTCCTCCTCCAAGACCAGCTCCTCGGACACGGTGACCCTGCACCCGTCCTCCAGCCTGGCGCTGCTGAGCTCGGCGGCCATGCAGGACAGCGGGGCCCTGGCCAACGTGGCAGCCGTGGTCAACCCCGTGGAGCTGGTGGCCATGGAGTCGGGCATCACCTCCACCATCCAGGCCGTGGAGGGCACCTCGGATGACGGGCAGACCATCATAGAGATCGACCCGGCGCCGGATCCCGAGGCGGACGCGGACGAGCCCGAGGGCAAAGCCGTGATCCTGGAGACGGAGCTGAGGACTGAGGAGAAAGTGGTGGGAGGAGACGTGGAGGACCATCAGCACCAGGTCCATAACGTGGAGATTGTGGTCTTGGAGGACTAGTGGGGAAGGCAAGGCGTCAGTTTGGGGAAGAGTTGGGAATTTGTCTTATTTCAGGCTTCTTTTTCTTTTTGTTAAGCATCTTTTCCAGCCACCCCATTTGTTTCCATGGATATTTTCATTGTACTGTATATAATATATATATATATGTGTGTATATATATATATAATTTTGTTTTTTAAAACAAAAAGCTGGAGAAACACGTGAGACCTGGAAAAGGCTCCGTCTCCATGGAGCACTGAACAATCCCCCCCTGTTTGCAGGGTCAAGGAGAAACTGGATCTCTGCTGGACAACCCAGCTGGGAGGAACCAGCCACACACTTGGTGCTTCTGCTCCGGGGCTGCCCTGGCCCCAGAGACTTTATCTGAGAGACAATAACCAGTGGCTGGAGCGTGGATGTGGCTGTGGGAAGGGGTGACGGATTTGGGGTGGAACAGGTACCTCATTTGTATTTTTATTTTCCCCAGGGAAGGGAGTTCTGTCGGACTCTTTGCTGTCACCTCAACTGGGATTTTTTTATTGTTATTCTTGCTTTGGGGAGCCTGGCAGTCCATGAATTTACTGTCCGTGTTCTCCTCCTCCTCTTCCTCCACACAAGTTGTTTTTGTATCTCTATTTTTTTGTATTTGTATCTCTCCCTTCCTGCTGCCCACATTGCCCAGCTGCAAAGCCCTGGGGCCTCCTCTCCAGGCTCCCTGTATCCCAATCCCACTTCTTCCCGTGGCACTTTCCCCCCCATCCCTTTCCCTGCCTGGCCAGGCTCGGTGCTGCCGCTTGGAGACTCCGAGATCACTTCCAGCCTTTCACAGAAAGGCAAAAAAAATACCAACTCGAGCTCAAACCCAGACCCTCCCCTTGGCTGATCAGCGCCACAGGGACCTTTTTGGGGTGTACAAAGCATGTTGTGCTGTTGCTTTCCGGGAGAGCTGGATCCTGGACTGGGACAGCTTCTGTTTACACTGTGTGCTGAGGCTGCTCCGTGCTTGTCGCTACTCGTTTTGGTGGTTTTATTTTTGTATTATTATTATTATTATTATTTCTTATTTCTTCCTATAATCTCTTGGCAGGATTAGAACTGGCACATTGCTGAAATAATGTGCACCCCACTGTTTTCCCTCTTTATTTTTTGGTGGGAAGATGGAAATGGGGAAGCGCTGGGTGCCTTTAGAGCTGCGGAGGTTTGGGAGGGGCTGGGAGGGGGGAGCTGCTTGGCTGGAAATATGAAGCAAAACAAGAGGCAAAGGAAAAAAAAACACACCTGGGGAGGGAGGGGGGAGGGCAGGAAGATGTGTTTGGCTATTTTTTTGCATTAAAAGGAAAAATGGAACTAAGCTCCAATGGTTTATTCATGGAGAGGTGGAAGGCAGCAGCTCTGTCATCTCTGGGACAGGGTGGGATGGGCAAGGATCCCTCTGCCTCAGTTTGGGAGAGGTGGTTGCTGCTGCTCTGCCTCTGGACTCTGGGAAGTGTTTTCTGCCTTGGGGTGGAGGTTGGAAGAGCTGTGGGAGCCAGATCCCATGTTCAGCCTGGAGCAGAGAAGGCTCCAGGGAGACTTTGGAGCTCCTTCCTGTTCAGCCTGGAGCAGAGAGAGAGCTGGAGAGCGATTTGGGACAAGGGATGGAGGGACAGGACACAGGGAATGGCTTCCCACTGCCAGAGGGCAGGGAGAGATGAGATATTGGGAAGGAATTGTTCCCTGTGAGGGTGATGAGGCCCTGGCACAGGTGACGTCCCTTCCTATCCCAACCCTCCTGTGATTCCATGGTTTTGGATGAAGGATCCAGCTCCTTCCACATCCAGCCACCTCTTCCCTTCCTTCCCCTCTGGCTCACTCCCCTTGACCTGAGAGGGACGGGGACCTTTGGGGACCCCATTCCTCGATCCAGGTTCGCAGCCAGAGCCGTGCCCGTCCCTTGCTGGGAAAGGGGCAGGACTTGGGTGGGAGAAGAGCGAGAGGAGAGCCCAACACCCGGCTGGGGGTCCCGGAGAGCTGGGTCCTCCACGCCTTGTATTGTAGAGCTGGGGACAGCGGGAAAGTCAAATCATGTTGTGCTGAACCCTCCGCCGTGTCCCGAATTCGCCGAGTTTCGCCCCAAAGCCGGCGCGGGGCCGCCTGGCCCTTTAAGAGCAGTTCCCGCTCCCGGCCGAGCGGGGGCGCTGCCGCTTCCCCCTCCCCGCGGTCCTCCTCCATCCCGGCATGCCCCGCGCCCCCCCCC
>VYXB01000889.1:19696-33119 GCA_013397135.1 Pachyramphus minor | reverse complement strand
GCCCCCCGCAACCGCGGCAGCGGCTTCGGCCAGAACGGCGCGGACGGTAACGGGGTGGGGGCGGCCCAGACCACCTCCGGCTCCCCTTCGGAGCCGCACCCGGTCCTGGAGAAGCTGAGGTCCATCAACAACTACAACCCCAAGGATTTTGACTGGAACCCGAAACACGGGCGGGTGTTCATCATTAAGAGCTACTCTGAGGACGATATCCACCGCTCCATCAAGTACAACATCTGGTGCAGCACGGAGCACGGCAACAAGAGACTGGACGCGGCCTATCGCTCCATGAACGGGAAGGGCCCCGTGTACTTACTGTTCAGTGTCAACGGTAGCGGCCACTTCTGCGGCGTGGCAGAGATGAAATCTGCTGTGGACTATAACACCTGTGCAGGGGTGTGGTCCCAGGACAAGTGGAAGGGACGCTTTGATGTCAGGTGGATTTTTGTGAAGGACGTTCCCAACAGCCAGCTGAGGCACATCCGCCTAGAGAACAACGAGAATAAACCAGTGACCAACTCCAGGGACACTCAGGAGGTGCCTCTGGAAAAGGCTAAGCAGGTGTTGAAAATCATTGCCACCTACAAGCACACCACCTCCATCTTTGATGACTTCTCACACTACGAGAAACGCCAAGAGGAGGAGGAAAATGTTAAAAAGGTAACGTGTGTTTGGGGCTTGGATGAGTCCTGCGGGGCAGGAGGGGCTGCCATGGGCTGGACTAAATCCAGGGTGTGAACCAGGCTTGTGAACAGGCTTGGTGGGCATCAGCTGCCTTTTGGCTACCTGGTTGCCCTCACCTGGCACCCACACCCAAATTGGCAGCCCCTCTTTGAGGGGGGAATGTCCAGAGGAGGCCACCAAGTTGATGTGAGGGATGGAGCACCTCTCCTGGTGGAAAAGGCTGAGAGAGTTGGGATTGTTATACCTGGAGAAGGGAAGCTTTGGGGTGACCTAAATGCAGCCTTCCAGTGCCTGAAGGGAGTCCACAAGAGAGGTGGAGAGGGACTGTTTAGAAGTGACAGGACAAGGGGGAACAGCTTCAAACTGAAAGAGTAGGTTTAGGTTAGATATTAGGAAGAAATTCTTCCCTGGGAGGGTGGGGAAGCCCTGGCAACAGGTTGCCCAGAGAAGCTGTGGCTGCCCCTGGATCCCTGGAAGTGTCCAAGGCCAGGCTGGACGGGGTTTGGAGCAACCTGGGCTGGTGGAAGGTGTCCCTGCCCATGGCAGGGGTGGAACTGGATGTTCTTTAACATCCCTTCCAGCCCAAACCAGTCTGTGAATCAGGTGCCAGCTCCTGGCAGAGCAGGGTGAGGAGCCTTGCCCAGGCCCTGCCTCTGATGGACCACATTGGTTGCTCTGAATCTCAGCCTCCCCCGCGTGCTGTGCTCTAAACAAAATGTATTTCTGTGCCACTGTCAGCTCCTGGGTCAGAGCAGTTTGTACTTGGAGATCAGAGGGGGGTTTGGGGAGTTGTTCAAACCAGAGATGGCTCTAATCCACCACCGTGGGATCAGTGAGACAGATGTTTCCCCACCACCTGTAGAACCTCCAGGAACAGCAGTTCCTGTTTCTCCCCAGGCAGTCTATTCCTATGCTGAATTATCCTTCCTGTAAGGAGGCTTTGCCTAATGCCCAACCTAAATCTCCTTCACTGTGGCTGAAGTCTGTGACTGCTTGTGCTGTCTCCAGTGGACATGGATCTGGTCGTTCCTCGTGGCTGTGTTTGGGGCCAGGGTGGGCTGTCACCTGCTGTCACCATCAGTGTGGCACCCATGCTGAGCTCACCACCTGCCTGCAGCTCCTCTGGGTGCTGCTGGGGTTTGGCTCAAAGCCTCCTCTCATCATCTACTCCTTAACAAGTCCTTAATTGAAAATCCTGCCTGAAATTCAGTGGCCAGTGGGCTTTGAATCTTGCTTGGGTTCAGCTGTGGTAAAGTCACCCGGGGCTGCCCTTCCCCTCAATGCTGATCTGGCTTGTGTTTGATCAAAATGATAATTACAAATTAGCATTAGCACAGCTGGCTGGGAGTTTGCCAACTTCCCTGATGATCTCTTTAGTTTCAGCAACGGGGAATTTTTCACCCAGCAGTTGAAGAACAGAGTCAGGAGCTGCAGCTGCTCACAGGGACTGTTGGTGCAGTTTTGAATTTTTGATGTGTATTTTACATGGAACATTTTATAAATAATATCACCTCAGCACAAAGGTCGTTTGCTTCCTACTGCTGGAGGGCAGGAGTAGGTGGGGAGTTGGGGAGGAATTCTTCCCTGTGAGTGTGTGGAGGCCCTGGCATAGGTTGCCCAGAGAAGCTGTGGCTGCCCCTGGATCCCTGGAAGTGTCCAAGGCCAGGGTAGATGGGACTTAGACTAACCTGGACTAGTGGAAGGTGTCCCTGCCCTTAGCAGTGGATGGAATGAGATGGGCTTCGAAGTCCCTTCCAACCCAAACCATTCCATGGCTCTGTGACATCCTCCAGACTTTAAGGAGCAACAGTTTGCAGTGTGAGAGAGTCAGACCTTGGCACTGTAAGAGAATGCAGGGAAGAGGGAAAATGCTGTTGGAGCACAGGTGAGGGACTGATGGATGAGTTAACACTGAGTACCTGTAAGCAGAAGGATGAGGGAAAGAATGGGAAAGACTGTGGGAAAAACGGACAGACCGATGGTTCCTTCCTGTGGAAAGCTGCTGTGTTTGCTGTGTAAAGCCTGAAAATCAGGAAGCCACTAGAAACAAGGCTTAGCAATCTTCTTAAAGCTGTAAACCATCTTCCCAGTGGCCTTTTGAAGTCTCCTCCCCTGCTTGCTTGGCTCTGGGCTGTGCTGTGGAGGGTCGGAGGCAGCGGCGATAACCGGAGCGCCAGCGCCGCCTTCCCAAACCACTGCCCAGTGGATGCAGCAGCAGCTGATTAGGAAAGAGCTTGTCTTTTGAAAAGGAACTTAGTCATAGGTCTCTGGAATCCACAGATGAGGAGGGAGCTGTGTGGAAACAGGGTTGGTGTTTGCTTTTTGCCGCTGACTCCCTCACTGTTCCGCGCTCCGGGCCCCTGGGACATCCGGCACGGAGGAAGTGACTCGGTTGTTCTTGCAGAACAGTTTGACCTCCTCGGTCGCTCTCTGACGCAGCCTGGAAAGTGGTTGAGGTTTCTGTAACTGCCCTTTTCTTGGTTTCATGGAGAACCAGTTATTTTTGCTCAAGCACGGTTTTGGGTTTGCCTGGAGTGATGCTCAGCCTGGGATTGTAGGTGCCAAAAAAGCCCAAGCCACGCTCTGTCTGCCTTGAAGCGTCTCAGGTAATCACCTGTATTAAAAAAAATCCATGACAAACCAGAGTTGAAGCACTGAAAAGTTCAAATGCTGCTCTGGCAGCAGCTCCCTGTCTGCTTTTTGTGTGGCTTTTGTGCTGGGGAAATCCCATTGCTTCCAGCTCTTTGTCTCTGCCACAGTGTGAGAAGTTAATGCTCTGCAGTCGTGTTCCTTGAAGCTTAAATGTCTCAAGGTTTGGCTTGTTTTGAACTTCTCCTGAGCTGAAATTGTCTCACTCAGCTTTAACTTGCCCAAACCTTTGGCTGATTTGCAGTTTGATTCCTGATTGCTGCCCGAGATGGATGAGCTCTTGTGAAAGTCTGGGAACTCTTTGAGGATTCTTTTATACTCATTTCTTCAGAATTCCTCGAAGCAGGTCCAAGCAATGATATGAAAAATGCTCTGCTTGGTATTTGTGTTACTCCCATTGTCCAGTGAAGAAGGGTAGGTAGTTCAGTGTGGAAAACACTGGAATAATCCTTGCTTGTTAATAATAATAATAATAATAATCCTGTTGCCTGTGCCCATCCTGTCCTTGGAGGTTCATCTCCATTCCTTTTCAGTGTCTTGCTTTGCTCTACTGATCCAGTTTTTTAAAAGGCTTGGAAGTTCTCCTGACCCAAAAAGATGCAGCCATCTCCCTGTGCAATCCTACCCTCAGCAGTTTAGGACTCCTTGAAACCCAGAGCAGCTGCTTTTATGGTAGAGCATGTCACTGATGTCTTCCCTGTAAGAATTATTTTATTTTAAACAACCACAAAAAAACCCCTGGCCTGCAGTCATGCACTTGGATTTCTAGGAATGCTGCTGTGACCTGGGTGCAAAGATCTCCAGTAATGATCTGCCTGGTGGTTTGTGGAAAGGCCATCAAGGGAAACTCTAAGGGAAGTTTGCTTTGGTTCTTTTCTCCCTGCCCAGGCCTGGGATACTTGGCTACTTGCAGGTTCCAGGGATTTTGGGAAGGCTATCCCATGAAAAGCAGTCGGATGGGCAGGTTTGCAGTTGAGAAAGGACTCTTTGTGTTGGGACTTTGGGTGTTGAGTCAGGCTGAGCTGGGCAGGATGGAGTGGGCTTTGGTGGGGTTTTCCGTGCTGAGGTTCACCAGCCTGAAGCAGAAAGGTGGGATTGGCCAGACTGGAGCTGTTATTTCCAGAATTGTGCTGCTTTGTGGCTCAGCTGACACTGCTGGTTAAAGGAGTATTAATAGTGTCAAGTGTCACTGCCCCCTCGGAACATGTGATTTAAGGCATAACTGAGGGGTGTTGTGTGAGCCTGTGAAACAGCCTGTTTCACAGTCCCTGGAATACAGGAATGCTTTCTGATGGATTTTACAAAGCTCTTTTCTTCTTCCTAATTTATAACCTCAGAGGGGAGGAGAGAGAATATTCCCTATAGGGTGGACCAGCCCTTTCTCCTGTGCTCAGTCATCCTGGGAATGCTGCGTTGCCTTGGCTTTCCCATATCCTGCAGGGCAGTATTTCTGACTACAGGGTTCAATTCCTGGATATTCCATATCCAGGCAAAGCCAACTTTTTCCCATGGCAGCGAGGGAACGCTGCTTCCACTCCCACAGTTCCTTTCATCCCGTGATTCCCAAGGCTGTTTGCTCTTTTCTGCTCCAAATCCTGGCCATAGTGAAGTTAATTGATTGATGCACCAGGACAGGATTCCCTCACTGTGCTGCTCAGCAATGCACATGGTTTCTCTCTGTTTATTTCCAGGCTGTTTAAATCCTGTAGGTCTGTGTCCATGCTCCTATATTTGCTCAGGAATAGGGGAAACCAACCATCCTGCTTATTCCAGGGGCTTGGCACTGGCTGTTTGACACAAGGAATGCTTTGTGCTTGTGATGTTCTTAAGCCAGCACTTCACAGCCCCTGACAACACTCCTGGGTTTTTATGGTTGCAGCTTTGTCTAAAGGCAGGAGAGAACTGGAGGGGAAGGCTTAGGTCTGGCTGATGCTCTAATCCATGTTTTCTGCTGTCAGACAGGGAACTGTGTTTCCTCATCCCTAAAACCAGGAGCAGCTGGGAGCCATTTCACTGCAACTGAAGTGGAAGCTGAGTGGTGGAAGAGCAAACCTGTTGCTCTTGCCCCATAGCCCTGTCTCTCTCTGTTAGTATCTTGTTAAAAGTCTTTGATATTTTAGTGTAACATGTATTAATATTATGAAACAATACAATATTTAAAGTCCTCTTGTTGAAGGTGGTTTAAGGAGCTGTCAAGATGCAATGTTTAAAGTTCTTTTTCACTTGTTTTACCCCTCTCCATGGCAGGGTGCTGGAACTAGAAGATTTTTCCCAAAAGCTGTGGTAGGATTCAAGGACTGGGGTTGGGATTGGGCCAGACAGAGTGCAGGCCATGTGCAATGAGGAGGTTCTGCAGCTCTCACAGTTATGGCTTTGAGCAGGGTGAGTTTATTCCACACCCTGTTCTTGTGAATGTTCCCAAACCGCTTTTTGCCCACTTGGTGTGGTTAAAGCTTTGTGGCCCCTCCCCTCCAGGTTATGTTGGCTTGGTGATTTCAGCTCCCAGGGTAGATTTAGATTAGATATCCAGAAGAAATTCTTCCCTGGGAGGGTGGGGAGGCCCTGGCCCAGGTTGCCCAGAGAAGCTGTGGCTGCCCCTGGATCCCTGGAAGTGTCCAAGGCCAGGTTGGAGCAACCTGGGCTGGTGGAAGGTGTCCCTGGAATGAGATGATCTTTAAGGTCCCTTCCATCCCAATCCATTCTGTGATTCCATGATAAATTGCACGTGTGTGGCTGGCAGATTCCCTGGAAATACCATGGAGGGCTTGGAATGCAGAAGGGAGTGTGTGAGGTGTCAGCAGCTCTGGCTGCTTTTTTCTTTTCCCCCCACAAGTTCTGGGTAACTTGCTGACACTGAAGTTAAGAGCTACTGACACAGGTATTGTGTTCCAGGTTATTTTATTAACAGCTACTTGTCCAGAAAAAGTACTTATCTTCCAAGGAAACCTCTTAGGGAGCTGTTGTGCTCAGTGAAAGCCCCGGGGCACGGCCTGGTTCAGTTCCCTGGATTTTCTCCCTGGTGCAGGAGTGCAGTGGGTCACAAGACGTGGCTGAAAGCCGATTAGGATCCCAAGGTGGGCAGTCCCATCAACAGCAGCTCCATGCACACTGTTCCTCCCTTGTTCTTATTGAAAATGTGATTCTGCAGCTGCTTTTTGCCTGAAAGAAGCTGCTTTTGTTTTTTTTTCTTTCCTGTCTCAGGTTCCCGAAGCTTTTTGTGCTGTACTGTGTGAGCGCTCTCACCACGATTAGTCCTCTCATTTTCCTGCTTGCTCTTGTTTGTACCTGGTAGTAATTGTCCTGTTTGATGGCTTTGTTGAGTTAATAACTAATTCCTCGGTGGTGCAAACCGCTGGAGGTTTGGCAGCAGGAGCAGGGCCACCCTTATTTACCACAGCAGTTACCCGGGGAAGTTCCTGTTAACAAGGGCTGTCATTATCCACACTCATGGCTGGGATAGAGACTTGTTTGTAGCTCCTTCCAGTGACTGGTGCCCAGTGTGAGGCTTTTTAATTGACATATAAGTCATGTAACAGTGCGTTTGAACAGTTAATAATGAACCATTTGGGTTTTGTGAGCCTCCTTCGGTGAGGACTTGGAAATTTCTGGTTCTGTATCATTAGAACTTGCTTTTTTTTCTTCTTAAAAGCACAATGCTGAACTGCTTCTGTGTGTGGTTAACTGCAGAGCTATTGTAATGTAATCCCAGTTTAGAAGACTTAGATAAAATCTACCTAAAACTGGTGTCTTTTGTTCCTAATCCTGGGGGGGAAAGGAAAACCCAGCTCTTAGAGTTTCCTTCCCAGTGTGTATCTGGGGGAAGGCTCTGCTCCCTCAGCTCAGTTATTTGTGGTGGCATCTCCCTGTAAAATGGCTTCAGAGAATTCCCCATCGTCATCTTTGCAAAATTTAAGAAGTCCTGAAGTCCTGATTTGGGGTTCAGCCAATTCCAGTGCCGTGTTCTCGATAGATTTAAAGGAGAGGAAGAAAAAGAACTTGAAATGCAAAACCACGTTTCAGTGAATGTGGCTTTTTGTCCCCTTTCAAGGGGCTGTAAAATGAGGGGACACACTATAGGGAGTGTTGGCTCTTTTGCCTGAGCTCGTGAATTCAGCTCTTCATGGTTGACAGAAGCAGGCAAATAGATCTCCTCTTGTCCTCTCATAATGCAGAATATTGTGGTGTGTTCTTCTTGTGACACAAAGTATTTCTTCTGCTTTATTTGGGGTGGAGGTGGTGTTTTATTCTCTGTGGATCTGTGCAGTCTGATGTTGCATCTCATGTGACTGCAAACACCTGTAAGGACAGTAACAAGGACATATTTATCTGTCTCTGAAGTTTTCTTTGCCTTTAACAACTTGTGGCTCAGGAATTTCTGTGACACAGAGGTTGTGTCTTTATTAGTTCATGATTTCTTGTCCAGTATGCACCCTGAGCATCTTCAGGATCTCAAGTTCTTCAGCTTCATTATGTATTGTGTGAGAGAATGTGTCCTTTTATTTTATTTTGAATCTGCCTCATGTGATTTCCCCCTGGTTTCTTGTGCTGGGAGAGGTGGTGAGCAGTTATTTCAGTGTCCTCCCTGTCTGCTCTGCTTTTCCAGTCATCTCTTCCAGGCTGGAGAGCACAGTGGCTCTGCAGATGGAAACCCTTCTGTCCCTCACTCATCCCTGTTGTTCTCTGACCCTTTTCCAGAGCTCAGAGTAGATCCCTTTGGGTTTGTGTAACAGCAGAGTGGTGGCTCCTGTTCAGGTTGATGGCTGCTTTTCTTGAGGGTTTCCATTTTCCTGGGGTTGCAGATTGTGTTTCCAATGGTTAATGGCCATTTTGGAGCCTGTCACCTTGGAGTTAGGGCAGGGATTTTCCCAGGTGCATCTTTCAATTTATCTCAGCCAGGTAAAGCAAATTCACTGGAAGGCTCAGCTGCTTTTTCTCACAAAGTCCTGCACAGTTGGCTGCTATTTTTATTACCCTGAGTAGCTCACTATCCTCAGTAAACTTGGTCACTTTATTATTCACTCCTGTTTCTAGATATTTTATGAATATATGGAGCCACAAATTCCACTGAAAATCCATGGCTGTTCAGTCCTTGGCATTACATCTGCGTGTTGTGACAGGGGACACTGCAAAGGCTTTATTAACTCCACAGCAGTGAGGATTTTGGAACATTAAAGTGAAGCTCCTTCCTTTTCTAAGGATTCTCGTGGCACCAGTGCTAATACTTATTGCCTGGGTAATGATTTAAGGCAACCCAAGTAATGAAACACATTTCCCTTGGAGTGATGGGGAGGAATAAAGACTCCCTGGTTAAAGACCAGGAGAATTTTCTTCCTTCCTAATGACTTGAAAGGACTTGTGTTGTGTTATTTTGCTTGTGCTCCAAAGCCAGCAAGTCCAGTTCCAGTCCCTGGTGTGATCCCAGTTGTCCTCACATGGAATACCACTGGGAATCCTCCCAGCCTGCTCTGCCTCCCTCTTTGCTCTAAATATTCATGGATGTTCTCAGCTTTTCACCATCCTGCACGAGTTTTGCCCTGGGGGACGAGGCTCCCCGTGGGAGAGTCATTATAAATGTTTATGGGAATTGGGCTGCTTTATTCAGGCAATTAAATGTGGTGTTTAAGCAAGAAGAGGTTTGTTCTTTGCAATTGATTGCATCAGTTGTAAAAAGGTGCCTGGAAAGATGCTGGGAAGCAGCAGTGTGCCTGTGGATATCCAACAGGAAAACCCACTGGAGAGGGAAATCCCTGGCTCTCTTCATGTCCTTCCTGCCCCAGGCTGGTTGCTCTGACATGGAAACAAGTGTCCAAGGTCATGTGTCTCCTGCTTTTTCAGTGATGTGAGTCTGCCCAGCCTGGGGTTGTGTGGATATTTGGGTTTGATTTTGATCTGTGGAACAAAAGGCATTTCTTGCTCTGACCCAGAACCACTTTTATGTCCATATTCTGTCTTCCTTGGTGCTGAGCTCCATTAGGTCAATGGGAGGTAGCATGAGGTCCAGATCCCTGCCTGATTTTTATCCCCTTTCCTGGAAGGGAGGCAGGCTGGGATGTAGCTTTTCTCTGTAACCCTGATGGCTTTCTGATGCTGACAAGAGGAAAACGTCATGTCTGGTTTGTAAATGTTGGGACTGGAGCCTGCTTGAGGAGCTTAATAAGCCAAGTGATGCATCATCCATCATTTGTGCTTCTGTGTCCATGCCTTGAGCAGATCCTGCTGGGAAGGCAATGAATGGGCTGCTGTAACTCCTGACCTGTGTTATCAGGGAGAGCTGTGTGTGTCTTAAGGCCAGGGTTTGATTACAGGGCAGTGGTCACGGCCCCAAGGCTGCCAGAGCTCCAGGAGTGTTTGGACAATGCTTTGAGGGACAGGGGGGGATTGTTGGGGTGTGTGTGCAGGGCCAGGAGTTGGATGGATGATCTTTGTGGGTCCAGCTCAGGATATTCTGTGACTGGGAGTCTCATCCCTTTGTGGAGTGACACTGGTAGCACAGACCATGCTGTGCTGAAGGGATCTCCTGCAGTTCCTCTCGGGGTGAGCAGAGCTTTGGAGGATGTTCTCAGGTTGAACTGACACTGCTGCCTGGCCTTCCCTGCCCGAGGGCTGCGGGCTGAGCTCCAGCTCAGGCAGGTCCCAGCAAACCATGGTTTGTGTGCAGGGCTGGGAGCCCTGCCCTGGCTGCTTCTCCAGGCCCTCCTTGGGATTAAACTCTGCTGTTTCCCCACCTGTGGTGTGGCAATGAAATCCTTCCCTTTGCCGGGAGCACTGAGGTGTTGGTTGTTAATGGAGGGAAGAGACTGAACAAATGGGTCGTGTTGTCACCCATTGTCACTGTGGTTTTGTGCAAACTCTCGAGCCTTTTGTTGTTGTGGTGTGAACACAGGGTGGTAACAGATAAGGTGATCTCTTATCAGCTGGTTCACAGGGCCTGGTTTGTGACATTGCTGCACCCCTGGGGGCAGCAGTGACAGGACTGAAGTTGCCATTCCCGTGCTGCTCCTGCCCCTCCTGTTCCTGAGGGGATCAGTCTGAGCCGGTGTCTTTTCCTTGCTCCTCCCGTGTGGATCAATAAAAGGCAGCCCAGGTCTAATGGAACTGCAGGCAAAGAGAATAAAAGACTTCCTGATGGAATCTCCAGGGATTGTATCCCAGAGTAATGCCCAGTGTGATGCTGTTCTGCCTTCTCTGGGCTGTCTCATAGCTGGGTGGGCTGTGGGTTACAGCATCCCACAGCCTGTGGATTTGGAAGAGGATGGGCCAGGAAGGATGAAGGGGAGCTGGGGTTGTTCAGCCTAGAGAATAAAAGGCTCCAGGGAGACCTTAGGGCCCCTTCCAGTGCCTAAAGGGGCTCCAAAATACCTGGAGAGGGACTTTGGACAAGGACCTGGAGTGACTTCTCACTGCCAGAGGGCAGGATTAGGTGGGATATTAGGAAAAATTCCGTCTCTGTGAGGGTGGGGAGGCCCCAGCACAGGTTGCCCAGAGAAACTGTGGCTGCCCCTGGATCCCTGGAAGTGTCCAAGGCCGGGCTGGATGGAGCTTGGAGCAACCTGGGCTGGTGGAAGGTGTCCCTGCCCATGGAGGGGGTGGAAGAAGATGTCAGGCTCCTCAGGACACTTTGCAGTGCTGATGGAGTGGAACAGGAGTTCTGTGCTGGGATTTCAAGGCTGAGTAGGAGGAGGTTTGACACAACACTGGGTTGAGGAAAATTGGGCTGAAGTGAAGATGTTCACCTCGGTGGAAGGTGTCGCTTGTGGCCGTGAGGACATCTGCTCTAGTCTCTTTGGAAGGTGGTGCCTTCTGTTCTGGCACACTGGGATTTTGAGGGGGGGGATGTCACTTCTTCCCTGGGACTGTCTCCTTGTTATCCCCACACCGACCTCGGGGTCTCTTCACCTTCCCAGCAGGCAGAGGCAACTGCTCAGGGTCCAGGTAACAGGCTGACATGTGCAGCAGGACCCTGGGCCACTGTCCCAGCCCAGGACAGTGTCCCTGGAGGTGGCCAGGGGGGTGGCTGAGCCTCGTCCCGTGCCCGCGTTCGGGAAGCGGCGGCGTGAGCCGGGGCAGTTGCTTCCCGAAGGAATGAGTCACGTTGCCATCTGTCCATGTGTAACATAACGTGCCGGCTGCAGAGCCAGGAACAGGGCTTGGCACCTTCCTTTGGAGCTGTGGCTCTCCCTGCAGCGCTTGTTGTGCTCCGTGCTCAGGCCTGGCTCTGCTCCCCACCCTGGCAGTCGGGGTTTGGCACTTTGGCCACTGCACCAGACTTGGGCAGAGTTACAGGAGAAGGGGGGAATGAAATCCGCTTATGTGGGGTGACTGCTCTCGAGGAGAACACGTGGCTTGGTCTGATCCCTGTCCCCAGAAGACAGTCTGTGCTCAGGATCACACTGGGCTCCCTTTGCATCCAGCTCGTGCAGAGGAGTTGGAGGTGAAGCCTCCTTGGGTGTGTGGCTGAGGGGCTGCCAAAGCCCTGGGGTATTGTGCTGAGCTGGAGTCCAGTTTTGCCTTTTTTGGGAAGGTTCCTGAGAATAGATGGCTACACATGCTGTTATCCCAGGATTGAAGCTGCCTGGGGATGGACTCTCCCTGGTTTAGCAGTGGATGTGGTTTCCTTGAGCAGCCCGTGTGTTTGTGGCAGAGGTGCTGTGAGCTGCCAGGGGGGGTGGGAAGCTGCCTCCCATCACCAGGTTACTGTGGGACAGGGGGAAGCAGGCAGGGAGCTCTGCTGCTGCCCTGATTTCAGGGAGTGCAGCCCTGGGCAGAGCAGCCAACAACAGGGAAAGGTGCTGGGCTGAACCATCACACCAGTTCTGGAGCCCTGACAGCGTCTCCTCTCTGAGTGGGGAGGGAGAACCTGCTGCACCTGTGGGCACCTGCTGCAAGTGTTGCTTTGCTGTGGAGGTGGGATGGTCTTGACACCTCTGGGAGTGGCTGGGGTGGGGATGGATTTGCTCCATGGGAGCTGGAGCCAAAGCACCACAGTGCCCATTGTGCCCAGACTGCAGGGACCTGCCTGTGCTCAGGGAGGAGCATCAGCCCAGAGCCCTCTGGCTGTTGACAGGTTTTGGTTTTGTCTTATGATCTGGAAATGACAGTGAGTGTGGGCTGGGCAGTGCCTCATAACCCTTTGGGGCAGCCTGGCCCTGCTTCTGTGAGAGCTTCTCTTAAACACAAACACAACCCAGGAGGGGCTGGCATGGGGGGCTTGGCACAGCACCCCTTGGTGCCTGGCTGTGGTTGGGGCTGTCCTGCCCCTTTGGCCTGGTGCAAATGCTTGGACAGAACATTCCTGCAGTGCTGGAGGAGAGATGTGGCTGGATACCAGTGAGGTGGGAGGAGCAGTTGGTGGGAGATCCCTGTGAACTTCAGTTTACAGGGGAGTCACAGTCAGGAGGTTTCAGAGCTACCACTGAGGTTGTTTCAGTCCCTGCAGACCAGGACAGGTGTCTGTGCCCCCTGGGTTTGAGCTCTACTCTGCTTTCCTGCCCACATGGGAGTTCAGCTGGGTTTGGTCCCTTGTCCCCAGTCCCTCTCCAGCTCTCCTGGAGCCCCTTCAGGCCCTGCAAGGGGCTCTCAGGTGTCCCTGGAGCTTCTCTTCTCCAGGTGAACCCCCCCAGCTCTCCCAGCCTGGCTCCAATCCTTGGAGCATCTCCGTGGGCTCTGTGGATACATTCCAGCAGCTCCACAGGAGCTCTGCAGGTGGGAAATCACCGGAGCTGAGGGGAAAAAGGGGAAACCTGCCAGGAAAAATGCTCTTTCCCTGACTCTGCTGCCATGGGACGGGCTCCATCTCAGAGCCACGTGTTGGGAACACTGGGGTGTGACAGTGGGGAATAAAACTGCTCTGGGCTGACATGATCTTTGTTATTTCTTCCTGCAGGAACGCCAAGGTCGTGTCAAGTAAAAGGCCATTCCTCCCCAGAGACTGCAGCAGAGATTGCATCCCAGTTACCCTTCAGAGAGGCAAAGAAAAGGAGCAAAAGTATCCCAGAGAGAATTAGGACTTTTTTTTTTTTCCTTAATTTCATTGACTTCAAAAAAAAAAACAAAAGACTTTTACAAACTTGCAGTTTAAAAAGAAAAAAAAAAG
>VYXB01000887.1:125934-138238 GCA_013397135.1 Pachyramphus minor | reverse complement strand
TTTCCCCTGTCCCTCCCCGCCTCTCCCGCTGCTGCTGCTGCTGCCGCTGCTCTGAAGGGTGCAGTGTTTTCTGTGCACACAGACTCCAGCATTGATGTGGCTGGAGGATGCTTCCATTGAGGGCAGCCCATCTGTGGCAAATGCTTCTAAACGCACTATTTACCTCCCATCTGGTCCGCCTGATTATTGGGGGGAGGGGGAAGGGTCATTATTTCTCCCTCTCCCTTCGTGGTGCTCAGAGGCTCCTTTCTTTCTCCCCTCTCAGCCCCCCTCCCCCATGCCATGCCCCAAAAAAATNTTTTGAGACCTTTTAGCAGCCCTTCTCTCCCACTCCCCCCCGCTCCAGGAGCCCCTGCGGAGGGCGGATTAGGAGTGGTACCCCCTTCCACAGACCCAGCACTCCCCCCGGGTCCTCTCCATCCAGCCGGTGACTCTATCCCAGATCTTCCAAATGCTGCAGAGTCATGGTACCCCAGAGAGGCCGAGCCAGACTCCCTCGACCCCGCTGCTCGGTAGACACCCCCTCCCCTTTGTCCGGGAGGGAATCCCAAGGGTCAGCGGCTCAACCAGGCCGGCGCAAGCCCACATATTCCCAAAGGGCCCCTGCACAGATGAAGTTTCAGCAAGGAGCGTGCCTAGGCCCCCGCATCTTCCCTGGCAGAGTCCCTGCAGGCTACAGGCAGGAGTTACACCCAGGCTCCCCTAAACCAGCAAACGCTGACAGGCATGTCCTGGGGGATAACCGAATTTTCCAAGGGGCAGCACAGCTTATTTCCTGGCACCTGGATGCCCACTGGACATTATATCTGGGAGCACTTTGCAGAGCCACTGGCTGTAGGCAGACCAGTCATCGTGCTCCCCAAACCCTCCAGTGTGGGGTCTGTAGAAGTTGTTGCCTCCTGATCCCTTGGTCCTGGCCTCCCTGGCCACACCATGCCTCTCTCTGCCAGGAGTCGTGCCGACCGTTTCAGATGGGTGCAGCTGGAGTTTTGGTTTTGCCTGAAGTGGCTCTTAAATTTAGAGATAACTTGACAGGGATTTTCTTCAGCTCCTCGTAATTCAGCGCTCTCCTCATCCTTGGTGGCTTGGGCTGGGTTTGGGGTGTACTTCATTGCTCTCATGCACACAGTCAAATAATTTATGACGCTGATACAAGGCTTTTGCTGGACAGTAACGCCTGGATTCTGGTTTAATGCCTGTTCAGCTGCTTTTCCCAAATACTTCTGGAGCGGTTGCTTTCTCCTGGCTGTGCTCCTCAGCTATCTGATCTGGCTCGCCCTCTCTGCTTGCCCTTTTTTGAGCACATCTGCTGGGTGACCACTGTGCTGGGGATGTCCCCTGCTGCAGGGACAGGCAGAGCCCCCAGCCTGGGTGCAGTGAGGGGGAGGCTCTGCTCTTGCTGCAGGATGCTACAGGAAATCCAAGGGACTGTGAGGGAAAGCTGGAGGAGAGGTGGTAAAGAGTGTGTAGAGGGCAGCAGTGGGGATAAGATTTCCTTTCCCTGACAGGGCTGGGGCCACTCCTCCTCTGGAGAATAATAATAGCAATAATGACCCCAAACCCCCAAAATTAACTGCCCCCCCCAGCAAACCAGTAGAGCTGTTCCTTTTGGCTTATGCACCCTGAGCTGGTTTGTGTATTTTCTGAGCATCTGTAGTGAAAAATTAATTAACATGTGGTTATTATTTTCTCTCCTGAGTAACTTTCCCTTGCCCTCCTCCAGGCCTCTCATCAGAACAGGCCTAATCAGATTTGGGTGGCTTGAGAGCGGGGACTGTGCACTGAGAAGGGGGCATCTGCCTTAGGTGGTGGTCAGAGCAGATGGTGGTCTTCTCAAAGAATGCACTGGGAATAGGAACAGCAGTGCGGACGGATGTCTGGCACAGAGACTGTTCACATTTCTTTTTCCCAGATGAACGTCCCAAAGATGCTGGACATTTAACACATACAATTAAAAAAGCCCTACGCAGATAAACACAGGCGCATTAGTGGTGTAGGACATTGTTGCCTGACAGCCCTATTCATGCACGGGCTGGATGCTGCATCCTTTAGGTCAGGGAGTTGGAAAAAAATGCATTTAGGCTGTACTGAGGAGGAGGGTATCTTTGTGTCTGCAGCACAGACAATGGATACAGCCCAAAGTGCCCAGATATGCCCTTCTTCCATGTGGCTGAGGAGCACTAAGGTGTGAAGCCCCTCGTTATCTGTGGGCTGGACCGAACCCAAGCACTGGATGTGCAGCCCTCACCCTTCTCCCCATCTTTGCTAAGAACTCTGGGAGAATTTGCCTATGACAAGGTGCTAAGATGCAGTTCATTATAATCTCATGTCCCTCTTGTCCTAAGCATTTAGCATCATTTAGACAGTCTTTCCCAGACAAACGTGGAGTGAGATGGAGCCACGGTGCAGGGAAATGGGCAGCGCTCGGTGACAACCGGCAGAGCAGATGGCTGTGGCCGGAGCAGCGGGTGTGCAGGGGAGGGTTCTCCTCAGACTTCGGCCCGGGCATTAGCTGCTCTCTGGATCGATGCTGTACTTGGCCGTGCGTGGTGGGAGCTTGTCACAACTCTGGCGCGGCGGCCAAGCCTCGCAGGACTCAGATTCGTGCTGGCAGGCCGTGGTGCAGGCTGGGGGGCTGCGGGATGAGCAGGGGAAGCCTGGCGTCAGCCCGGCCCTCCGGGGGCTGCGCGGAGCCGTGGGGACCGGGCAGGCTCTGCAGCGCTGCCCACGTCGGATTCTGCCTCCCTGCTCTCTCCCTGTCCCCCGCAGCGCTGACACGAGGCTCGGGGGCTCTGTAAGCATCACTGACAGCACGAGGGCATTGCTGGGTGGGTTGCTGCTGTTGTGCAGGTACAGCTCACCTGTACTGGAACCCCCAGAGCCAGATGTTCAGAATTCTTTTATGGTTGTGCCCGGTGAAACTCAGCCAAGGAATTGTGCTGTATTGTGGGGGGAGCACTAGAAATAGAAATGGTGAGTCCAAAATGCAAAATGGATGGAGGCTTTTACCGACAGCAGGAAAACCATCCTATGGGACAGTGGATAAATCGCATAGTACAGCCTATCCCTAAATATGTTTTAGCTCCAGAGACTGGAGTGTTGTGATGTGAAAGCTGCGGTGCCAGGCCGTGGGACAGCACAGCACAGTGGCAGAATGCCGGAGCTGAGGAGCCAGGCATGTCAGAAAGATGCTGCTCCAACAGCTAATAGAGGCTACATTTTTCCTGGTACAAGTACCCTTCAATGCCCATATTCAGTGCCCCAAAAAGCTGCACATCTATAACCTCTAAGAACATCAGTCAACAGAAGGTTTTCACGGCGTGAATAACCACTCAGACTTTCTGGGGACTTCAAGTGATAAAAAAAAATAAATCAAGACCATTCAGAAGAGCCTTAGACAAGGCAGATGGGCCTGAGGGTATTATCTGAGAAATTGTCTATTACTCCCATTGCAGCAGCCTTACTCAGAGCACACAGAGCCTTCACCTGCAGAGAGATCCCACTCCCAGCACATGGGGCAGCACCAGCTCTTCCAAGGAGTGGAACTGATGGCAAGTTTATATTTAAATGTGCGCTCAAGAGACTGGTACAACGCTGGCCTGGGTGCAGGGTCCTCTCCAACCCCATCTAGAGAAAATCCCCCACATCAGCATCCGTTCCAGATTCAGCTCCAAGTTTGCACAACATCAGGTGCAGATTTTGCTTTTGAAGGTGCTCGTGATAAGAGTCAGAGCAGTGACACCCAGTCCCCTGGGCCCGAGAGCTGGCTTAGGCTCACCAGGCAGCAGCAGAAGCCTTCAGTACCTTGGCAAGGTGAATTTAAAGAGCTCTGATGATCTGCAGTTATGCAGCCTGGCAGAATGAAGTTCCTCACTGAGCCGAGAGCAGAAGATCTGGCAGCAGAGCCCGTTTCCAGCTCCTGCCCACTCCCACCCCTCGGGACAGCCTGATGAAGCTGCTTCTAGGGATAAGGGGGAAACCAGCATATAATTCAGTTCTTGCTTTATTTCTGCCAAGCCTGCAAGCCTGATTAAAGGCAGCCCCGCTGTGGTCATTAGTACCACAGTAGGGCACACATGGGGCAGGTCCAGTGGGAGATCCCACCATCCCAGGCAGCCTCAGGCACTCATGAGACCTTGAGCCCCATCAGCAGAGGTTCCAGTTCCCAATATATGTCTGACCAAACAGTTTTTGAAAAAATAACTCCTTGACATCTATACTGCTCATCCTATGTGATTCCAGAAACAGGAGCAGCGTTTTTCAAATAACATTAATCTGATAGTTATCTCCTTCACCCACAATTGTTTTTAGATTTGTGGTTCTTAAACGGTGCCACTCTGAAGAAGGTCCAAAAACAAACAACCAAAGCACAGCTCTGCCAGGCCTTGGTCAATGAGACTGAAATGGAAGGAGCTGCAGGTCTGACAAGGGGCTGTTTTTTGGATGCTCCAGGTTATGTCCCACCTTTGCACAGAAAGAGGGTCCAAGCGCTCAGGGCTGAGTTAATGAGAAGCAGAAAGGACTGGCTGTAAAGACACTACCTGGCTGTTCTCAGCTCTCCTCGTGGGCCAGGGCTGACCACAGGCAGACAGGGGAATTCAGTCAGTGACTAAAGATCACAGCAGAGCCCAGAGAGGCAGCCACACTCCTGTTAGCGAGAACTTTCTCAGGACCATTCTCAGCAATAATCTCCTGCTGATATAATTTCTTCAGTTTTGTTTTTACCATTACATTGGGCTTGTTATGAGCAGTCTGTGAACTTACACTGTGGACAAGGAAATGGCAGGGGAAGCCCAGAGATGTAGAGGAGTATTGGTGGGGTGTCCATTCACCTGGCCCACACAGATGCTCTGGCATTGCTGTGACAGAGGGATGCATATTCATATCGCTTTCTTCAGTGCAAATTAGTAATTATCTTTCCCTGATCTCATATCAGCTGTGCCCACCTCTAAAGAATCACATTGAGATGGGCCAGAGCCACCCCTGAGTTTTGATGTCTGGTTTAATTAGCTGATTGTAGCAAGGGCAGGTACCTGTTGGCCAAAATCACTGTCTTTGTTGGAAAGCCGCTGACTTCCACTTTTATGTCTGGTGCCAAAGAGTAGCAATTTATTTGAGGAGAAATAGCTGCAGACTGTCTGTGCAGTGTATGGGAGCAGAGAGCAGAGCAGAGGTTTGGGTAACAGTGTCTTTGCCGCGTGTCTGAGGTTAAGGCAGCAGCCTTTGGAAGTAAAGTGGAGGTTGGTTGTGTCTTCCTGGTACAGAATGACAGCTGGGAAGACAATGCTGTGTGAGTGGTTTCTCTCTGTCCTTGCTCTGCTTTGGCTTGGCAGCCCTGGAGGATGTGTTTGTCTTCTGACAGACGGGCATAGGCAACACTGGTCACTCCTCACCAAGAAGGAGGGGGTGCTCTGGGAAAGATGGGGTCACTCAGTCTCTGTGTCTCTTGTTTGGGCTCTCTGGTTGGTGGTGGGTGTCTCTTATGTCAGTCTCTGGCCTAAAAATCCAGACTCACCAGGCACCCCCTAGAGAAAAGGAGACTAAAGTTTGGGACTCCTCCCCTGGGTTGCATTTGAAGGAGGGATCTCAAAGCAAACCCCGAGTCATCCACTCATCCACGCTGTGACGGCATCCAAAACCTTATGGGTGTCGGTGCTGCAGGTAGTACCCACACCAATGCCCACGGGCCACAGGGTGTGCCAGTTTGCAGTCTCACAGCATGGGGACAAGCAGCCGGTGCAGGGAAGCTGGTCCCTTGGGGACGCTCTTGCGTTTGTCATTCCCATCACCAGATTGAAGGCTGGTTGTGTGGCTGTCCGAGCTGGGAGGAGGCTGGGAGGAGGCCTGCCTGCTCCCGCTCACCTGTGCCGGGCGTTTGGATCCAGCAGAAAGCCCTTGAGCTGGTGACAAAGGTCTGGATGTGGGCTGGAAAGTACAGTCCTGTCTCTTAGCAACTGGTTCCTACCTCTGAGCTCTCGGAGCCGTGTGTGGGACAGAGAGCATCAGTCACGCTCCCGCTGCCGCAGCAGCGACGCACCGAGGAGGGGATGGGGGATCAGGCCGGCTCCAGCCACTGCCGAGACGCCTAAAGAAGCTCAGGCATTTCTAGCACAAGCAGTCATCTGTGAGCCCAATCAAAGCTCCGGTTTAATTGCTTTCCTCGTGCCCTTCTCTGCCCGGCCAGCGGGCGCCGATTGGCTGCGGCGGCAGTGCCTGCCGGCACCCAGAGCCTGCTCCCCACCATTTCGGTCACAGGGTGGGGACAGGGAAGGGCAGGGGAGGAGGAAGAGGGAGGACACGGCCTGTGTATTTCTAGAAAAATTAGATGTCATCGGGTCCTCCCCTGAACTCCTCCACACAGCACCTGGGAATCCCCGTCCTCTCACAGACATTTGCATGGCTGTTTTCTCTCTCAGGGCTCATTCTGCTGTTTCACCCTCGTGTTTCCTCTCCCAGCCCGAAGCAGCTCCTCTCTGGTGAGCGTTTCTCAGGGGCTCCCTTGCCAAGCATTGTTTCATAAACATTTTCACGAATCCTCTGCTTTGTCCTCCTAATTAACCATCCAATTGGCCCCCAATGGAGCCTTCACCTCTCCTGTGAAGATCCTGCTTGCACAGATTATAACCTGTCAGCTGCCAATTTATTTCTCATGCAGAAGGCAGGTTGTAGTAATTTTCTGCCTTCCCTGCCCTGCTCAGTTTGCCCCCCTTTCTTCTGAATCCCAGTTTGGAGACACAGACCCACAGAGGACCAGGGAGACCCATATGTGAGCCCACTCCAAATGACCCACATGTCCTGCCTGCAGTGATGTGGCACTGAGACCAGATGTGATGGGATGATGGGTCACACCTGGGAGAGGGATCTCTGTGGATGGATTACTATGATAGAGCATTTAAGAACATGCTTGACTTCTGCTCCCCTCACATGTAGTCTCAGTTAAGAGCTCAAAGAAATTCCACTTGGTCATCCCAGGTTAATGGCGAATCCTTCCTGGTCTTATTAAAAGTCAGGGCTTGGCTTTTGGAAGAGTTGGGGTCCACCCAGAATGGTTATGATGGATATGAGTCAGAATACAGAGGGGGGTTACCCTGGTGTCAGGGCTGGGCTGTGCTGAAGCCACTGTGGTGAGGTGCAGCTCGATCCCTGCCGTGCCCTGACCTGGCGAGGAGTCTGGTTTGGGAGGGGAGGGTGTGCAGCCCCTTAACCTCCCACTAACATCCGCTGAGCTGTCAGCATTTCATAGAGGGTGTTCCTGTGCTGTGCTGTTCCTGTGGGAGTCTCCAAAGGTGGCCCACATACTGGGAACTGCCAGAGTACCGGGAGCTGGCACCAGGATGCCGCACATCCAGGGCTCAGCCTCTCAGCCCAGGCTGACCTTGATTCACTGTAGCATCATTTGTAACTGATTTGACATAATTTTGCTTACCACTGACAAGCTGAACTGCCGCCGCTGCTCTGTACCACCTCCTCGGTTTCATTTTGACATCACTGTGTCCTCACTGTGTGTGATGATGTCACCTGGCTGCCCTGACACTGCCGGGTCTATTCCCAGGCACAGAAGGGTCACCTTGCTGTGACAGGTCACCTCATCACTTTTTACAGTGCCTTGGCCCCCTCTGACTGGAAGGATTTTGCTTTGGTGGTGATCTTTATTAGATTAGTGCTCGGCGCTGGGGAGATCGCTCACAGTGATAAGTTACTTCAAGGAAGAGCCAGCTCCAAGCATGTTCTGAGTTTGTGCTATAGCTGCATATTATCAATATTCTTTAGACATCTAGTTTTACATTTTTTTCTGGATGCTATGGAATATAAATGCTCTTCTGATTATAAATTCAGTTTGCCATTTCCTCCCTTTTTTTCCACTCCAGTAGCAGGCCCCTTCAAATCACCTAAACCAAGATCCAAGTGACATTAAGAAATTGCTACCTGTCTTTGCAGATTTGTAAAAAAAAAACCCAAACCCAAACTCACATTTTAGAATCATAGAATCCTTGGATGGTTTGGGTTGGAAGGGTCCTTAAAGATCATCATTCCAATGCCCCTGCCACGGGCAGGGACACCTTCCACTAGACAAGGTTGCTCCAACATGGCCTTAAGCACTTCCATGGATGGGACAGCCATTGGGCAAACCCAGCCTATTTCAAAATAGTAAGAAATACTGCAACTTTATAATAATCCCCAAATAAGAATACCCATGATAGTGCCCACAGCGTGGCCCTTCTCCTGCTCAGGTCCACGGGCAGGGACACCTTAGTGTGATGCTCACACTCTGGGGAGTGGGAAACCCATGGCCCCAGGGAGTGATTTCCCAGGCAGGTCAGTCGGGTGCTCTGCTCATGCAGCCTTTCTCACCTAACCCAAGCCAAGCAGTGCTCAAACAGCAGCTTGGGCTGCCCCACGGTACCCAGGATTTTGTTACCCCTGAAAGAGCTGGTTCCCTGTTGCTCCTGCCTGGAGGGTGTGGGGTCACATTTATTGGGGAACACTGTGTTTGCCTCTGCCTGCCAGATCCAGCTGCTCCTGTGGCTTCCTCGCTGGCACAGCCTGGTGCTGGCAGGGAGGCAGCTCTGCTCTCCTGTGCCATGCAAAATGTCCTCTGCCTCCCAGGCAGAGCAGGCATCCGAGGAGCCTCTGAGCAGCCATCAGAGCAAGGCTCTCTGCCTGCTGGGCTTCTCCAGGCAGCTCCAGGATGGATGGCAGCCCCATTCCCCAGGCACCCACCAGACCCCACACCCACCCGCCTCCCCTTGGCACCCACCCTGCACCTGGGCCCTCTCCACAGTCTGGAGGCAGGGCTGCCATTTCCAGGCTCGCCCCTCCCAGGCCCCGCTGTGTTTTCATTCCCAGGCCTGGGAGCTGGGAGAGGAATAAGCCGAGGTCAGAGCAAAGGCCTGGACCCATCCCCATGGCTCAGCTGTGGCTGCTGAAAGTGGCTCTCTCTGAAGAGGCGCCAGTGCCCCGTGAAAGACACACACACCTCAGCTGTGTTTGCCGGCTAAAAATAAAGCACCCGGCTCCCCTCACGAGGAAGTATTTACTTTGAGGAAAAAAAAAAAAGGTATTGTGTACAGTTCTGGGCAGAGAAACAATGTGAATGCCCCCGGTCCCGGCCCGAGTCAGCATGGAGCGTGGGGAAAATGACTTCTTCTTTATGCCTTGGTTTCCTCAGGAGAAATGAACCCTCCTGGGCTGGAGCGACTCTCAGCTGCTCAGCAGGGCTGGGGCTGTTTTCACTGCAGTGGGTAGAGCTGAAGCTCTAAGTGCAGGATGGGGCTTCATGTTTGCACGGTGCAACATGACACAGAAATGCTCAGTGCAGGGAAACACCATCAGCATTTTAGCAGCCACTTTTCTCCCATTTTTCAACCAGAAATGATGAGAAAAATTTCCCAGCAAAGTACTTCCAGGAGAAAAAAGAGCAAAATCTGTGAGATAAATTCCCATCGTCGTTTTGTGGGTTCTTTTATTATGAGCAATACAACTGATATTGTTCTTAGCCCAGCATCTCCCCAGTGCCTATTCCTAAGGCACTCACTGTGCCCATGGCATGAGGGCAAGAGGAAAAGGGAAGTTCGAGGAATGTAGCTCCTCTTTCTCCTCGCAGCATTAGCAGAGGGAGCCTGCTGTGGTTTAACATATCCCCCGCAAAAGCTGCTTTCATCCTACACCTAAATACCATGAGGAGTGAACTTCCTAAAGCCCTGGAGAAGTCTAAATATAGAAGCCAATCAAGGGCTGACTTCCCAGAGATGCAAAGTACGAAGAACAGTTTCTTGATCAAAAGTTGTAAGAGTCCATATTGAAATAAAGCGTCTGTTTTGGTACTGAAGCCTGTGCAGGAGAAGTTGCAGAGGTGGGCTGTGTGCTGGTGGTGTCTGCAGCAGGAGGCCATGGACTGCCCAGGGAGATGGACTTGAGGAGTCGTGGTGCTTGGAGGAAATTCTTTGTGGTGACACACTGGCACAGGTTGCCCAGAGAAGCTGTGGATGTCCCATCCCTGGAAGTATCCGAGGCCAGGTTGTATGGGGTTTGGAGCAACCTGGTCTAGTGCAAGGTGTCCCTGCCCATGGCAAGGTGTTGGAATGAGATGGTCTTTAAGGTCCCTTCCAACCCAAATGATTCCATGATTTCATGATCTCTCAAGGACCTGATGGGATGTCTCTGGCAGCATGGCGGGATTTTTGACCTCTGTCCACTCCCTGGTCCAGCTGAGCATTTCTGTCAGAAGACTGAAAATTTCCTGAGAACAAAGCACAACCTGTAGAAAATTAGAAAGGCACTTTAAAGACCAAAGAGCAGCAGAGCTGCAAACCCCACTTTTGCTCATTTGAGCACAGGGTGTGCCTGCAGCCACCCAGGGCTGGCAGAAAGGACAAGAGATGGCTGAGTGCCACAGGGATGGCACTGCCAGTGTGAGCTGTGGAACCTGTGGTCATGCAGTGGGGTGACTCTAGCATGGGACAGGGGAACCCTGACCCTGACCCAGCTGGGGACAGAGGCTGTGTCCCTCAGCCAGTGAGCAGCAGGAGTGCAGGCAGAACAAACCACACGGCCTGTGTCTGTGTGCAGTGGAGGTGACCTTGAGGGACAGCTCGATATGGCTGGCCCCAAACCTCCTGCTCCACTGTCCCAGGGATGAGGGTGACAGTGGCCCTTCCAGACAGCAGCAGGAAATTAGAGTTTAACGTGCAAGAGACTCTGCACTGGGGCGGGGAGATGCTGTGGTTGGGAGATACAGAGGGGAACGCTTTCATGTGGGAAGTGCAAGGAGAGGCGAGGGCAGAGGGTCTGCTCCCAGGCAGAGAGCAGAGTGCAGCCATTATCAGGCAGGGCTCTGCTGGCAGGAAGCGGCTTTTGACTCACAGGAAGCTGAATTCGGCTGGTATCAGCCCCTCGCGCGAGGGCCAGGGCAGTGTTTTATCTGCTGTTGAGCACAGCAGATGGGGAAACAGTCGGCACTCCTTCCCAACCCACTCCTGCTCCAGCAGCCCCTGACTGATGGCCCTCCAGCATATCCCCCTTGGAAAAGGGAGGCTTCCCTGTGGAGCCATGAAGCAGGGGCAGCCTCCCAGGCCCCAGGAGAACTGCCAGCCCCACTGGAGGAGGCAGAGATTGTCCTGCCAGCTGGTACAAGGGCAGAGCCAGGACTGTCCAGGATGCTGATCCCAGAACAGGCAGGTACCAGATCCTCCAGCAGTGTCTACCCCAGTCAGTTTGAAGAGGAGCTGGAAGCATGTAGGCCTTGGAGAGCTGGCTCTCTGGCTTGAAGCTCAGATTAAATCCTCCCAGATTCTCCCAAATCCAAGTCCAAGATGGGGAAGGGCTTGCAGGGTTGGGGAGCCCTGTCATCCCTTGGCCTCTCTAGAGCTGCCCGGGGTTGGGAGTCTGGTTTCGCTTGGGGTGGTGGCAGCTCGCTGGGGCTCGGGGTGGAGGTCACCATCAGCAATGTGGAAGGGATCAGGTGGCAGCTGCCAGCCGTAGACCTGCTGCTCTGTGGAAAACACAGTTTGCTCCTCAGTGCTGCAATTTAGCTGTGAAACCCTCAAATCGTGGCAGTTTTCACACCCAGACCAGGCTGCTGAGGAATGGCCGCAGGGGCCGGTGGAGGCACAGGCGGGTTGGTGAGAGCAGAGGGAGCTGGGTAGGTGGAGGAGGCTGTTCATGGAGGTGGTGCAGGTGCTGCTGCCAGGCTCAGAGACAGGGCAGGTCCATGTGGGAGCCACGACAAGGCTGTGGGAGCCAGGGCAGGACTGTGTGTCAGCCAGAGCAGGACTGTGTGGGAGCCAGGGCAGGACTGTGTGTCAGCCAGAGCAGGACTGTGTGGGAGCCAGGGCAGGACTGTGTGTCAGCCAGAGCAGGACTGTGTGGGAGCCAGGGCAGGACTGTGTGTCAGCCAGAGCAGGACTGTGTGGGAGCCAGGGCAGGACTGTGTGTCAGCCAGAGCAGGACTGTGTGGGAGCCAGGGCAGGACTGTGTGTCAGCCAGAGCAGGACTGTGTGGGAGCCAGGGCAGGACTGTGTGTCAGCCAGAGCAGGACTGTGTGGGAGCCAGGGCAGGACTGTGTGTCAGCCAGAGCAGGACTGTGTGGGAGCCAGGGCAGGACTGTGTGGGAGCCATGGCAGGGCTGTGGGAGCCATGGCAGGTCCGTGTGGGAGCATGGCAGGGCTGTGGCAGCCGCGGCAAGGCTGCGGTGGGAGCTGAGCGGAGCACAGCGCTCCGGCGGGATGGCGGTGCCAGGGGGTGGCAGGAGCCCGCCCCGCACTCCGCCGCCGCCCCTGCCCGGCCCGGGCTCGGTAAGGTCCGG
>VYXB01000887.1:104169-125578 GCA_013397135.1 Pachyramphus minor | reverse complement strand
GAGGCCCCGCGGGGCTGCGAAGGTCGCGGCGGGAGGGGGGCGGTCCCGGGTGGTAGGGGCGCTCCGAGATGTGAGGAGGAGGCAGGCAAAGAAACGTGGGACTAGAGGAGATGGGGAAGACAAAGGACACTGGGGAGGGAAAAGACCCGATGGAGGAGAGGAGGTGAGATCACTCACAGCGCTGGGAAGGTGGGGAGGAGGTGAGGAAAGGGGGGCGAGAGCTGTGGGACACGGTACGCAGGGACAGAAAAGGAGGAGAGACCGGGAAGGGGGAGAGACAAATGAGTGTGGGGCAAATGTAGGAGAAAGGAGGATGGCTGGAAGGTGGCAAAGGGACTCCTCAGCATCTGAAATGCCACCCACTTCTGAGCACTTATGTCAGGGCTGAGCTTTGCTCCTGAAATCTTTTACTCCTTTTGGGGGCAGGTGACTTCTGATAAAGCCCCCATGCCAGAACAGAGTAAAAGCATCCCTTCTTCCCATTCTGCTTCCCAACTGATTTTTTTATTGCTATTTAAACCTGAAGGTTTTTAAGCCATTCTGAGATATTATGGGCTCTGACTCATGCCTTGAATACTGGTGAGCAATACTGGGTGTGGAAGGAGGAACCCGAGGGGTGTGGGCCCCTCGGAGAGGTACTCAATAGCACACGTGTCCTCTTAAATCTTTGGTCAACGTTTGGGTATATTGCCAGATATAAACCTCTCTAATCCTGGAGGTACTGACTTGATACAGCTTCTTATACCCAGTGCCTTTGATACCGCTTGCATCTCACCTGCTTTCCAGAGCTAAATAATCATCACGGGGAGAGTAGTCACAAGGCTGAGGAGGGGATGGAGAGATGCAAGGAGTCAGGGGAGGATCGCTGCAGGGAGTGGGATGCTGAGGAGGCAGCTCCGGCATCCGGCATCCAGCCGGTGTGGAGAGGAAGGCGCTGCTGGGTGTGCAGGGAGGCTGTAGCAATGCCCAGACCCTGAGGTTGCCTTCATTGCTTCTGAGACAGGGGAGGAAACACAGACCTGCTGGCTGGCCGTGCAGGGAGGAGGGCATTAGCTGGCTGGAAATAGTGATTTGCATACAGGGTTGGTTACAACCTTAATTTTAAGGGCTCTGCTCGTTACATCTGACTGTGCTTTTTTCCTGCTGCATTTTCCTTTGTCCTGTTTCTGTAATTATCCTCATTTCAACCCTGCTCTGAGGATTATTGGTCAGTAGGAAGCCTCCTAATGCCCGCTTCTCCTTGGCAGGGGAATACCCATGCCCTCGATTAAACTGAAACTCTCCTAACGGTGACAGAAGAAATTAGATCTATATTCCTCAAAGACACTCCCTGGGGCGAAGTTTCCCGACCCCCACCATGCAGCCCTGCCACCCTGCCCCTTGTGTTCGCTCTCAATATTCTCTTTGTTACAGCCACCTTCAGACCCGGCTCAGGGCTCCTCTGGGAGGGCAGAGGTGGTTTGTGTTGGAAAATCGTCGTGCCCATGTCCCAGTTGAGCTCACTGACTCTCCTGCTGTAGCCTGTGCCCAGGACAGGGAGTCTCTGTTCTGAAATTGGGGTGAAGAGCCAACTCTAATAGGCAGCACTGTACGTTAAACCCTGAGACGCTGGGTGGCTTTAGCATACGGTGGGCCCAATAAGTGATTGATTTTTGAGAGGCCCTTGACTGGTGGCTTAAAGAACAGCATTTATTCAATCTATAGCCTGTGTAAGATACACGGACCCCAACCAAGGACAACACAAAATACAGGTTAGGAGACTGGGTGTTCCCTTTGCTTGCAGACCCCCTGCCAGCCCCTGCCTACAGCCCCTGCCAGCCCCTGCCTGCCCTCAGGGATGTGTGAATGCAGGTGACAAAGATAGTTTGCAGGTCGTTTAGATGTGCAGGTTGCTGCTCAGCAGCCTGGTGTGTACCTGCTGGACAGCATCCCTGCATTTCTTTTGGAAAGCAGGCCTCAAAGGGACATAGTTTGTGTATATATATGTGTGCATATATATATATATCTAAAATACTGGGGTTTTTGTCTATGCAAAAATGGCATTTTTTTCCTTGAGCAAGCTAAGCGACCTCTGACAGCCTGGCCCTTTTTTGGTCCCCCCTGCCATTACAGTAGCCACTGACCACCTCCCACTAGCCCTCCCCGCTCCGGTGCTTTGTGCCGAACACCGGTAGCAGCTGCTGGGTCCCAAAGGCTGCCTCCCCTTCCCACGGCACTGGCTGCCAGTGTGAGCTGACACCGTTGGTGCCAGTCAGCTCGGAGGAGCACTGCTCCCCACACTTCCCACTCCCATCAGTCTGTCACCACTGCCGTGTGGCAGAATTACTGCCTCCTGCTCTCCAGCACATCCGAACACACAAAGAGCTGTGCTGCTGCTGCCAGCGCTCAGCTGCTCTGCGTCTGTGAGAGGGAGGGAGCCTTGGAAAGGTCAGTGCAGGGAAGGAGGGGATGTTGGCTCCTTCCTTTAGGGGCTGTATCCTGGCATCACAGTGAAACCTTGTCCTGCTGGCTGATCCACGTCTGCAGGGACTGCAGCCAGTGAGGTTACCCCACGTCGCAGGGCTTCCCAGGATGGTTTAGCACCATGTGCAGGTCCAAAGAGCTTCCCCCTTGCCTGTTCCCCACCTAGCAAAACCATCCCACATTATGGAAATTGAATTTCTTCATCGGTTGTGGCTCTGCTCTGGACCCTTCTCTTGTTTTTATTCCTGGCCCAATTTCACTGCCAGCTTTAGCAGCACAACAGCAGCAGCCGCCACTGCCCTGGCTCCAGCAGGATCCTCCCTGGAGCGCTGTTTAATTTATCCCCCACATCCCCCGTGCCCAAGGCAGCCCGAGGCGGGAGCACCGCCACTCTGCCCCCTCCAACCGCGTTAGCCCCGGGCCGATCTCGTCACCCCTGTCACCCATCGCTGACACTAACTCAACTTGCCTGCACTGTTGTAGGGGGCAGATGGACTGTCGGAGCCCGAGGGCATCTCTCTGAAACGCGTGGCTGTGGTGGAAGATTTCTTTGACATCATCTACTCGATGCATGTGGAAAGCTCGTCGGAGCCGGGCAAAGCACCCAAACATGCCGGGCAGAAGAAAACCTACCGAGCGGTGAGAGTCCCCCCTGTGCCCCGGGCAGTGAGGGGGGACTGGAGCAAAGGGGCTGAGGGGCTGTGGGAGTGAGAGTCCTGTGGGGATGGGGATGAGAGGGCAGGTAGAAGCAGAGCCACTGGCGGAAGGCAGAGGCGAGGGAGAGCCCAGTGTGCCTGTGCGGGGAGGCGTGAGGAAGGAGGGGTTTAAAGGCAGAGCAGCTGTGCTTGGGGACGGGAAACTGGGCTGCAGCGGCAGCACAGCGGTACAGCTGCTGGGAGAGGAGAGACCAGGGGAATCATACAAAGACACTGTACACATCTGAGGGGAAAAGAAAGAGAAATCCTCAGTATTAGTGAGGAGCGAGGGGATGTTTGCCCAGTTGCCTGCACACTCCAGGCCATCTGCCTCCCTGTCTCCCTTGGCCAGAGGGAAATGTCTCATTTGGACCTTGGAGGGTAGGAGCAGCCAGAAAAAGGGACTGGGGCATGGCTGCAGCCCCTCTCCTCCTCCCCAGCCTCCCTGGTGGATGCTCCCACCAGCCCATCCTGGGTTTCCTCAGTAACAAAATGGAGGCAGGCACAGAGCTAAGTCTCATCAGGTGCTCTATGGATGCTGAGAACCAGCTCTATCCATCCTGAAACCACTCTAGTTAGGTCAGGAATAATTTAGCTTGAAGTGTGCATCTCCAGGGAGCTTGCTGTTTCTCCTGACTCTGCACAGCCCTTCAATGCAAACATTTGGGCTCTCCTTTTACAAGAAGAGCTGTCCAAAACCAAGCTACTCCCTTGATTCCCACAGCCCCAAGGACCAGGTCGCTTAGAGACAGGAGTGGCTGGCTGGCAGCTCAGCTCTCTGGTGTGTATGTCGTCTTAGAGAGGTCCGTGCAGGCTGTCCTGGTGTCTGTGATGATGCCTGAGGTTCTGCAGAGCTCAGTGTGCTGCCAGAGCTGGTGCAGGGCTGGAGTCTGTCCTGGATGTCCTGCCTGCGGATGTCCCTGGTCCAGCCGTGCTGTCATGCTGGCAGTGCTGGTGAGACAGCCCAGTGCCCTGCAGCCTCCCACATGTGGTGGGAGCCTCCAGGGAGCAGGGCTCTGAACACAGAGCTCATGGCATCACTCTGTGCCCTGCACACTCAACTCCTGCCCCTGGGGCAGAGCATGGGGCCGGGGACTGAGGCACACACTGACCCTCCCTGGCCGGGAGCAAGTGACCTCTTTATGGTCCAGACTGGGCAGCCCCACCAGCATGACCACAATTAAAAAACTTTCTGCTCATTTCCCCAGCAGACCACTCCGACCCTCCCCTAATTCCTTCAATTCAGCTCTCTGGAGGACTAATCTGTGCCCTGCACAGCCCCAGGGGAGCAGGCTGGATCCGTCTGTTTTCCCAGGCCTGCTCGCAGCAGTCAGAGAGCTTCATGCTCCACCCCTCATCTCCCTCTTGAGCTGAGATCATCACATTAGCAGTGTGTATCCCCTCCTGACCTGGCAGGACGCTGCTGGCTGGGCTGCCCGGCCTCACTCCTGCCCTCACTCCCCAGAGCGCCTTTGCAGCCTGGGCTGGAAGGAGAAATGGTGCAGAGTTCCCGCCGTGCCTGGCTCGGGTGTACAAAGGGATGCTGCTGGATGGCCAGTTAGGAGGCTCCAGGGTCCCCTGTCTCTTTCTTCCAGCTCCCTTTCCCCACCGCTTCTGATTAGAGGCACTGGAGAGTTTGCCCTTGTCCATGACCTCTGGAGGGAGGCAATCAGAAAGGGAGTTTGGATGGGAGATAACTCATCAAGGAAGCTGTCTGCTCTGCAGAGCATCAAATCAGCTGAGAAATAACAACTGTATCACTAAAATTAGCTGAGCATTTGCAGCAGAGACTGTGGGCTTGCTGGAGCAAAAGAGGCAGGGAGACGGCTGAGCCCGGCAGGCAGCGCACAGGGACAGTTCCCTGCCTGCACCACGACACCACGGCTGCCACCAGCAATTTTCAGGCCCCTAATTTCAGCATTTCTGTGGGAGTCCCTCATGCTTCTTCATCAGTAAATATCACACAGAGGCAAGGACTGAGCTGGCATCCGCCTGGTCACAACAGAGCTCGCTGGGGCTGCAGCTAAATAGGAGGAGAATCCCATGAGGACCAGGCACTGCAGCCTCCATTTGAGCGCTGGGACAAGGTCCCCGCCTGAACTTTCCACCCATCTGGCATTCTGTGCATGTGAAAGCCCGGGCTCTGCTGCCGCGCAGTGGAGATGGATGCAGATCCCTCCCACCGCAGGGACTGGGGCCGCCTTAGCCATGATCCCACGAACCCTCTGCCCCTGCCCTACTGCTCTGCTTCTAGAGCAGGATTTTAATCCAAGCTGAAGCATCACCCTTTCCTGTAGGGTAGAAAAAATGCTTGGAATTTAGGTATTTTTGTATTTATTTATATAATTTTGGTATTATTTGTTAACAACATAAGGTGGGAGGATGACACCCACCAGCCATAGAAGGGGGATTGGGACATCCTGGGCCGCCCTCCCGGCTCGGCCCTGTCACCAGCCCTCACCCACGAGGTGTCTGGTTGCAGCCCCACTTCCCGTCCTGAGCCCCACTTCTGCCGGGCTCGCAGCCCCGAGGACTGGCACAAACAATTGAATTTCTGTCTGCTTTATGACCCCACTTGTAAGAGCTGTGACCCCTGTGGGGGTCACGGCCCCTGGTTTGGGAACGGCCGTGCTAGGACAAGTCACTTAGACCAAACAGGATGGGTGATTAACCGTAGGAACCAGCCCCAAACTAAGAGGTGGGCTCTCCACCTCTTAATGCCTTCCAATTAAGAACAGATGTCTTCCTGGAAGATGTTTTAGGCAACCCACAGGCCACTGGGCTGCAGGAGAACCTGGGTGAACATCCCTGACTTGTGCTACACAGGTCAGACTCCAAGATTTGATGGTCTTTTATGGCCTTAAAAAAGTCCACATTAAAATTGACTAATTCCTTCTCCAAATAACCTTGATCTTAAGAAATACTGTAAAATTGCTGCTGGCAGGGATTCACTGGAATAACAGGACTCTGGGATTGCCAGGCACCTTCTCTGGGTGCTTAGGTCTGAATCTAGTGTTTTAACTTCAAGCATCCAAGTTTTAAATATTTATCCTTATCTTTTCCTCATCTGTAAAATACAAATATCCCACAAAGGTTCAGGAGACTTAATTCATTACTGTTTGTAAAAATGTTTTCAATTCCCTAGATAAAATATGTCACAGAAGTGCAAAGTATTATTAACAGTAATTGATTGTCATTGTGGGAAAAAGTGACCTGCCCTTACAAAAGATTAATGGATTCTTCAGGTTACTGGTGTGATGGTAATTAACAACGCAAACAGAGCTGACAAGACCTTACTTTTGCATTTGATTCTTACACATCTGTAGCTTCACTCTTCCCAGACTCCAAGGGGAAAAGGGAAGGAGTTTCTGGGAAGATGGGGGTATGCACGGATTCCAAAGGTCTGTTCAGTTGTGTCTTGGTGCCTCTCTGACACACCAGGTCCCCTCCCAAAGTGTTCCCCCATTAACAGCTGCTCTGGAGGGAGGGATTTTGGGCTGAAGGGAACAATGTGTGGCTATGAGCTGTTGATGTTCTCAGTGGGCTGAGCAGGTGAGGTGGGAGGGTGGTCCCGCACTCCTTTTGCTGTTCTCCCTCTACCAGGACATTCAGCTCTCCTTTGTTTCCCCAGATTGCAGAGACCTACGCTTTCCTCCCGAGAGAGGCTGTGACCAGGTTCCTGATGAGTTGCACCGAGTGCCAGAAGAGGATGCATTTCAACTCCAACGGCCTGGAGCCCAAAGGTAAGGGCGAGTGGCTTCTGCCAGCAGAGCTGACACTGCATTTTGTACCAGCACGGTACCACCGACGGCTGCCAGATACTGCCCCGACCAGGAGATGCGTATTGACCTAAGGATTTTCACAACCCCGGTTATTTTTTCATGCACTTTTACAGCCAAGGTGAAAGAATTCTTTAAACCTGCTTTGTCTGTCACTGCTTTCAGCTCAGGGAGCAGAAGCAGCCTGGCTTTCTCTCCAAGCTTCCCCAGTAGGTCAAAAATATCACAGATATGGCTGCAATCAGCCCATAATCATGTGTGGGTGGAAACTTCAGTGTCTAAAAAAACCATGATCTAAAGTTTTTCCTTTGAACTGTTAATTTTGTATTGAAAGACACAGAATATGTCTGAATGGCTTAGGTTTCTGATAAAGAAGCAATTTACACTAATTAATAGATAAGCACATGATCCTGGTTTTGATAATGGCAAGTGTTTTGGCAATCACAGTTACATTGTGCCTGTGTACCCACCCAATTAGTGTGGTGGTTGACTCGTTATGGTTCCCGGTGCAGCTCCTAGGACTAAGAGAGAAGCAGTGGGAAGATGATGGGATCAGGTTCTCTTCCAGAGGAGATGGTTAAAGCATGTGTGTTTGTGTGTTAATGTTTGTTTTTTTTTTTTTTTTCTGAATTACAAACTTGTGATCAAGTGCAAAGCATCACACCTATGTTGGTTTCACACAACAAAATAATTTCTTTTAAAAAAAAACATAAGCAAGTTGCAAAGAGTTTGGTCCATTTCAAATCTGGTAAGGCAAACTGGCTCATTTGGCAGCTCTTATCAAGGAGGGAAGCAGAATTTAAAGAACAAAAGGCCCAACAATAGAAAATTTGTAGTATTAAATGCTGATTGCCAACTGTTTACTGCTGGGAGCAGAGCTACAGACATCCCAGAGGTTCAGTGATAAGTGGATTATGTGCCAGTTGTCCAAAGGTAGTGACTGAAATGCTTTGTACTCATTATGTTTTTTAGAAACTCTCCCAAGTAACACCATAGGACTTTTATTAGCTGAAGCTGCATGACTGCAGCACTTCCCACTCTGCCAGCTAAGGGTCCAAACCCTGTTTCCAATTATGTCAAGAGAAGTTCTGGCCTTTGGCCTCGCTGGGAGCAAACCTGACCTTCACACCCATTGCACTGCATCCATCACGGGTGACATTCCAAGCACTGCGGCTGCAGCACTCGGCTGAGTGGATGGGAAGGATGATGGGATGAGTCAGGCCAACAAGGATGTTGCCTGTTGGCTTCACCCAAACCAGGACACCCTCCAAAATGCCTGGCACTAGCTGAGCTGCCAGGCCCAGAGCTCGGGGTCCTGTTTTGGGAGGCAGCTGGTGAAAAGGGTTGTTTCCTTCATAGAATCACAGACTGGTTTGGGTTGGAAGGGACCTTAAAATCCCATCTCATTCCAACACCCTCCCATGGGCAGGGACATTAAAGAAGACCAACCTGGTCTTCCTTCAGGGGCTCCCACCCACCATCCTGCATCTCATGTGCCTCTCCCAGCAGCACACACCCATCCCAGTTCAGAGGCAGCTCAGGGAACACCAGGTGCTGGGTATCCTCCCCAGAGCAGTCCTAGCTATGGGAACCATAGCCAGCTGAGAGCTGGCTGTCCTGAGCAAATTTATAAATTAATATCCATTATCGATTTATTTTCATAAAGCTTCTCCCCTTAGTAGTTCTTTTAAAAACACGTCAGTCAGGAAAACAAAGGATCCCACATGTAAAAAGTCCCACTTACCCACCAGGAATGAAAGGACAGAAGTGCTTTTCTGCTCTGAATAGCACCTAAATAGTGACTAAGTACATGTGAAAATGCGTTGAGTAGATTAGATAAGGTAACTTTTACTAGGGAAGAGTGTCTGATTTCACTAACACTTATTCAGGAATTTATCAGGAGCAAATCACCTAAAAAAACACTGGGGTCATAGAAGAACCACTGAGGTGCATGCACATGCATACACACATACAAGCTTACACAGGTAAAGTTTAACTCGGTAAGATGACAGAATTTGAGTCATTCCCATCTCTTCCTACTTCTCCTGTCCATGGAACAAATCTCAACACATTCAATTTGTGATCGCAAAAATCCCTAATTAAACATATCTGACATCAAACGCTGCAGGGCACCCACATCATTCATAAAAGCGAATTGTCTTGCTCATGGGAAGCTTTGAACGTCGCTGGACTTCACTGGGATCTCTTTACAGTGTTACTAAATTAGGATTAATTCCGGTGGAGTTAAACAAATGTGGAATTAGGATCAAAACCATTTTACTTTCAACCATCCTGCTTGTTCCATCTGTATGTCCAACATGTGGGGCATGTGATAGAGATAACTGTTTGAAAAATGAGCTAAAGGATTCCAGGAGCTTCCTCTTGTGACGTAGGATGTGAGGATTGTTCCCATGGAGCCCCCCAGGCCTTTTAAAACAAAGGTTTTCTTTCTTTTCCAGATAACTTAAAGGAGGTTGGGGGAGGAAGGGTTTGGTTTCTTAGGCTCAAGCCCTTATGTGCTGCAGTTGCACAAATTCACAGTTAATTTGTGGCTGCTAATGGGATTATTCCAAATTTACATCAGGATGGTTTCAGGCAGAATCTAAGCACCAAAGATCATTTACTTCCCTCTTCTTCCCCACCTGAAGTTGCTGAGCTGCTCCCGTTCAGCCTCATTCATCTCTGCAGCGCTGAGCAGTGGAGTGGGGGATGTCAGAAGAGCAACTTATCATCCTCAGAGGTCTGAAACACTCTCCTCATCCCTGCCTGTGCTTCAGGAGAGCGTAGCTCTATCTGTGTTACTCTTAGCAAATGCTTTTCTAAACTCTTCTTAAGGGCTCAGACTGAGGGAGGTGGCAGATTCTGTCCCTGCAGGAAGGTCCCCTTGCACTGGGATTGTCATCACGAAACAACATCCTTGTACAGCAGAATAATGGATTATTTTGGGTGGACAATTTATAGAGATGTAGAAGTGCTCTTAATTAATCTGTAGGTCAAAGCATGACAGAGACTGCTGACATACAGCCATAAGAAAAGAGGAGGAATCAGTTTACAAGGTTCCTAAAAGCTGTGGACCTTCATATTTGGGCAAATTGATGGCCTGAGGGGCTCTGGCCACCCTTTCCTGCATCCACAGCCAGGAATGCTTCAGTTGCCCAGGGGTGGACTAGATGGACCTGGGAAAAAAGCATTATATTGCCATGGACCCAGCCAGTGTCTTGATAGAGAAGATTTGCAAAAACCTGTGTGATGTTAAGTCACTTACAGGTTTGGGGTCAGGTCATTTCTTAATCAGACATGATAGATCTGGTGTTTCCAGAGGTGTGGAATGTCTTCAGGTCTGCTGAGTTTCACAGGGATTTTTCGACACTCAGCATTTCTGAGCAGCAGGCCCATTACAGTTGGGATGATGGGTTTTCTGAGGTGCTGTAAAACATTTTGTGAAGGCTCTTTTTCAAGGGGCTGTGTCAGAGGTGCCTGTGAAACCAGTGACCCCAGGAAATGCAAGCCAGCCATGGAGATTCTGAACCAAGAATGGAAACATCCCACCATCACCTCACCTTCAGCTCCTGGAAATCCTTCTTCCCTGTCCATTGTTGCTCAAGCTTCCTGTCCAAGGGACACCACACATCCCTTCGGTATGTGCTGGAAGGCTGGATTAATTCTCCACACTTGCACCTGCCTGTCCTGAGGACAAAGAAATCTTCCTTGTAGCCAGCAGCCATCCCTGTGGACAACAGCCGGTCTCCTCCTGGAGAAACCCACTGCACGAGCCTGTAAATTCAGTGTTAGAAGAGATCATTCTGTCACCCTTCATGTCCTGCGTGGAGAGATCACAAGCTCTGCAGTGCTTGTGGCAAAGTTGGCAAATCTTTGAGAATTCACAGAAATCACTGAGAATTTGCTTTGTGAGGTCTCCTTTGGCCTGGCCACACAGAGCGATCTGCAGGAGTGTCCGAACCCAGAGCCATCCCTAGAGCTCAATTTGGTGCAGCCAGAGGAATTAACAGGAACAATTTAAATTAAAGATCTTTAAAATTAAGTTTGTGTTTTAATGAGGATGTTAAAAATAATCTTCATCATCAGGTACAGATACTTAATATGTTGCCTTAATGTTAACTCCTACCTGAGGGAATCCCAGCAAAATCAGCAAGACCTTGCAATGCTAAAGCAAGCTGCAAATAGATCCTTGTTCATCACCCTCCACATAAATCCCATGTGTATGGAAGCATTTCTGAGGCATAGGCAAGACTCTACTTCTTCCTGTGGTTTGGGGGACAGTGAAAAATTACATATTATGTGTAGTTTTTTCCACAGGTGAGAGCAAAGCTTGTTTTCCTTTTTTTTTTTTTTCCCCAAGACAACATCTGTTCTGTAATTATATTCTTGGTGGGGTCATGTTGTTAGAGGAACCTTCACTCAGTGGGCAGCGGCTCTCGCCAGGGATTTGAAGTGCTCCAAAATACACAAGTGTAAAAGTTACGAGAACACATCACAGGTCCCCCATCTGAGTAAAGTTTTTCCCTCTGTTCTTCAGAGAGCGAGCCACCTTCCTCCTTGGTTTCTGGGATCATTGACTACAACATGCCCCTCACCTCGACTTACCTGAAGCAGATGAAGCTGCGGGTGATGAACTCACAGGAGCAGGTGAGCGGGGCGGCACGAGGGGCACCGTGGGGCTCTGCCCATGCCAGAGGGTTGGATGGGGCAACTGGTGCTGGGCACGTTGATTTTTTGGGAGGATGTTTTTGGGAATGGCCGGTTTGTCCAAGCAGGTCAGGCTCTGGCCGAGCACAGCTGGGGCATGGAAGTTGAGGGGCAGCGTGTCCCGGATCTCCTGGCCCAAAGGAAGCAAACAAGGCTGTTTCAGGGTCATGTCAGTGGAGAGAGCCAGAGATGGGGTTGATGCAGTTCCTGCTTGTAACAGTCTGCTAGTTCTTTAGGCATATGGTTCTTCTAAGAAATTGTCTTAAAAATAAATATGGCAAATAGGAATTTGCTTCTTTGCCTCCCCCTGGAGCTTTAGCAGGCAGGGTCTGAAGTCCAGACCTTGCTTTGATGCTCTGGTCCTCTCTTAAACTGCTCAGCAACTTGAAGGAGTTCGATCACAGGCACTCAGCTCCCATGTCAAAGTGGGATATGGCTCTGTTGTTTGATGACAGTGTTAAGCCACTGGATTTTGGTTTGGGGATGTATGGGGCACCCTGCCACAGGATTATACCCAGGCTGTGCAATTTTCTGAAGTTCTGCAGCTGCAGAATTAGCTATGGGAACCTCTGTGCACCATGGAAACAGTCTATAAAAAGAAAAGTATGTTTTACTTGCTCCCCACAATCTGCACTGGAAGCCAGTGCTGGATTTTCTTTCCAGCACACTGAAACCTGAACCTGATCTCACACATTGCTGCCAGTGGCAAAAAGTGACAGGGTTTGCATCTGCTGTGGTGGAAAACATTGCTGGGAGCTCGAGCTGTGTAGCTGTGCCCAATGTGGGCTTTTATCCAGCAGCTTCCTAAAGGCACATGGGTTACAGCATCAGTGCCAGGGTGTAAAGTGCCAGGTGTGGGTTTGCTGGAGAGATTCCGAGCTCCTCCATTGCTTCCGCTGTGAAACCTTCTTGCTGGAGGACAAAATGGCATCTGGTGGGAAGCATTTCTGTGTCTTGGAGCTTTTTCCTTTGTGCTTGTTGGACACTTGAGTGGGTTTAAGGCTTTATTTTAGGTTTTGACAGGTGAAAGGCTGTGATGTGTGAGGTTTTGTAGTTGTGGTGGGCTGGGCAGTAGAACAATGAACTTCTTTGGGGGTGACTGGGCTGGGCTGGAGACGTGGTGTGGATGGATGTGCCCCTTCATGCCATCTGATGGCTGCTTCAGGACCGTTTCTGGATAAACAGGGTTGGGAACCAACATGTTCCAGCCACCTCTGGGTTGTGCAGAGTGTTTGCTGGGTCTTGGTGCATCTCCTGGCAGAGCAGCACTGGGATGGCAGACCTTGAAATCTTGTTCTTCACCAAGGTCAGAGACTCCGAGGCCTTGAAGGCTGGCTGGGTTTTTCAGCATGTGAGGTGGCTGTTTCAACTTAAGTTTGCTGTATACAAAAGGATGGTCTGAGTGGTTTGACTTGTCACCATTTATGCATTTTCAACCAGTTCCTCTTGGCTCTGAAGCTGCTGGAGGAAAGTGTGTTGTGAAGCTTCATTAAACTCCTGTACCCAGTTTCTACAGGTAGAAAACTGGCCTTGCAGTTTGATCTTACTCCCGGAATAACAAATTCCCCCCAGAAGCTGGCAGGCATGAGTACTGAATCTTGAGTTTTGGAGTTGCCTGCTTAGGGATGCTTGTTTTGAGAGCTTTGGTTGGTAATTTAGAGATTTGAGTTTATACCCTGAGTGTTGGTATAGCAGTTTGCACTGGAACTGTCACTAGATCGATATAACGTGCTGCTAACATGAACACTCCTGAAGCTTGCTAAGATCGGAATAGAGGCGTATGTCATGTGGGAACAAAAAGGGACCAGCTGAGGCAACCAGCAGTTGTTGGTTTAGATCATAAATCAAATGGTTTGATGTTATTCCCTGCCTCTAAAGTTTTCCTTCTCCTGCGCTCCTGTCGGTACGTTGCAACGCAGCTTTCGAAGCTTTTCAAGCCATAGCAGCCAGGGGAAAAAGCCTGCTTGGAAGAAGTAAAATTTGCTATTCAGTGTGTTACTACACTGATTTCTGAGAGCAAAATAATAAAAGATCAGTCCTATTGCTCAGACTTCTGAAGCGTTAATGCTTCGCATCATGACGACAGTCTGAAGAGGATGCAGGTGGTTGGACCCGTTGGGGAAAACCTGGTAGGACTTGAGTGCTGTCCATTCCAGTATGGGACACTCCCTGGATTCTCCTGGGGAATCATAGAATCATTTAGGTTGCAAAGATCTCTAAGATCATCAATTCCAACTGTTTACCCAGCGCTGCCAAGCCCACAACTAAACCCTGTCCCCAAGTGCCACATCTACATGTCTTTTAAACTCTTCCAGGGAGAGTTTAAAAAACTCCACCACTGCCCTGGACAGCCTGTTCCAGGGCTGGACAACCCTGTTGGTGAGAAAACTTTTTCTAATATCCAACCTAAACCTCCCCTGGTGCAACTTGAGTGAAAACAAGTGCCACGCTCCTGAGGCAGCCGTGGCTGGACCTGGATCTGCTGACACCGAGGGCATGTGAAGAAAATGTGTGTAATAGTGCCAATACCAGGGTTAAGTTCCCTCCACAAGCTTTCTCCTGCTATTTTTATGCCATACTTTTTTTTTTTCTTTTTTCTGGAGGATCCTGGCAGGCTGTGTGGAGCATGGGCTGTGCAACACAGAAGGCTGCTGATCTCCCTTCCCCACGTTTAGGGTTAGGGTTGCAGAGTTTAGAAGTTGCAGCTTTTGGGGTTCCAGGTGTTTGCCAACTACAAAACCCTTCTAAAGATGATGGAAAAAAATCTGACTTTTCTACAAATGCAAAACAGGCAGAAAATACAACCTGCTTTTAAAGTTTGCACTGCTCAAATATTTCCTGCATGGGTTTTTCTACCAGCATGTCCTGAATGCTCTCAGCTTGAGTGATGCCACTGTGCCACCCCTCACTAACATTTGATGGTGATAATAGAAATAAATTAGGCAACGGACTCGTGTTTCACTTGGCTCTGGCCAAAAGCAATTATTTGTATGCAGCAGCACCAGGAGGAACTCGCTTCACTTGGGGTAACAATGAATGAATTTATGCCAAAGTGGCCTTTTAACTTCATTATTCAGGAAAAAAATAGTGTGCATGTAAGTGCAATCTATTAGTGCTGCTAAGCACATCAGTATTAGGGCACCAGTGTCTCCAGGAGGAAGCACAGCCAGAACCTTAGAGAATGCATTTTATATCTGCTTAGGGACAAAAAACTGTCAGAAGAGAAGCTCTTGTGGTTGCTCACAAAATGAAGAGTTCCTGCAGAATGTATTTCTATATATTTCTTGGAGTCAGAACATCTGTTCTGTCGTGGTGGAAAACAACAGTGACCCATGTTATATTGGGTTCACTGGGATATGCAGGAGCTTCTGGGGGTGGGAGGCTTCCTTCATCCCCATTTCATACCAGTTCTCACATATGTGAGAAAAATCAGGCCCCTTACCCTTTCCAGAGTGCTGAATTAGCCCCATTTCAGGGTGTCTACCGAGGCATTAGAGCACTTCTGAACTGCTGACCTTCCCAATCTAGCAGCAAAAAGGAATGAAAAGAAGATATTTGATATTTATCTATAATGATCCTTCCACCTAATTTTCAAATGCTAAATATTAACATTTTTCAATGATTGGTTATTCCATTGAAGTAATTTTCCAGACAGTCTTTCCTGTGTTACTCAACCCCAGCCTCGGATTTATTTTTCATGCCTCGCTGTTGGGCAGGATTTCCACTGGGTACTGGAGGAATAGAAAGATTCTGAGAGAACAGAATGAGAGCACTGACATGCCAGGCTCTCTCTCTGCTCCAGAGCTGTTGCTGTTACCTTGGCAGACACAGTCCAGGGCCGAGTAACCGGGTTTAAATGATACTGAAACGTTTTCAAAGATTGCTTCAGCGGCTGCTGGCAGAAGGTCACGCAATCAGTGAATGGCAGGAAGCTGCTCTTGGATGGGAAATAAGAAGACCGTTTTTCTTGTTGCTATGGCTTTGCTGCACTGACTTGTAAGTGTTTGAGAGGGACAGAGCCTTGTCCTGCACCGTCACACACTCCATCCATCCAGTAAATTCCCTGTAAGCCTGGAGTGTGTGATGGTGCGTGGATGTGAAGTGGCTTTCAGAATACAATTTCAAGCAATGTTTTAACCCAGACAGTGGGGTAATCCTGGGAGGGGGGTGCAGGGGTTCAAATCCCACTGATGTACCTGGAGTTGGCTTTGTCTGGTGCTGGTGAGGATCAAGCCTTTGCAGGATGCAGGAGCTCACGGAGCCTCATGACCAGAGGCTGGTTGGCAATGTGAAGTCTTCCTTTTTCCACCCTCCCTTTCCTCTGGTCCACCCATTACTGTGCTTGCCCACTTCAGTGTCCCAGAGGCTCTGAGAGCAGCTGAGATCCATCTTCCCCTGGCAGCTCACTTGCTTCCTTCTGCTTTGGAGCCATCTCCAGATGATCCTGGGGGTGCAGAAGGCAGGGAGGGAAGCCTGCAGTTGCAGAGGAGGGCATTTTCAGTCTGTCAGTTCACTAGTAAGAGTTGCAGACTTCTCATTTCACACAGCCCAGAGACCAGGAGCAAGTCTGGCAGAGCTGGCAGCTGCTGGGTGAGCTCTGGGACCCGGGTTTAGGTGTCTGAGTGTTTCATGAAGGCATCCTGAAGAAATGGTGTATGTGTTCACAGAGGTGAGGAAGGCAGAAGCATGCAGCCAGTACTTGGAAGGAAGTGGGATGATGAGTTTGCATCACGTGAGGATGATAAGGTACTTCCCAGCCCTTTAAAAGAGGGTGTTAAACATCTCTGTGAATAAATACCTCTAAATCAACCTGACGAGATACCTCTCATTCAAGAGGCTTTGTGTTGGAGTCAGAACATCTGTTCTGTCGTGGTGGAAAACAACAGTGACCCATGTTATGTTGGCTTGTGTTGGCTTGGAAGATTTTTGTTTCCTGCTGTTAATTTTTTAGACGGTTTGGAGCACTAGAGAAGTTCCCTAAATGAACCCTTATGCACAGAAGGGACCATTGGCCGTAGGCACAAGGAGGCATTGAGTTAGAAACAGATTTCTTCACTGCTTGAGGAGCTCGGCAGCACAGCCCTCTAGTGGGGACGGAGCTTCTGCCGCCGGGAGCTGGCTTTGCCTGGGAAACTTCAGTTCTGCCCTGAAGGACACAGTTAGTCCAGGCAAAGCCAGGTCCAGCTGTCACAACCAGTGTTTCTTACTGGCAAAGATGGTTTAGCAAAACTTTCGTCCTCAGCCTGACAGCTCATGAGATGCAGCAGGTCAAACGACCAACCCTGGGTTCAGACTGGTGTGAATGGGTCGCTTTCAGTGAAGGGCAACTCATTTTTGTTACTGGGATTACCTCTGATGTTCCCAGCTAGTAAAATCTTGGGAGCTTTTATTTCCCACTGTGTGGATCTGTCAATACTTTTCCCACTGTTCCAGGTGAGCTGTGTGTTTGTTTAGTGTGACGTGCACTGCGAGCAAACAGTGTGAGACCGACTGGGGGTTGGTCCTGCCACTGCAGCTCTTGTCTTCAAACGACATGTGATGCCAGGGCTCTGACTCTTCACACTTTTGGGGCTAATCATGTTATTTTTTGTAAGGAAGGAGGTGGCCATTGCCCAATTCCAGTGGTGCTGGGCACAGTTAACCCCCCTGAACAGCTCAGGTGTGTTTAGTTATTGCACATGGTGGCTCCAATCTGGTAGCTGTGCACTGGTGGGGAGAAGCTGGTCCCTTCCCCACTCTTCACTTCCCTGTGATGTTGTGCAGCTCAACTAAGGTCCTGGAGAAGTGGCTAGAGGATGTTTAGAAGTTTCCCTGGCTCTTGGTGGACCTCTGGTTGTCATGCTGGCAGCAAGACTGCTCTGTGCCAGGGCTGATCCACCCATGGGGAATAGGTACTGCTTACCCTCCACCATGCACTCCTATCCTGGTGCCTGTTACCTGGTCTGAGAAGCCTGCTAGAGCTGAGCTGCTTGAGCCTGTGTCTGGGAACACTGAATAAGTAAGGCCAGAATCCCCACTATGTGTCTTTAAGTCCTTATTTCTTCCCAGTACATCGCTTGTTTGGTAAGGAGAGCTGCGGCCCATTCCCTGTGTGTTAACCAGGATCAAAGGCAGCTGTTCCCAGTAGAACAAGGTTTTGGTTCAGGGCCTGTGAAGTGGGGCTGGAAAACATTCCCGGGGGGAAAAGTACAGATGTCTAGCTCAGGGTGATGAAAGCACCATTCCAACATCCCTGGAGTAGTCTCGTGGATCCAGTTAGATCTATCCTGTACCTGTGGAAAGCTGTGCACAGTGGGCTGTTCTGCTTGTCTCCAAGCTCAGGTGCTGACGTGCTGTACGTTGACTTTGATCAAGTCACACAAATGGCTGTTTCTTAATTGCCTTCTCCCTTTAAAAAGGGAATAATACCTTAGAGAGACTTCTGAGGTCTCGCTCACTAATAAAGCTCTTCAAGAGCTCGGATGGCAACTACTTCGAGAGCGCAAACTGTTATTAATGATTTCCGTTATTACGGAAGATGAAGCTGTGTGGTTCAGCTTTTTAACCTTGAATTGTGTGCTTGCTTTTGTTTCTGCTGCTGTTAAACCTGTGTGGCCAGGTTTGCACCTTGCCTGCCTGCACAGACCCCTCAGACCCACATCAGGGCGTGCGCAGAAGGTGCGGGTGTGTCACTGACGAGTCAGTTTTGCTCACAAAGATGGGTTCTGCATCACATGATATGGCTTGATAATGGCCAAAAATGGGTTTAGTGGTGGTTCTGTTTAGGTTGACTCACCTCCTGGCCCCCCCAAATCAGAAATAAGCTGTGAAGGTCATCCTCAGTACATACAGCAATTGCAGGCAGGGCTGTGGATTTGGGCAGTAGAAAGGAATGTTAGAGGATATTTGACCACCATGGACCTATCTCTTCTAACACACATTCCCTGTCCTGCAGAGGAAGAAAATCCCGCCCACAGAAACAACTCCTTTCCTGCTCCTTTTTTTTTGGCAGTGGCTGGTGTACCCTGTGATGTATGGAGCTGTATTTCCTTTCCTTCTCTTGTCTTGGCTCCTGGGAGAAAAAAACACAACCTTTTATTCATGCACATGCCAGGTGCTAACTACTGCTGCTTCTGAGGAAGGAGCAACCAGGTTGAAGTGGGAACACAGCCCTCAGCCCACGATGAATCTGGTCTACAACAAAAGTTTCCCAAACCTTTACTCTCCTTTTTTTCCCCCTGGCTCTGCTTTGGATGGCAAATAATTTAAATTCAGTGTGGATAAAAGCTGTGTCTCCCCCTCATGCCATGTTCTGGGCCCTCCTTTAGTCCCTCCTGCCCCCCTTTCCTGACTGGCCTTGCCCTGGAGAGATTTGCATTTTACTGCTTATTCCTCAGCAGGGTTTGATGGTCACAGAGGACCCAGTGCAAGAGGTCCCGTTTGTTATTTAACCTACTTTTCAGAGGCACAAGAACATCAAGTGACTCGCACAAGGTCGCCCATGAGTCAGTGACTCCTCTGGCGTGATGGCCAGACCCTGCAGTCCCTGCTCCCACCACTAGATCCCTGTGCCCACACTCCACAGCACCACAACCATTCAATTAAGCTCCTGCAGCGCCTTAAATGTCGTTTATTCCTGGGTTTGACAGCAGCCGTGGTATTCTTGCGGAGCCTTGCCTTAGGAAATGACAGTGGATGAGGTCAGGGCATCGTTAGCGGTGCCCTTGGAAGCATCACTGCCTGGTGCTCTGGCAGGCTGTGTGGTGTGGGTGCTGTCTTAGGCAGGACATGGCTTTTCCCAGGACCTGCAGCTCAGCTCTGGTGGCAATCTGCGGGATCCTGGCTGGACCAGCACAGACTGACAGGGAGCCCCATGTTCTCTGCACGGGCAGATCTGTGTCCATGTGAAGGGGCTTGCAGGGACCAGAGGTAGTGAACATATTGTGAGGAGAAAGGGAAGGAAGCCACTTATAAATAATATATTTGATGTATATTATATATATAATATAATAACAGCAGCACTGGTTTATTATGGTCTATGTTTTTTTAAGATATAATCTTGTAAGGCACTTATCCCTGTTCCTGACAACTCGATAAATTATTATTACCAATTCCATATCTAATTGCCAGTTATTTCCCCCTAGACAATTTGAATCCAAAAAATCCCCACTAGGAGGGTGCTTGGCATGCCGTTTCCCAGAGCTTCCCTGGCTGCTTCTGGAGGCAGCCCCTCTTCCGCTGGTGAGCCCCACTTCTGCCAGCCTCGTGACCCCGTGCACTGGCACAAACAATTGCGTTGCTGTCGGGCTCATGACCCCACTTGTAACAGCAGTGACCCCCCTTGGGGTCAGGACCCCTCCCCTGCACAGGGAAAAGCTCCTGCCCAGCAGCTCTTGCTGAATGGCTCTTCCTCCCTCGCTGCCTGTGTGGACGCGGCTGTTCCGCACTAAGTTTGCCGATGTGAAATTTAGGTTAATCCATTTCCAAAGTGGATTAAGCTAACCCACACAAAGGCACTTAGTATAAAATAAGAGTGTCCACATGGTGAGGCAGCACGGAATAGTGACTGTGCTTCAAACTCGCATCCTGGCCGGTTTGTGTCCCCTGTGAGCTCTCTTAACAGAGGGGCAGGCGCCTCAATCCCATGGGATGTGCTCTCCCAAATGGCTTTAAGCCGGTCTAGCTCGAAACCGAAGGAAGTGCAAGGAGTAAACAAAGCCCAGCAATGGGAAGGGGTTAAAGCCCGCTCTGCTGAGGTCCTCAGCGAGGCTCCTGTTCACCTTAAATGGTCAGGATTTTATTTTAGCTTCAGGGAGGAGCAGCAGCCATTGAGTGGAAAGGGAGCCCTGAACAGGCCCTGGGGGCTCACAGCCTGCAGCCCTCCTGGCCACTCACTTCCTGCAGAAGGCCCCCAGGGCTCTGCTCTCCCTTCAGCCTCTGGCTCCATGGATCAGCCTGGAGGAGATGGAAATGCAGCGCTGAGTGATGCCCATCTTCACCTCTGGCCTTGGATCTTCCTGAGCAGCCCTTCTCCCTTGTGTGCTTCCCTGGCAGTGAGGTGGTTAATGCTGGAATAGATAACATCATAATTGGCCATCCACACTAACAAGCCATAAACCCCAAGCCTGGCAGTTCCCATCCTGGCTCTGGCACCATTTCTGGCACTGGCCTACTGCAGGCTCCACGCGGAACCGCTACACTTAGTTAATTTCATGAAATTTTCCTTTGTAACCATTAAATAGCGAAACAGGAGCATGGTGGCTCCAAGGGATGCTGCCCATCACCGGGATGGGGATCACCATCCCCATCATGCTGATCCCACAGTGGATCAACCACTGACCCGCTGCCCTCGGGGCCCTGCCTGGCAGCAGGTACCAGCCTGGGGGATGCTGGGGCGCAGCATCCCCATCCTCCCGGCCACCTGGCAGCCGGTGCCCTGCCCAGAGGTGTGCAGGGCAAGCCGCTGGTTTCCCAACAGCCAGCTCCAGCGTTCGGAGGCTGGGGCGGGTAGGTGATGATGCTGCCGGCAGCGCGGGGTCCTCCTTCTCCCGCGGAACGAGGGAGAATCGTTGGGAACAAAAGGATTCGGCAGCGGCGGCAGCGCGGGGCCCGGCACCGCGGCACCCACCGCGTGGGGAAGGAGCTGCGGGAACCCACGGTGCCCAGGGCTCCTTGCGGGGGCCCGGCACTCGCCCCCGCGCACGGGCAGCCCCCGGGACGGAGCTCCCGGTGCTGTGCCGAGCCGGGCGAGTTGTGGGTGCCCGGGCCGGGCCGTGACGGGCGGCA